>JAGDYQ010000031.1:2006358-2378858 GCA_021962125.1 Bulinus truncatus | reverse complement strand
TATATTTATATGTTATCTATATATTTTTCTATCTATATTTCTAAATTTCTATATCTTTATCTATCTATATATATATATATATATATATATATATATACATCTATCTATATATCTATATCTATATATATATTAGGGTCCCAGTAAAAATAAAGTTATTTACATTAAACTTCCCACCCTCCTAATGTGTCTGATATATGGCTAAACCGTTTTTTTTTTCAAATGTAGTCAATAGTCACTTAAACGAATACAATTTTTAAAATAGATAACGTTTTAAACTTTTAGGGTATAATCTAAATTTTTTAACATTATGTTGAAAAAGATATATTTGAACATCTAGTATTTTACCAGTTTATATAATGATACTTTTACAACAGTCTGTTTAGTGTAATTGTTGAAAATACTCTTCATTAATTTATGCTTGTCTTCATGTATGGTTTCTCCATTGCTGCAGAGGTCAGCTTAGACATATTAGGATTTGGAATGTCATTGGTGATGTTTCTATATCACTTGCAACGGAACATGCTTTTTTTTCCCTTAAAGGTATAATGTGCTCCTGAATTAAGGTTAATACTCGTTTATTTTCAAGACCTTCCAATGTCTAACTTTCAGTTGAGCATCAAAATTTTTATCAGAGCTAAAGGTTAGGACAAAATTTTCATGTCTATCCAAAGATTAAAAAAGATGCCTATTTTGTTGTGTGATAAAGTAATATAGCTGCTAAGTATGCAGTGTGAGTTGGTAGTTGGATGTTGTTATTTTATCAAGTGCTGCAAGCCTGCAACCGTGGCTGATTTTGACACAGGTGTGTGAAATCCCCTATAAAGATAAGATAAAATCTCCTAGATCCTTTAAATCGCTAAAAGGATCGTTTTTTTTCCAGTGCCTTTCTTTCATCCCCACCATAGCCTTTAGTGCAAAGGCTATGGAGGCACATCGGGAGGCACTGCTGGGACATTAGCCATGACCTGAAATATCTATTGGTCCTCACCGAACATCGAACCTGTGACTCTCGTGTAATATTTGTGCTGCAACTCTCCTAGCTGATGTTGCATATGGTGAAAATTGTCATTCTTAACAGGCGTTAGCATAAATGCATATTCATTTCACGTTTAAACTAGACTTATAAAAAATAATTCAGAACATTCTCCTTGCTGATATTGCATATGATGAAAATTGCCATTTTTAACAGGCGTTAGCATAAATGCATATTCATTTCACGTTTTAAGCTAGACTTATAAAAAAGAATTCAGAACATTCATCAAATTTCTAAAATAATTTTTTGTTTGGTCCAATGCATTCTTTTGTAATGATAATTTACATTATGTGATGCCGACAATTCGAGCTGACCAAATCTACGGATTTTTTTCAGATGTACTCTAACACCAGGTTACACTACTGTGTTTTTGGATGTAAAGTTAAAATACAAGAATTTAATGCGGTCACTGACGTTCATTTCCTGAATTTTACTACTCTATGCACTCGCCCGAGTCCATTCACTTCCATTGGTGATTTTTACTTCCTGAATTATTTCTTTAATCCATCTCCGGACACTGACCTGCAAAAAGATTAACTTGTTTACTTTATTTTAAAGCATTTTGTCTTCTACAGCACTATTTATGTACAATTTGAATGACAACATTGCTAGAGTCTCTTTTAAACTGTCAACCCCTCTTCATTTAATTCCTGTCATAATATGCTACACTTCGTCCCCACGTAAGTCTTGCTTACCCTACCCTGCACTACATCACCCGCCCCTCTTCCCAAAAAAAAAAAGACACATATCATTTCTATCTCATATTTCTTTCATGCAAGAGTTGACCGACCGTAGCAGTGTTTTTTTTTTAAACAGTAATTTATATGAATGGTATACATTTATAAATATCTTTTAAGTTTTCCTATTTGATACATATAATTACAAATATATTTAATGATAATGGTTATTTTTAACTTATATCGGTGGTCTGGATTAAAGCAAAAAAAATTAAATTAATTTATTTAAATAATGAAAAAAAAAAAAAAATAAAACAAAAAACAACCATATATGTATGGATTTGAAAATTATACTTTATTTAGCTAAATTTAAACTTTTCATTCCCTTTAATGCCATGCCTATTCACATGCTTAATTCCCGCTACCCCTGTTGAAACACTACAGAGTAGGAAATGACCTTGTATATATTTATATTTTTTTTTTCATAATTTTTTCTTTAATTTTAAAATAAAACTCGATAATTTTGTATTTGCTTTGCTTTTTGTCAACAAGGTCTAAAATGTTACCGATGTTGGTGTTAATTTTGACTCTTGCCTGCAATTTGAATGGTTTGTTGAATGTTTTCTTTATTTCGATATTTTACAAATATTATTTAGCTTTTATTTTAAAAGTTGCTTAGCTTTTATTTAAAAAGTTATTTAGCTTTTGTTTGGTTTGATTCAAAAAATATCATTTTAATGTTTTCTCTGTTAATTAACATTAAACTAAAATATCATTTATACAATCTATCAAGTTTAAAATATTTATATTTTAAGTAAAGTAAAACTTAAACTTAATTATTTAGATAATAGGCAATTTTTTGCACAAATTTGTCTAAAACTGTACACATATTTTTAAAACAGAGGGCATAATCAGTTTTATATTTTTCACTAGACAAAAAGTTGAAGAAAAAGCTGCCTTAAATGGTTTTAATTATATTTCTAATAATGGATATATTTTGTTATTAATATAACAATCTACTTTTGTAAGCGATTCCCATCAAATCGGAAGTAAAGCTCAACGAATTTCATCAAAATGAAAGTGACACAAGATGTCTTCAGAATCTCCTATTGAACGACATGGTATTCGTTACAGGATCGGTAAAAGCTAACGAAGAAATTAATAAAGCTACATTTCTTCTTGGATTAATATCAAAAACTAATTTAACTTTTTCAGAGGTATGCAGTAGTTTAAGCATATACCCTTTAAAATCAATATATTTAAATAGTCACACACCTGAACTAAATCCGAATAATTCGTTCGAATTATGATTAATTCAAAATTTGAGTCCGCTTTTCAATTATAAATTATATCAAAAAGATATAAATTTCGTTAAAATGATACTATACTAAAATGAAAGTCGATTTTAATGTCAAATGTGCATTGCTTAAATAGAGAAGACACATTTTTTGTCAATAATTATACTTAAAAAAGGAAGTTTAAAAAAAGTAATAAAAAAGTGTACAGAACATCGCTTTTACTATTATTTCACTTTAAAACACTGGCATCTAATGCTTTTTCATAACACCATGGCAAATTCTCATCATTTGGTGTTCACTTTGCTTTTATATTGCTTTTATCTTCAATAAAGTTTGTAATTGATTTTACAGCTTTTACACGATAATTTCCGAATCGTCGCTTCGTCATTAAACGGTCGCACCCAGCCACTGCCTGCTCCAATAGAAGGCATTGGACAGCCAACGCTTACATTGGCCGGGTTACCTGGCCAATAGCTGGTATAGGCCATCTAGATATCGGCCGTAATTATATATATAATATATATATATATATATATATATATATATATATATATATATATATATATATAGAAGCATGACTTTTTTAGGACTGCATTATAAATTTTCTTCCCAACTAAAGTATACTGAAAACATTAATTTTTCCATTTTTTTAATCATCTTGATACTTTTCGTTTCTAGTCATCATATGTGGCTGTTATTTTCCTAGCATTATAATATTTTATATGTCTGTCTGATTGGTTTGTACGAAACAATACATAGAAAAGAATAGAAAACAATCCCATCATTATTCATCTTATATATTTCTGAGTGTATCTTTTTATCTGAGAATCAGTGCATTTTGTCCATACATTTACATTGGCTACTAATAACTTTTATTTCTAGAAAACACTTAATGCATTCTCAGACAGTCATCACTTATAGAAATTGGTAGAATATTAGTGGCGATATTTAATACGTTTAGCTTTGTATTGACTGATGAAAACTTACATCACACTAATCGCAAATATACAAAAACCTAAGAATTTTTTCTTGAAATAAACCAGTTAACTAGCATAATAATAGGATTAATTCTTTTTACAGTACCAAGTCACTAGTGTGGAGCATTGCAATGAAACAGACTCTGAATTTACCCGTGCATTCAATAAAGCTACCAATTCATTTAGAGTCACCTTTAAAAAACCAGCCATTGAACTGCTTAGTGAGGGTGAATCGCAACTGAAGTTCATACATGGAAACTTAGAGGAACTAAGTAACAAAATAAAACTTCCAGCAATTTTTGGTGAGATCTGAATTATTTTAAGTTAAGAATTTGCTACAAATGTGCGCCACAAGTCGTTTCTTAATTTCACTAATACACAGAGGCTCTTAACTATTTATTCCTCTTTTTTTTACATCTGGCTTGTTAGTAACAAATACAAGAAATTATTTTGACTACCAAGTTAATCTGTTGTCACATCAAAAATAATAAATATGCACTTGTAAAGTGTCTGCATTTATTTGTGAATTCGTTAATTGACAACAATCACTTGAGAAATCAATGGGACAGATATTGATTATTGTAGAGCTTTGGTCCCCAACCCTCGGGCTTCGGATCGGTACCGGTTCGTTAATCCATTGGTATGTATTGGGCAGTCCAAGAAACATTACATTTTTTTTCCTTTTTATACTGTGGTGTATTTATCTCATGATTGTGCGACGTTCCATGGTCTGGGGGGGGGGGGGGCTGATCGGCTGTGAGCAGCAGTGGCATTGAACATAGAAACTATCTAGAATATAGTACGAGTAAGGAGAGAAATGTTCATGGTGAATGTTTGTGTAAAGTCCCTCAAGCCCACCCAGCATAAAACTGTTACCTGACATTTCAAGCCCACCCAGCATTAAACTGTTACCTGACATTTCAAGCCTACCCAGCATTAAACTGTTACCTGACATTTCAAGCCCACCCAGCATTAAACTGTTACCTGACATTTCAAGCCTACCCAGCATTAAACGGTTACCTGACATTTCAAGCCCATTCAGCATTAAACTGTTACCTGACATTTCAAGCCAACCCAGCATTAAACTGTTACCTGACATTTCAAGCCTACCCAGCATTAAACTGTTACCTGACATTTCAAGCCCACCCAGCATTAAACTGTTACCTGACATTTCAAACCTACCCAGCATTAAACTGTTACCTGACATTTCAAGCCCACTCAGCATTAAACTGTTATCTGACATTTCAAGCCCACCCAGCATTAAACTGTTACCTGACATTTCAAGCCAACCCAGCATTAAACTGTTACCTGACATTTCAAGCCCACCCAGCATTAAACTGTTACCTAAAATTTCAAGCCAACCCAGCATTAAACTGTTACCTGACATTTCAAGCCTACCCAGCATTAAACTGTTACCTGACATTTCAAGCCAACCCAGCATTAAACTGTTACCTGACATTTCAAGCCCACCCAGCATTAAACTGTTACCTGGCATTTCAAGCCCACCCAGCATTAAACTGTTATCTGACATTTCAAGCCCACCCAGCATTAAACTGTTACCTGACATTTCAAGCCAACCCAGCATTAAAATGTTACCTGACATTTCAAGCCCACTCAGCATTAAACTGTTACCTGACGTTTCAAATCCATCCAGCATTAAACTGTTATCTGAAATTTCAAGCCCACCCAGCACTAAACTGTTACCTGACATTAGCTAGGGAAGTGATGTCAGTTTATGGAAGTAAAGCAAGCTCGGCGTAGTGCCAAATGTAACGGATCCACGCGAGGCCCCTCTACTATTTTAGAGCATTTTTGAAAAAAAAAGCTCTATTGTCCCCGTTTTGTCTGTCCGTCCGTCATCACCCTAGATCTCAACAACCATAAGTCCTAGACCCATGATGTATATATCATTTTGTATGTCTTGGCCTGCCAAGAAATGACTTTTTTCCATTTCGCGATATGACCTCTCAGGGCCGTAAAAGGGGCCTTAGTACCGTTTTTTACTATATAAGCTATATTAATAAAGAAGCGCTATATCTCAGCAACTTTAAGTCCTAGACCCATGATGTATATATCTTTTTGTAGGTCTTGGCCTGGCTTCAGGGCTCCTAAGGGGCTTATATATTATATATACACCTTGTACGTTCAACAGCCCGTTCATTTGGTGCGAAATACTGCAGCACGTAGTTTCACCAAGATTTATTAAGAAACTCATCAAATGAAATAGTAAGCTTGTGTTCTGAGTTTAATTGAAAGTATCAGAGCTATGCAACAATTGACGGAGTTTTCGGACGATTAAATGACAATAATTTAGAATGTTTTCAATTATGAGTCCTATTTCAGTAACCACAAACCACTTGTAGTTAGATTTAAGAAACAATAATTTTTTTTCAAATATAAAGAAACGTCTTTATAATTTATTTTTTACAGATATATGCATTACACAATTGAATTTATAAACATTTCCAAAATTTACAAATATTTACTGAAAGCTAACAAACGTACTGATACATAATACGAAAATGCTCTAACACGTCCTGTGTCCAGAATGGAACAGGCTTAATTGCTTGTTTTTACAATTACAACTAATACTATTAACACTACATGTAAATTGCCGGGTCCCTGCCCAAGGCCGGCCCAACATACCGTAGTACTTCTATATTTCAACTTCCCCCCCCTCCAATGACTAAAAAGGTTAAAAGAACTTTTTTTTTTTACTTTTTTTTGACAGGTCAATAATTTTTAATTGAAGCTTGCTATTAAATTGGTATGCTTTTATCTGTATTAAGAAAAAAAAAACTATTCTCATAATAACTAATTTGATAGCGTATAAGCCGAAATTTCTAATTTGGAACGTACCGTAAACCCTCCATATCCAGTTTTATGATGTTTACTTTTGTCATTTTCTTTTAGTGGATTGATGTTTTGTAAGTAGCTGCAAGGATGTGAAGTTAATCATTTACATACTAATAGCCAAGAAGGGATTGTTTTAATGGTGCCCATCTTTCGTCACCATTTTAGCCGAGAGTGCCATGACCATTGAGGTATCACAGGGGATACATGTAGGTGACTAAGCCAACAACTATGTTTCCTAAACTAAAAACGGGTACCCATTTAAAGCAGTGTGAACTTGGGATATGTTCGACTAGAGTTCTAAAGAATCAGCCTATATGGGTGAACTTAAAAACGTTCAATCGGATCCCAAAAAATGTTTAGTCTCTAAGTACAATTAGAACCCGGGTCCATCAGTTCTAAGTGCACCTGATCTGCACGACCTTCTGCCCCATTAACTGTGTAAGTTGTATACAATTTTCTTATGTATTACATTTTCTGTTTTTGTCAACGCATTTTCAGATCCACAGAATGTAGTCATAAGATTGGATGATACAGTGTTAGCTAAGAAGGTTATCAACTCACTGAATTTGTCCAATCACTACATCAAGATATGCTGCGAGAATGCTCCATCACCATATCATATCGTTATCACCCATGACAGTGTAACGATAGAAGAGAAATCCAGTTGTATTATTTATAAAGTTCCCAAGTCTGGTTTGTATTTTATCGGGTATAGAGTATGTGAAAATGAAAACTTCATGCGGCATTACAAGATAAACATAACTTTGGAGAACGAAGAAGGTAACTTCACTTTTGTTTCAAATGCCTCCTTTTTAAAGGGCACCTTCCAGTTCTAAAGTTTATCAGTTCTAAAGCTATTGATTGCGCCTACTAAAAATGTCAATCCATTCCCCACGAGAAAAAAGTAACTCATAGAACATAATAAGGTGTTGATACCACCACTTCACATCAATTAACTTAGGCTTCATTATGCAATTTTCCACTTCTCTTGAAAAGAACATATATATATATATATATATATATATATATATATATATATATATATATATATATATATATTTCCTTGTTTTGTAACAATAAAATCGACATTTTTTACTGGTCTTAGGTCATAAAAACAAAGTTTGTGCTGAATTTTAGACATAAGCTGTTGAGATATAACACTTAGAAGACAGGAACTCAAATTGTGCTACATAGTGTAACCGAACGCAAATTGCGTTTAGTCTGTGGTTTATTTTTCTGGGTTGTTCACTATGAATTGGAATTTTCCTACATATGAACACGCGCACTCACTCTTATTCCGGAAATGGGTGTTTTATGACTGATATTTTGTTAACTGGTCAATCAACTATAAGCTGAGTGTTTCTATCGAAGAAATAATGCATAATTTCTGTTCAAAGAATCACTAGTGGGACTGTTTTCGCAGTGCATTTTTTGCATCCCCCATTCCGATAAAGCAATTGCCATTCAGGCATCATGAGAGAAATGTTGGGGAATTTCACCATTACCTGAGTACTTTATTGACTCCGCCTAAGTTTGAAATATCTTTTTTTTTTAAATACAACCTAAAAAATCAAAAAGAAATGTATAGATTAAACATGTATACAAAAGTAAAACGATACATTGTTACTTTTTTCTGGACAATTTTAGTATTGTTATATTTCTATCATTTGGTTAAACTTTTTTCAGTTTTTAGCTATCTATATTTCTTACATTTTTGTAACTTGTTTCTTATATAATCTCTCAATTTTCAGACTTAGTGAATTGGACAATATTAACTGGAGCATTATCAACGATCGCTGTATTAGGGATAATAGGGATAATGCTTTTTATCTTATGGCGATATAACTGCATTTCTTTGACTTGTTTACAAAATCTGAAGCGCAGAGTATGTGAGTGTTGTAAAAAGTTAGTATTTTCTTTAAAAATTGTTTTCTCTGTTATAGATAAATCAGAAACATCATAATGACGTGTGGTAAAAAATAAGAATATTAAAAAAATCTGTATGTACATAATTTTGTGATGAACAATGTATTAACATATTTTTAAGGTTCCCTAAAACAAACGAAATCGTTAACTTTTTATACCCAACTTCCAATTAGCTCAATTACTCTTAAAATTTATTTTAAAAAAAAATACATTATAGCATAAAAATACCATTAAAAAATTTGTTTGTGCACTATAATATATGTTGAACTTACTCAGATAAGTTTGAAATACATCTGCATATATGTCAATTTGCATGGCGGGCAGCGAAGCATGGCTGTGTTAAACATTAGGCTATGAAAATGAAATGGCTTTCATAGTCAATTTTAATAACAAGCCTAAGGGACACAATAGCCCTCCGCAAAAATATGAGGATCACTAATATTCTGTTGAAAGTTGTTTTTGTTATGCATCAAGTTACAATTTTTTAGAAAGGCGAAAAATGGGAAAGGATATATGACTTTTTTTCTTAAACATTGTAAAAAAAAAAGAAGAAATTAGACATTATTAATTATTGAACTATTGAATTTTGAGTGGCGTCCGTTATTTCATCTCGCTTTAAGATGGGTATCAGAAAATTAATGTGGCTACAGTTAATGGAGATATTTTATATAAATGTAAGTATGATTATTCTGAAAAAAATAGAACAGCTAAATTATTTGTATTGTCAAAATCATAGGCAGATGATTTGTCATCTAGAAAAAACACACACATATATTATATAAAAACTTCAGTCAGGTTCCTATTGATTGGAAGTAGCCTATGCCCTTCGTGGTATCTTCATGATCATTGGAGTTGCGGTTATGTTGTGTAAATAAAAAAAGCTGGATTATATAAAGGAGTAAAGAAGTATCGTAAATGTTACGTTGACTACATCTAGAATGAAAAAAAAATGGCTTTTGAAAATCTACTATCAACTTACACTTTAAAAGTAATTTTTTTTTTATAAAATTATATTTGTAATTAGTCTCATACTGAGATCTAATCTTTCATCAGCAAAAAAAAAAAAAACGTCGCATTTTAAAATTGCTATTGTTTTTACATCCTAGTCGGCTAGTGTATCTATTTTAAAATGTATACACGTTTTTAATAACTTGTAAGAGTAACACATATTTTTATAATAATTTTGTTTTATAAAAATAAAGGAAAAACTCTAGAGGACCGCCAAACAACATTAGCGAAACTCAGCAACTCTCTGGGATAAGGCAAGAAAGGTACGGCATAAAAAGCACCTGACGTGCATTTTCTGAATTCAATAAAGCTAAATTTATAAATAGACAAATATCAGACTTCGCAAAATTGAATTGAAATATATCAAGCACTCTTGAAATTTGTAAGTCAACAAAATTTTTAAATGAGGACAACTTGTTTTTAAGATTTCCTAAACAACAAAAAGTTTTTTATGACATTAATTGAATTTTCTACGTTCTATCAGTGAGTATATCTTTTCATGTATATGTCTACAAATATCATTTAAATGTCTTCTTTATTTAAAGAAATCTTTTTTTTTAGTTGCAGATTAGTGGACAATTCTGGATTTAATTCATCTAGGTAAAGCTATATAATACTTTATTCTAGGAATTTAAATGTAAAATTTGTCTGTAACATTTCAATACCCTCGAAGCTTATATCATCAGTATAATATCGGCGAAATAGTCTTTTTTTTTCAATGTAAAAGCATATACATAAAGCAATACGCTGAACTAGAAATGAAAATCTGAAATTAATTTCAAACGCGTATTTCATTTACAAATGACAAATTTTCTTTTCAACATTTTACTCTTCCGACAAAAAAAGGAAACACACCAAAGAGAAACCAACCGATCCTAGTGAAAATGAACAAGTCCCTGGGGCAGGCCTTGAAAGGTAGGTCTAGTTCAGCAGTTGGCATGCATTTGTCTTCTACTAAAATCATTTTGTTTACAAGACAATGAATACAAAACCTACTGATAACTGAAAGCAAGTTTGAAATTCAGATTTCTAATTATGTTATAAAACTTTTCATTCAATGATATACTGATATATATATATATATATATATATATATATATATATATTTATATATATATATATATATATATATATATATATATATATATATAAACATGAAAGGATAAATATTTTATGAATTCCTTGTGATAGAAAAAAATCCGATTTTTTAATTTTTCTATATATTATTAATAATTTGCGGGTTAAGCTGAAGCAGATATGAAGATCTAAAATGATTCTTCAAGCACTGATATATTGAAAAAAAAAACAGTTCTATTTTTATAAACTTGGGTGCCCACCAAGATAAGTAAATCGCTGAAATGTTTATTTTAATTTATCCACAACCAGTAAAAAGATATATTTAGTCAGAGCTTATTGTATTCAGCAACGCTTTTTGTAATGATAATTTATGTATATAAGTAAATGATCTAGGTAACTATTTTCGTTTAAAAATGTTTTTTTGTTTTTATTTAATATTTTTTAATACATCCAGGGCCTGCCTTAACAATTGTAGGGCTCTATGCGAAACGTGTTGCGTGGGGCCATGTCTGGGTGGGGATAATGATATTAAGTGAATATTAAAATTTTTTTTTTTTAGAAAATAAATTTATATTTGAATTTTTTTCATTCTTTATCAAGTACAAAATCACGATGAAATTAATTTTTATTTACGAGCCTTATGTGTAGCAAATTCATACAGTATATCATCAACATTCTGTTTCCTACATTGATGACGTCAGTGCTTGCTGGAAGCTCGCTGTAAACTTTCGTATGTCATCATGCTGAAGGCTTTTGAAGCTGGCAAAAAAAAAACAACTAATTGATGTGGTTTGATTTCAGCTGTTTATATCTCGGTTGCGATGATAAATTGTAGTGTCCGCAATTCTATTGATGCAATTTATCCTCTAGTCATTTTCAGCATTTCCAGGTATAAAGTTTTCCTTAGACTTTTGGCTGTAAAAATCCCAACAACTTCCATGTTTTTGGCCTCTTTCTTTTGCTGTAAAAAGTATCTGAACAAAGCCATTAACTCACAGTATTCTTAGCCAAGTCATAAAGTTGTTGTACGAATCCATTGCAGTGCTCAAAAGTACTGCTTCACTTCTCAGTTCTTTAGTCATATAATTGATTGGAAGAGCACTTCATCCCATAACACAAATGGCACTAAGAATGTGTTTTGCTTCAATGTTTCATACAATGTTTCTGCTTCACTTTTAATTATCGCATTATAAGTCTCTTCAGCTAATTCATCGAGTGCGTCACTAATTTCAGGCAATTGATGACAAAGTAATTTAACACTATCTATTTTACATTCCCACCTTATTTCGCAGAGAGATTTTACAGATTGATTGGAAACATGTTTTCTGATTAATGACCATCTCTTTGTAGATGCTACAAAGTTAGTATGTACACGTTGCATAATTTCAACTTATTCATCCAAAAAATCGATAAAATCATCTCCATAAATAGCTATTCTTATTTGATTGGTTTCACTGAGCTGGGTGGGACGGATGGCCGAGTTGTGTAGATACTCGATTGTCAGCCTGCGAGTCCTGAGTTCGATCCATGGGAATATTTCCAGTTGTAATTTGTTTCAAATTCGTCCCACAAGTTCACCCAGCTTTAAATTGGTACCTGACTTAAGTTGGGAAATAAAGGCGACTGGGTGTTGTGCTAACCACACAATCCCTTCATATGTCGAGGTTATAGAAACAGATGAATTCTACACTTCATCTGCCCTGATGGACTGTTTGTGCTAAGGGAACTTCACTTCACTAAGCTGAGATGAGCCATCATAAGGTTAAAAACTGTGTCTGTTTCATTTTACCCCAAGTTCACCTGACGTGTTTAGAGATAAAGCAACCTACCAGCTACAGTTTGTTTTCAATTTTATTTACATGTCGTAATAATTACGCAATATATATATATATATATATATATATATATATATATATAAAACATTGTAAAAAAATAAAAGCATACTAAACATGCTAACCTATACATGATTATAAGTTTTAAGGGTTACATTTAATAATTTACACCCAGAATTAGCGCGGGGCATATAATAGTTCGGGGCCTAATGCGGCAGCATAGTTTACAGTGGCGTAAAGCTGGCCCTGAACACAACATATACATAATACAGAACTCACATCCTTAATTTAAATTGTCAAAGTAAGACATGCATCTAATTTTCAAGCTTGGTGCCCACGATTTCTTTTTTTATTGTTCAGAAATACTATTGTAATAAATACATTTTAATGAACAATCTACTAAAGTTTCTTAAATTGTTTTTATATAAGCTTTCATTTAGTTACTCTTCCTTTAGTTACTCTTCGTTCGTGCCATTGTAGCTATAGTATCACTGGATTGCTCATTAATCATATTGTTAAGATATTCTAAGTCTCTCTAGGTAGGCACTAAAGGACACGTGGGTTCGTTATTTGAATAATACGATTTATTCACAGTCTACAATGTACAGGTTATAATAAGATTTATTCACAGTCTACAATGTACAGGTTATAATAAGATTTATTCACAGTCTACAATGTACAGGTTATAATAAGTCCAGCATGCGAAAACAAAACAATGGCTATTATTCTTACAACGAATCCAGTTGAACCAGTCAACGTGTTATTTTTGGCGACGTGCCGATAACGAACTCGCTGCAACAACTGACCTGTGGTTCTCCAGCGACACAACTCATCTATGGGTCCTTTCTGGTACTCGCCTCGCTGTGTGTTTTCTTCGCGTGTCAACACTACCTGTCATTTAGTGACCGTTGTTCACTAATTTACAATTATCAGTTTGTTCCAATTTTTCAGTAATATCGAGACTCAGGATCCCAGTTTTCGACCAAGAATTATAATTTAGGATGTGTGGCGAATTAAACTTTCTTAATAAAGTTGGATATGTCCAAAAATTGAATAACGAGATTTAAGGAAAATCATATACACCGACAGTAGTGAAATAAATTAAATTCTTTTTTTTTTTAAATTAATGAGCTTCGTGATATATATATATATATATATATATATATATATATATATATATATATATATATATATGTTTTATAGATTTTAAGTTATTTGTTAATTTTAGTCCTCGTTCTTTAATGAGTTTATTGAAAAGAAGAAAAAAGAAAAACTTTTCAAATAAGAAAAATTGGGAAATAAACCATTATTTTATTCATTTTTTTTAGTAAAAAGTCATCTGCTAACCAGACTGATGGTACAAAGAAAAAGAAAACCAGGAATATTACTCTTGAATCCGAGACACTCACTGGGTAGTTAATTTACCATATTTTTTATAATTTTAAAACAATAATTTAAACCTGTTTTTATATAAAAATAAAAAAAAACTTAATCTTTTATTATTGTATATCTGTGTTAAGTATAATTAACATTTATTTCTTAAATTTATGTTTCAATGTAGATAACCAAGTTCTCGACATAGAAACATGACTCAATCTGAGAATTACAATTTAAGGTTCGTTATTTATTTCATTTAAAGTTTTCACGCAAACGACCATCTCTACATCAAAATCTAACATATGTACTACTCACTAAAAAGCATTCCATCTTCAAATGACTAGCCCCCAAAAATGAACAGCGATTTGGGATAACTAGAATCATGGGCGTATTCATGGGGGGGCAAAGGGGGGGGGGCATTTTGAAAAAATGTCATATAAGAGGGGGGCATTTGGCTCCCCCCCCCCTTACATTTAAAAAAAAATGTCATAAAGTTATTTGCCCCCACCCTGGAAAATTTTTGCCCCCCCCCCCCATGGAAAAATTCCTAGCGACGCCCATGACTAGAATTATACATGAATTTTAAATTTCTTTTTATTTTAAACATTGCACCAAAGTACACATAATCAATCATATATACTAGCTGTACCCTGCAAAAACTTTTGAATATCCCCTTAGGCTTGATCGGTAGGCTACGTTATTATTGGTTTCGGGCAGATTTTTTCATGATTGTATTTTTAAACTGGATTACTGTTGTATTAATTCTTTACTTTCGATTCAACGCAGAGACCAAATCGATTTTATGTATAGTATGGTTATTATTACTCTTTTAATAAGTTAATTTTGTTCATATAAGTAAGCACAATAATGAATATATTTATTCTAAATTATTTATTTCACAGGAAACGAAAAGGCAGCGATCCAAAGTGACGAAAAACAAAGTGATAGTTTGAATATAATTTAACATTTATTAATTTCATTGCAATGTACTTAAATAATTCATACGTTGGCAAAAAAATTAGAACTTTTTAGTTTTAATATTTAAATGGTAAAGTCAGGGCACTAGCTGTGATAAGACAACAATTAGTAAGTTTGTGTGAAGCATGTTGTACAGGGTAATAACATTGAAAAATGTAATAATATTTGATTACTAATAAGTAAAATGCAAAATGAGATCTAAGAATGGGTTATTAACATTAACCATTGATTATTTATTTCTCCACTTTTTTATATTTTTTTTTGAGAATGACCTTTTAGAATTTTTTTAATTTGACAATTTTTAATTTCTTCCACAGCATCTGCAACGTTTTATTAAATTCTCACCAAATTTCTATAAAAAAAAAAGATAATGGTATGTTGAAAAGACGTGGTCTATGTGTGCTATCGTTCAAAGTCTATGCGCAAAAGTTCACAACATTTGTGGTGATTCAAGACAGAATATAGTTATAACAAGCCAAGTGTAAGGTTTAAATTGTAAATTAAATTAATTTTAATTCTGTGTATCTATTTACTTTATTTATATCTTTTAGTAACGGACTACATTTTTTCCTAATAGAGTGTTATGGAATAGTTTCCTAAAAATTGTTGCACATCACATATATTGTGTTAAGCAATAATTTCTTACTTCTTACTTTTTATATTTTTATAAATTGTGAGCTGTTGTATTTATGTTTCTCTATCTAGTTGTTGCTTTGTTTATCGTGATATTTCTTGTTTTTGGAAACAAATAAAATAACGTATCATTGACTTCTTGAAATCAGTTGTTTTTTTTTTATCTTGTTAAGACCAAAGCTAACTAAAATGTTACTAACTAAAGATTAACTACCTGTTCCCCCCCCCCATGCTCGATGGCGTATAGCGTCTGAGTGGGCCCATGCTTGGAGATTTATTTTTTTTTATTGTTACCTAACAGTAGCAGTACTGAACGTCTGTTTCAGGCCCCTTATAACACACTGGGCATAGACGCGGTAATGATCTCAATTAGGCCCTGCTTACATCTAAATCTGCCAGTCTGTATACATTCTATTATACTTATGTACCACAAATGCCTAGCGGCTAAAAAAATAATATTATTGGAAATATAGTTTCTTGAGGTATTGCAACGGATCCATTCATCTTTTAAGTTTAATAAATGTGAAACATCTGCTTAGGAAATTTACCTATTTAGAATTCGAACTACATTGGGAACTGACATCCGGAATCTATTCATAAGATTCTGGCAGGTGGTTTAAAATGGAGATTAAAAAAAATGAGTTTGCGAAGATCAGCGACGGATTAATCCAAATGATATAATTTATATAAAGTGTGCTTCAAAAGAAGAACAATCAGTAGATTCAGCGATTTTGTAAACGGTGAGTGTGCGGTAGTTGCTGTAAAAAGAACATACCCCCCCCTCCCTCCTCGGCAAAACAAATAAAACATATATTTTTTTTTTAGAGATCTTCCCATTTAATATGATTTATAAACTGGAAAAATTGATTAAAAGATTTATTACTCTTAATCCGTAACGACTTAAATATAAATAGGATTATATTTTGGTGTATCATTGCCTTTAAGCGTATAAGATACGTATAAGGAAAAAAGGATTTTAAACATGAACGATTGGGAATTTAAAATAGTTTAATATATTTAGTTCGTACTCTGAGGCAAGAACACTCATCATACAGCCCACCCCACGATACATTTAAATCAGGTGTCACCCAGGGCGTCAGCTGTTATGCAACTATTTACGCCATTAAGGCTTTTTCTCATAAGGTGTTGCCTTATAAATCGCAGTAATATTTGATTCTTTGTATAATTCTTATGGTTCTGAATTGGTTCTACTTGTCCACTCGTAATTGTCCTCTACAGGCCAATATATTTTCTGAAACATTTTCTATTCCCCAGTGATTAGTATATTTTCTGCTTGTTTGATGATGGTCCATGTTTCACTACCATAAGTCGGATTATTGTCTTGTTTAAGGCTTAATTTTACGTTTTCTGGTGTTCTGTCTTTTTTTCAGTATTTAATGCATGTGTAATATATTCTGTTCCCTACTTCTATTCTTTTTTTTTTGTTTTTGTGATCTCCATCATTATATCATTTTTCTCACTTATGATTGAGACCGTGTTGATCCCTGGTATTTAAAGTTTTCTATTTGAAATGCTCTATCACTGATTTTGAATGTTTTCAGCGCATTTTTGAGAAAAAATGAACTATTGTTCCCCGTTTTGTCCGTCTTTCATCACTAGAGATCTCAGCAAGCATAAGTCCTAGACCCATGATGTATTTACCATTTTGTTTGTCTTGGCCTGCCATGTGTGCACCAAAAGTCCATTTTGCGATCTGATCTCTGCGTGCTGTGCATCAGTGTTTTTACCATTTTTTACTAAATAAGCTATATTAATAATTATGTCATTTTCATGGCCCCATTCTACACCTTATACGTTCAATGTGTAAAGTCCCTGTAAGGATGAGATGAAATCCCTTAGATCCTATAAGCCACTAATGGGACGGTTTTATGGTGCCCTTCTTTCATCCCCACCATAGCCGATAGTGCAATGGCCATGGAGGCACCAGGGGAGATATATCGGGAACTTGAGCCAAGACCTGGCTCCTTGGTCCTCACCGGAGATCGAACCAGGTACCTTCTGGTCGACAGTCGAGCGCGTTACCGCACGACCATCCGTCCCATTTAGGTGGGCGATTTTTTTTATACGTTCAATAAACCCATTCATTAAGTGCGAAATACTGCAGCACGTAGTTTCACCAAGATTGACGTCACACGTGTTCACGCGCAGTAGAGTATTCTTTCTTCAGCCACAATAATTTTATTTTCGAAAAATACTTAAGAAACTCATCAAATCATAATGAAATAGTAAGAATATTGCATCTCATTGGGTTCTGAGCTATATTGAAAGTATCAGAGCTATATCTTTTTGGAAAGTTGTCTAAAATTGGTGCCAAATTTCGTTACTGTGTACTATATTTAGCACCAGTAATTTCCCTTGATTTAGACAAGATTGTGACCTATTCGCCATATATATTTAATTTTATTTATTAAGAAACTCATCAAATGAAATAGTAAGCTTGGGTTCTGAGTTTCATTGAAAGTATTAGAGCTATGCAACAATTGACGGAGTTTTCGGACGATTAAATGACTACAATTTAGAATGTTTTCAATTATGAGTCCTATTTCAGTGACCTAAAACCACTTGTAGTTAGATTTAAGATAAATATTTACTGAAAGCTAACATACGTACTGATACATAACACGAAAACGCGCTAACACGTCCTGTGTCCAGAATGGAACAGGCTAATTTTTTTTTTCTTTTTCAATTCTTTGTAATAGCATGTATTGAGTCCTTGATTCATTTACTGTTAATCCTGCTTTCTGAGTAGCTGTTTGTAATTCTATGAATGATTTTTCTATATCCTTCTTTTGCTTTCATGTCAATGTTATAGAATCTGCATATGCAAGGCACTGGATGGGTTCTGTAATTATTGTTCCTGTTTTCATAGAATTCTTTTTTTTTTCCACTCATGAGGTAATGTGTTACTGTTCATCGCTTATCCAACTGAATGTTTTTATGACTTTTTCTATGGTTACTCAAAATTCTCTTGAGATTTATCCATGTATTTTCACTTTGCTTCTTGAGTTATTTAATGTGTAGATCTATATTATTCTCCTAACATTTTTCTAAATTTGGTCCGTTGCTGCTCTGTTAGGCCTGAAACCACATTGATAGTCACCTAATACTGCTTCACAGAATTGCCATATTCTGCAGTTAACAATTTTAGTTAGTATTTTGCATACCGTGTTAAGAAGTGAGATTGCTCTATAAGTAAAGATTTTAACCTTTCTTTTTGAGTTGACCAAACGAAATTAATTAATGATCAATTCTTTAGACCACGCTTTTTTTTTACAAACATTGGGTGGTGGTTAACACCTTCACCCAAGGAGTATGTTCAGGGCAATGTTCCAGACTTCAGTCTTTGTCTAGAGACACTCATGTAATCTCGACCTGAATCTTTAGCTTTCAAGAACCTTACCTATCTATGTTGTCATAGAAAAGAGTGAAAAAAAATCGATAGAAAGCGGGTTCTTTTTCTTTTTTCTGTGCAGACTGTCATAGGTCTACATCAGTGCTTCTCAAACTTTTTGAAGTCACGGCCCCCTTGGAACGCCATTCAATATGTCGCGGCCCCCCTATTTTTTTGGTTAATTTTGCTTAAATTTATTATTTTAAACTTCTATATGCAAACTTGTACTAGTCAATACATGCTTTTTCTAATGTTAACAATGAAAGAGAAAAAAGATGCAACATATAAAATAAACTAGATTTTATTTTAAACATATATTAATACTATTTACATACAATACATTAGGTTGATTATGTTTTATGTGTCACATTTTTTTGAAATTCCACGGCCCCCCTCCGGACAGTCCACGGCCCCCTAGGGGGCCGCGGCCCACCACTTTGAGAAGCACTGGTCTACATCATTACGTTATAAAGTATGGAACAAAAATGAGCGTCTGGTAAAGCTAAATATATTTTTGTAATTTGAACAGTATCGCGGGTCGCATTACCGCTACCCGGGTGCAACCAATATTTTGCCACCCACTACTTCTTCCCCTTTGTTTATTTTTTTTTCTTTGATTTAAAATTATGTCTTCTAGAGCAGTATAGTCCCTAAACCTTTATCTCGCCGCAGACCGGATGACGTTTGATAATTTCACCGCGGCCCCCGGGGGGGGGGGGGGGAGCGTACATTAATTCTATTTGAGATGGTTTGATTTACATTGTCAATGCCGTTAAGCTCCCGGTTAACCCCTCGTCTATTGAAAGTCGCATTAGCCCAATATAAATACACCATAGTAAATAAAAAAATAAAAAATAATTGAATGTTTCTTGGGCGGCCTAGTACTTTTTGATCCGCGGTCCGCGGCCCGGGGGTTGGGTTGGTTGGTTGGGGATCACTGTTATAAGGCAATATTCAGGTCTCCCTATTGTGAGGCCCTAACCGTGTGCTACATAATTTCAAATTTATAAGTTAAGCTAAGAAACCGTTTTTTGTCTGCATTAATTTATTTGTATATTTATGATTTCTTGTTTTTACCTACATTGTTAGTAGTTCTGCTTAAATTTTATTACTGCTAATTCATACAATATGAATAGTTTTTTTTGTTTTTTTTTGTAAACCCTATTCAAATTAACGGGTAAATCCGTAATGATCTGTTAGTTTTGAGAATGAATCTATTTCTCTGTTAATATGTATCTAATACATATTCAAAGGCATCAAAAACCATATACATTTGGTAATCGTATTTTTTTAAATCATTATTTTACTTTATTGCTATGTTTTTTAAACAATAGAAACAGAATATAAAAAAAATGCTACTAAAGTACAAGTTCTTGCATTTGACTTAACTAGTGATGCTATGTCAAATTTCATAATTTGTTTTACATGCTTTGAATGAAAAGTTTTTAAAGTTGAGAAAAAAGGCAAGAGATTTAGTATCCTAAATGAGCATAACTATTATCAATTTAAAAGGCCTGAACATATTTACATCAGCTCATGAACTAAATCCTCATTGCATTTTTATTTATGCTTCGATTTAGGTCAGTAGGTCGACCACAAATGTGGACAATGAGAGCCACATATCGGTTATTTATATAGTAAAAAGAATTTAAGATCCGCACCAAGGTCAACTTATGTAGATTTTGTAGATTTTATTAACTAAAATACTAGAAAAACTGGCTCATCGTTTATGATATGACGTTTACAATTTAATTTATAATAGTTCACAGTCCATCCAACTGCTCTTGAGCCGGCCACACGTCAAATTTAAGAGCCCAACTGTGGCCCGCGATTCAAAAGTGTGCCCACCCCTGGTCTAGACACATGATTGAAAGTTTCGTTTGTGTTTTTAAAATGTTAAGGAAGCCCTAACTTGAAATCTATTTTTGTTTTACAGAAAAACGGACATATGTTACAGATATGTTACGATTTTTTCAGACATCGATTTTGGTTCAAGTATTTGCAGGTATAACTGTTAAGAAATTTTAAAATAGTTAAAGTACTTTTTAGTTTTCGAGTCAAGCCACGGTTGTTGCGTTCGATAATTGTTAGATTTGCTTATTGTCTCATTGAATAGAATTTTTTTTTGTTTAACGTCGATAAGGTCGGTTTGATTCTGGTTTGTAAAATTTAGTTTATAATTAGGGAAGGGAAATATTTAATATTGAACCATGATTATGTATTTAAAATTTATTAATTTCTAACGGTTAATTTTACATATTGAAAACTATAATTGAAATATAATTGCCCATAAAATATGTTTTGGTATTAGGTCTATATGGTAGCTGCTAGAAACATTTTATAGTATTTTGAATCATTCGTAAATCAATAATAGATTTGGGTTTTGGTGATTTATATCGTCATTTATACTAATCGAAGAGAATAGATGTTAAAGGGGTAAGTATTGAACACTTAACCTGTACTTTTGAAATTATGTGTCCCGTGATGAACTTTAGAAAAGCTTACTATTACAAAAAAAATGTTTTGTAACTGATCATGTTACTTGTGTCTAAATTGTCGATGAATGCATCTTTTTGCAGCAAGCTATTGTAGCTATCTGAATGTAATGAGGATAACACAAAACATTTTTATTAAAAGCTTTTATTAAAATATTTTTAAAATTATATCACTCTAAATAAACAAAATAATATATATATATATATATATATATATATATATATATATATATATATATATATATATATTGTGGAATCAAGCAGAAAATTCTTTCAAGTGTTAATATTTTAATAGTGAAGATATTGGATGCATAAGAAATCAATTTGGGATTTTTTTTTTAAACAGACCTGAGTAATACATTTAAGCTTGTGAAAACAACCAAGACCCTTTAATAGCCTTGATCTACATTCTATCGATTGTACTCTTCAAACCTTGGACTACTTTGACTTAAGTAGTAGACTCACCCGGGAAAAACACGACTGCAATATCATAAGAATAGTACGAAACAAGTGGCTATAGCTTCAAATTTTTTTTCGCCCTACTAGACTGATAATTATTTACCTTGTATGAAAGTACAACGTTATTAGTGTGCCGATTACAAATATTCACTTTGCAGTGTCAATAATATTTCCTTAGTAGAATTTTGATATTTAAATAAAAAAAATATAAAAAAAAAAGATTGTAAAAAAAAACGCGCACTTTTTCTGACTTTGTTATCAATACCTTTATTAAACTCAAAATGGCTTGTAATGACAATGTGTTATAAATGCACGTCTTTGGGTAGTGGTGACTAGAGTCACAAACCAGTAGAGTCACCGCCCAGTAGAATCACGACCCAGTCGAGTCACCACCCAGTAGAGTCACCACCCAGTTGAGTCACTACCCAAAAAAGTCACCACTCCTTGGAGTCACGACTCAATAGAGTCACCACCCCTTAGAGTCACGACCCAGTAGCGTCACGACCCGGTAGAGTTACCACCCAGTAGAGTTACCACCCAGTAGAGTCACCACCCAGTAGAGTCACGACCCAGTAGAGTCACGACCCAGTAGAGTCACTACCCCTTAGAGTCACGACTCAGTAGAGTCACGACCCAGTAGAGTCTACATCTAGTAGAGTTACGACTCAGTAAAGTCACCACCCCTTTGAGTCACAGCCCAGTAGATCCACCACCTAGTAGATTCACGACCCAGTAGAGTCACAACCCTTAGAGTCTCGACCAGTTGAGTCACAACCCAGTAGAGTCACCACCCGGTACAGTCACGACCTAGTAGAGTCACCACCCAAAAAAGTCACCACCCATTAGAGTCACCACCCAGTAGTGTCACCACCCAGTAGAGTCACGACCCAGTAGTGTCACCACCCATTAGAGTCACGACCCAGTAGAGTAACGACCCAGTATAGTCACCACCCAGTAGTGTCACCACCCAGTAGTGTCACCAACCAGTAGAGTCACGACCCAGTAGTGTCACCACCCAGAAGAGTCACGACCCAGTAGAGTCACGACCCAGTAGAGTAACCACCCAGTAATGTCACCACCCAGTAGAGTCACCACCCAGTAGTGTCACCACCCAGAAGAGTAACCACCCAGTAATGTCACCACCCAGTAGAGTCACCACCCAGTAGTGTCACCACCCAGTAGTGTCACCACCCAGTAGAGTCACGACCCAGTAGAGTCACCACCCAGTAGTGTCACCACCCACTAGAGTCACGACCCAGTAGTGTCACCACCCAGTAGAGTCACGACCCAGTAGATTCACCCTCCAGTAGAGTCACCACCCAGTAATGTCACCACCCAGTAATGTCACCACCCAGTAGTGTCACCACCCAGTAGAGTCACGACCCAGTAGATTCACCCTCCAGTAGAGTCACCACCCAGTAGTGTCATCACCCAGTAATGTCACCACCCAGTAGAGTCACCATCCAGTATAGACACCATCCAGTAGGGTCACCACCTACTATAGTCACATCCCCAGTAGCATAACTATCGTTGGTGGCACTCGACAGAACCCATTCACTTAAAAAAAAAAAAACTTCTTGTGGATACCACCGAAGGAAAATTATTTTCCACTCGAAGAGCGCCTTTGTATCCAACCCATGTTCTCCATCTACGATAGAAGATGAGTGGTAATGCTAGAGAGGCCTATTTGACTTCAAGTTTCGACCGTCTGTCATCATATGTTATAATCGATAAAACTCTAATTAGGATGATGGATGTAATTCCTCGAATATTAACTTTCATGTCTCATCTAGTTGAAATTCCATAAGATGACACAGCCTAAAAAAAATAAATGGTGAATATTAATTAGGTCATCTTGAAGGTAGATCAATTCCATTACGTTTTTTGTCGTCCGTGAAAAAAAAACATATTGAAAATTGCCTTACTAGTGACTTATGGGTTATAAGTGATAAATACCTTATGAATACATGTACTTTATAAATGTATCCAATTAATAAAGGCTTGTTGTTTTTTTTATCGTTTTTTGACATTTTTTTGAACAAAATGTTTGAAATGTATTACTTTTTCAATTCATAATTTTAGACATTTATAATATAATAGATCTTGAAATACTTTCAAACAGGTTTCTACAATGCCTGTCCCCCAGCAGAAGAAGGAAAACCATATAACATTAGTGTCTCATTTATCAACAATTTAACGCAGCCTTTTGAAACTGCATTTTTAAGGAGCAAGATCCCAATATCCAAGTGTGTCTTTAATATTAAGTGTTTTGATGGTAATGTTACTAGATCGATGACAGTTATCAGATCTTCAAACAAAAACTTGTATTCGAATACTCTCACAATAAAGTATATCACGAGAAACGATGCAAATGTTTGGTCACTTAAATATCTTGGCCAGGCAAGTTTACGATACAAATATCCTTTGCTGACATGCCAACTGAACACATTTAGTAAGTCTTGATTGTATTCATTTAATTGTTGAAATAAATAAATTAAAATAGTTTAAACCTGTAGTTGAAAAAAAAAGTAGTCTACCAAATGATTATTAAATAAAAAAAAAGCACAAACACTGACAATAAATTTAAAAAAATAATGTCGATGTTATCCTGCACACACACAAAAAACTACAACTTTAAACATATTTGTTTGCTAAAATGTAATAGAATTCTCTTTTCAATTTCAGTTGTTTACATTTTGTAACACAAACATTCAAATAAACTAGAAATGTTTCTTTTTTTTTCTTTTTTCAGCTAGTTTATTTTAGACTTTTAGAATAAAACATAACATTTGCAACAAACACAATGATAATTTAGTGGGACTGATGGATGAGTGGAGTAGAGGCTTGACGTTTGACATGTGAGTCTTGGGTTCCATCTTCAGTGAGAACCAATGATATTTTTCTCGGTCTTAGTGAAAGTTGGTTCATGTCCCTTCAAGTCCATCCAACTTAAAATGGGTACATGACTAAAGTTGGGGAAGCAATGGTGGCTGGGCGTCGTGATTACCACACAATATCTAAATATTCCAAGGTTATAGAAACAGATGGTCTACCCCGAACCTAACTTACAATAATAATTGAATCAACAATTCCAAACTATGACTAGACAACATTCCGGTATCGGGGTTCTACCACATCTCTAAGTCTAAATGTTCACTCATATACTTTACACACATACACGCACGTGTTCCTCGTTCATATTCTGTCACTAGTCAACCAGTGATTCAAATCTACTTACTAATATAGACACTCTTTGATATATGTATATATATATATATATATATATATATATATATATATATATATATATATGTAGCATTCTTGTTTTTAATTTATATTTCTTCTGAAACTGCACAGCGAAGGGTGAAAATTTAACTTGCCGTGACCAAATGGTAAATAACGTTATCAAAGTACACTGTAGAATCGTCAATATATACCCAGAAGCAAAAGGATTGATGTTAGTGACATTAGCTGAGGTATGTTTTGGTTTTGCTAATAATAAGAAAAAGATCATAAACATCTTTGTTGCTAAATAGTCATGTCACATTAAGTTAGAAAGATGGTGTCTTGACTCGGGTAACACTTACTGCTTTTATTTTTCTTTCAGTAAATATTTTGATAATAAACAATCTCATATTTAAATTTTGGTCAAAGTTTTATTGCAACATAAATATTACCTTAAGATGCTAAAGTTTTACAACTAAATTGTATGATGTTTTTTTCTCTTTGATCAATGAATGAAATACATTTTTATAAAGTACCGATGTTGACCTATTTTGCATTAACCACCAGTCAACCTCCAGTGAGATATCATTAAACTGTTCCCATGAGATCTCCAATATGGAGGTAGTTTACTTCACGTCAACCTGTGAAGGCGAGGCTTCTATAATTGATGAACATTTTAGACATCATGGAGATTTCATTGTTAGCATCTACCCGAATATAACCGGAGATGCAGTAGATAGGAGACTTGGTATAAATATTACATTGAATAATTATAAATGTAAGTAGTTTTATGTTTACAGGCAAGATTAAACTTAATTGAGATCATCTGACTTATGGTGAATATTTCTTACCTCACTATTTTATTAATTTGGTAATATTTAAGCATATTACAATTTTTATGATGTATATACACGCACATGACATTATTTATCCACTAAATTTCTGTATTACTCCTTTGTTTAAATATATCAGCAGCAAATGACAACCATGTCTGGTTTAATTACAATAACAATACAACTAACAACGAAGATCGGACGATTGTATCAGATGCATCATTAAGCAGCAAAGGTATTTGTGTTCTGATATCTTTTGTTTTAATTTTTTTTATTATAAAAGTATCTATTGTCCTGTTTTTATAATATTTAGGGTGTAATATTTAATTAATAGCATTATGTCATATAAATGGTGTAGTTATAAAATGAATATAAAGATTATTATAATAATCAGGTAATTTTAATTACGATTCATAACATTTTTGTGATTAGTATTGATAAAGGCATTTTTAATAAGGATGCTTTATTTAAAAGAGCTGGATAGCGAATTAGATAAGTGAACTCGTCTCAAATGCAAAGGGTTCAGGGTTCAAACCCTGGTAAAGCTAATCTCAGCTGACTTGGCGAGGAGATATTATGATCAAGTTAATAAGCCCACAGAAAGGACGTTTGAAAGCACATCTGTTGATGTGTGTTTCGTTCCGCCAACGGCGGAATAATATCTATATCTTTATCTATATCTATCTCTCTCTCTCTCTCTCTCTCTATATATATATATATATATATATATATATATATATATATATATATGCGTGTAAAGTTACTAAAACATTGAATTTTTGGAATACATTTTTTTCTGTTTACAATTGTTAAATATAATTTATTCTAATTTGTCGTCCTTTATATCAGTTGTCATATGGCAGTCCACTCCTCTGAACGATGAATTACACTCTACTTTTACTACACAGCTTGCTCCTATAGTTCTGGGTGTTTCTGTTGTTATGTCCATAGCCATCATGACATTATTGATCGTGTGTTTTCGAAAAAGTTGGTATATTTCTTATTTTGATCTTCCATAGTTATCTAATGTTCCCACTTTTTCAATAAAAAAAATTCTAAATAATTTAAGCATAAAGTGGAATCATTTGCCTATATATATATATATATATATATATATATGTGTGTGTGTGTGTGTGTGTGTGTGTGTGTGTCTGATATAGTTGATATTTTATTTTTTTATAAGACTATAGCATCCTACTAAATTATTTTCTCATCCTCCCCACAGAGCTATGTGTTATTAATAGTTTGACCTCAGTGACTATTAGAACTGGTGATCGTAAGGAAACATTAAAAAGACCATGTTCACACGTATATGAAAGTGTTGAAGAGTTATACGCATTAACAGATACCAAAGACGATGCCACTTACGTCAACTGCAAAGTTTTAACTAGTGAATCTGCGTGCAGTTTTCATAACTTACACAACGACTACATCACTCCCAATGAAGTAGAGGTGACTTGTCAGACAGCTGATGCAGACTCTGGGGGGTATATTACACTCATTGCTGACCAATGAACTAATTTTGAAATTGTTGAAAAAAAAAACGCAGCACATTTCTCAAACAACCCATTATTCAAGGGAAAATTTGTGAAGAGTAAACGAATCTGCTACAAACATTCAGCTACTGCAATCAGTATATTTCTATGCACGTAAAACTTTAGCTCATGAAAATATGAGTGTGGTGTTGAATAAACCCCTGGTTTTAACAGTGTACCAATGGGAAATAAATCGCAGCCATTGATTCATAATTGATGTGCAATTTGAAAACGAAAAGGTATGCATTGTTTCACGTAGTGGCTTATTAATCGACATTTAAAGATAAAATGTGTAAGATAGAAATAAATCTAATGGATGTTCGTTTTTAATATGATGTGTACATTACTAAGCAAAGATCTCTTTCATTTTTAGAAAATATATGAAATGTTAGATGCACTTTAAAATTGTTTATAAAAATAAAAAAAAAAAAATAACAACAGCAAACTACAAATCTTATTTAGTAATTTTGTAATTGTTTTAAAAAAAAAAACTCAATGTTTTTTAAAATTTTCTAGGTCACTGATATCACTTTCATTGATTACAGTTTTGTTCAATGGGGATTCCCAAAATTTTATGTTCCTTTTATTTCTGAAATGAAAACGAAACTCATTGATGACATTAGCTTTGTGATATTTAGTCTTCCTTTTTTCAATGTGTTGATAATTCATTGGGAAACAATCCAGAAGACCGTGAAGTTCGTTTTCGCCTTTTTTCAAACTTTGCTTCGTTGAATTTATTCTCTCGTTCACTTGTAAAAATCTGTGGCTAGGAACAATTTTGCAAAAGCAGAAAGCACCTTTAAAAAATAAAAATAAAACATATAAAAGACGTTTGTTGTGCTCATATACCTTAAAAGATTATATATGAAATTAAAAGAAAATGATATGTGTGGAGAAAAGGGTGTGCCAAGCTCAAGCTCTTTGAGCGAACTCGGTAGTTCTCGAGCTGGAAAGAAATGTCCGCAGTCCAAAACTGGCCGTGTTGGGGGACTCAGGTGGATCGAGCAGACACTAACTCTCAGTTTCGTACTTGGCATTGTCCTTAAGGTGAGTACTTTGGAAGGTTGAGGCCAAATGTCCATTTCCTTTACCGACACGGCAGAGAAGTGACGAAACCTTAGATCATGTGCTTTTTGAGTGACCCGGGCTTGTGAACCACAGGGTGTACCAGTTAGGCAGCTTCCTGGCCATTGGCCTTTATGGCAGTTTTCAGATGTTGAAAACACAGCGAGTTTGATCTCACGGGCTCTAAAAGCAGTTATCACTAAGAGAGTTCAGAAAGAGAGAGGGAGAAAAGGGTTTTCACACTTTGGTTACAATGTAGGTCCGGATGACTGGATCATTTATCTATTAATTTTATTAACTTCAGGGTTACGCCTTTGTTTACGAAATAAGGTCAAAAGGTGTATTTGGAAATAAACTGGATAATATATTATTGAAATCGAGAGTTCAGGATTAAATATTTGGCGGTCGAGTCTTTACAATTTTTAGTGACCCTGGTTAGATACTTAACATGTGATACCCTAGCCTTTGTTACAAGAGTGGGGAGAGTGCGCACATGTCAACTAATATTCCTGACAAATAGATAAATCACCGGACATAACTGAAGGTGGCAAAGGGCGCTAACCTTAAAATGAGTCAAACAAGCAAGTACCATAAGCATTATGGGACAGTTTAAGAGAGAGCGTGAGAGAGCGTATAGAGACTATTGTACTAATAACAGAGGCGCTTGAGTTGCAGTGAATATGACATTGTTTATTACACAACAAAATACATTCCATTAAATATATTTCAACATCAATTTGACCAATAGCTTCCCTATAACCTTTTAATCTACTTGTCCAATCTCTCTATACGATATCCCACGCTCTGTCTCTTTACACGGCTTGTGTATGCGTCTGTATTCAGTTTTTCTACAATGGAGTGACTACAAAGTGAAAGAATCCTAGGCACACAATATAATATAGGAGATTGACCCACAGAATAATTGGCACTTAAACGAACAAGTAACAATAAATAGGAAGAGGAATTTGTAACCAAAATTTCAGATAATGAGTTTGTTACATTCACTAGCATACCTGTTTCCCAAACAACATACTGCATTTGGGGCATGTGATGATTATGAAAAAAAAACTTTTATTTTAACTTTTACTTTTAATTTTTTTTTTGTGTTCTTGTTTTTCTAAATCCAATTTTTGAATCACTTATAGATAAATAAAATATATAATGGTAATTTAAATAAGTAAAATGTCTGCATGAAAAATTTTATGTAGGCCTTTACAAATTTTTCACTCACATTTTTTAATTGTTGTGTGTTGGAAAAAAATAATGATTTCACACTTCATTGTATGGCGATTTATGTGCACAAATAAGAGTATTGTTAAAACTCTCTCTTTTCCATCGGTAGTGCAGTGCGCTAAAAATATGGAATTCCCTATACCAGCGCACCATGTACATTTTTGATTGAAAGCAATGACTGTGTTACGTAAGAGAAGCAGAGTAGTGATGATTAAGAATAGTTGCCATTGTAATTGTTGATTGTATATAGATTATTAAATGCTCTGTTTTTATTGAACCTGCGCCTTTGCTGTTGTGATTATCCTTTTTAAAGCATTTAGCAGTATTATAAACGCAGACAACATAATATGTGTGCGTTCAATGGTAACGTGTGAGTGCGCTCTTCGAGTTTTGTAAACTTTACTTATGCCTATGATTTACTGGACTTTTCAAAAAGATAAAAATAATTAAGGTTAATCTCATAATTCAAATTTCTAAAAAAATTACCTTTTTTGAACATTATTGTAAATAAAAGCAACAACAAGACAACAATAAGATACAAGACGGCAATGCAGATTCTAAAAGACAGCAATTCATTTATTTCGCTCAGTAGTACACTTTCGTCTATTAGAAGTTCTGAAAATTGGGAACATAAATATTAATGATATTTAGTAGGCATTTCGTTAGGCATTAAATTGTTTAGAAAAAAAATTCACTCAGATAAACGTTTTTACAAAATTCACAGTTTAAAATAGTATGTGTTCTTAAATATGTGATAAAAATTCTAAAATATTAAAAAAAAAAGTATTATAAAAATACTTTCAAAAAATTATTGTTGATAACATTTTGAAATAATCAAACGAGAGAAATTGTCATAATCGATTAAAATATCTTAACAAGTTTTTTTTTTAAAAGTCAATCTAATTTTTATTTTTTTTTTAATGTGCAAAATAGAAATTATAAATACAGAAAGAAAAACTTGAGCGCTGATATTGATTGTTTCATTTATTCATGAATCAATTCATAAAATTAATTTTAAATGAATAGAATAGAATAGGGATATACACTAAGTTAGGATATTATTTAGACTCACAAATTATATAATCCTTAAGTGACCCGAAAAAAACTTTCAAAAATGCATCAACATTATACATACGAGTCGTATTAGGAACATGTGTTTTAATTAAAAGCATGCTCTTTGATGCAAAAGTTATGTTTAATAAACGTTTAATTATCAATATATATATATATATATATATATATATATATATATATATATATATATAAATTAACATTTAATGGTTAAAACTTAACTTAAAAATTGCAAAGCTAACAACTTAGCTATGATAATGAATTATAAGTTTAACTTACTTGGATTAAAATGGAATGTTTTTGTTTGACTAAAGCTGTCTTTCTCTGTGCCGGTAATATTTAGAGAGGCAGTAACAATAGCGGTAAAATTTTCGAATATTAAAATAAAAGGTAAAAACTGGAAACATTCTGAGCTGTAATAGCGGTTGTTTTCAGGCCATGGATAACTGTTGTGCACAAGGTTGTCTTTGTTAGATACAATGTTTATCTGAAAATATTTTTTTTTTCCTTTCAGCATAAAACAAAATTGGAATGTAATATTTTGAGTTCATTTAGTTAAAGTACTAAATGGGTTTATAAACATTGAAGGAATGACACTAAATCTATATCTAATGTCAATAAATAAAAAGACAATTTATTAGCAGCATCTTATATATAAAATATATAGGCCATCAAAATATATTGCACTGACTTAAATAAAAAGATATTTTTTTTAGAAACTACCAGTCATTGACTTTAAAAGCAAATCAATTAACTGTAAAAAAGCAGAACAAACTTCATATGAAAAATAAGGTCACCTATCATTTTTGACTATATTTAAATTAAATTATGATCAGTTTCTGATTTAACCAAACTATCTTTGTCTGAAAAAAATATGGTATTTTTGAAAAATAGATATCTCGAACCTTATTTTTTCTTTTTAAGATTGGACTATATTTTCTTTTTTTTATGCCTGACATTAAAGTAAACAAAATTACTCGTAGTTCCTCTCCTTCAATGAGAATATCACATATGGCCTCTGGGTAAATTCTTTGAAATGTACACAGCATGTAAAATACGGTTTTGTTGTAGTGTAATGAGCAATCAAAGTTGTCGATTGTGGCTAGAATAAGAGAAAAACTTGTCATGTATTATAGGACAACAAAAAAATTGTATCAGATTTGTTCATCGTAGTTGTTAATAGAAAGCTACGGGATTGAGTAGAAGACGTTATACTGTCTTACAAACATGGGATGGGGGAGGCGGAACGTATAGCTGTGAAGAATCACCTTCTTTCTATGTCACTTGATGTGCATCAATTACCATTTCACTATCACTATGATGAGCATCGAAAAATGACACTTTACAACCGTCCCAAGAAAATTCTCTGTGCTAATCAGAGGTAATGTTGGGACGGATGGCCGAGTGGTGTAGATACTCGACTGTCGACCTGAGAGTCCTTGGTTCGATCCTCGGTGAGGCCCAAAATATTTCCAGGTGAAATACGGTGCAAAGTCGTCCCACACGTCCACCCAGCTTTAAATGGGTACCTGACTTAAGTTGGGGAAGTAAAGGCGGCTGGGCGTTGTGCTGACCACACAATCCTTTCATATGCCGATGTTATGGAAACAGATGGATTCTACACTTCATCTGCCCCGATGGCCCGTTAGGGCCAAGAAGGGAATTAAAAAAAAAAAAGAGAAGTATAGCGTATCGACAAAAAAACCTTTACAGAGACTTTATTTTTAAAAAATACGTAATTTTTCATTCAGCAAAAATATGAAATTAGTCGAAAAGCTTATGATAAGAGAGTTTAAATATAATTAACATTTAAATACATTTGTTTTGTTGTATCTATTTATAGAAATGTAATTTTAAATTAAGTTGTTTTTTTTTCACTTTCACTTTATTTTAATATATTTTAGTATAATTGCGGCATAGTTTATCTGTGATGTTTAAATTGAATCGAACATATTGTCTAGATATATTAAGTTTTATATGTTTTACTAAAGATCTAAAGCGTGCGGCTGATTGTCCTTAACAATAGGTCGAACCCAGGGATCTTTATATGGTGAAAATGCTTTCAATTGTAGATTATACAATACAAATATAACGAAAAAAAGTGTAAACAATCTAGACGAAACTAACATAAAACAGTTTTGCCGCTGATTTCCTACAAATATCATTTCTGAACGTTAATTTCAATTAATTATTTACCAATGATTAAAGGTTCATAAGGTAAAGGCAAATTATTTAATCCTGCATCACTGATGCCTTTGCATTCATAGCCTGCAAGAAAAAAAAACAGAAATTGTAATTGTGCTCGTCGCTATTTTATTACACAAAAGGCTATAGTGTACATTTAAACTTAATAGTCCATCAAGCGCTAAATCTATTACCGTCTTCTTCCATGGATGCATTGTACACAAGTAAATGATTACTATTGTTCATAATCATGTTTGTGCTGTCATACCAACCGAAATCGATATTAATAGCTGTATTTTCAATTAAAGAGCATTCACAATGTACTATTGAGCTTTCTTTGACAATAGACGGGCAATTTTGTATTGTAAGGATTGAAATATCTGAAAGTATACACATTTATGCAATTTAAAAAAAAAATATTGATTAATTTTTATGCCAACAAATATGTCAGGTTTAACTAATGTGTTCATCATTCGACCACCTCAATATTTCCATACAAGTCAAACAATTCGCTGAAAAAGGAGATCAATATTGATGAACAGACCGAAACAAAATTAATGAAGAACATACAATTTTCTTTTTTTTTTTTGTATTAAAAGGAATAATAATGCAGTCAAAACGACACGAAATTATTTGTCTGTTTTGAGTGCTCTGCTCACAATATTAGTATTTTATAAGCAGCAATTAACCTAAGAAAAATTGGGGCTGTCATGAAATTGTCGTTTAGTACACTACAGTCAGGGGCATCATACAATAGTTTTTATGTGGATGTTTTTTTTTTAAATGTATAAATAAATGTTGTTTATAATTTTCAGAATCGTGAGTATGTAAATTTAACATTTCTTAAAGACTGGCAGTTTTGATAGCTTTTTCTAAATGAATCCACCTATTTAACGATAATGTATTTTTAACACTAATTTATATTTTTAAAGTTTACATACCAAACACTCTTAGATTACACGAAAACATAAAATGTGGCTGTCTAAGACTCGCCAGTCCAAGATATTTTAAACTCCAAATTGACTCATCCATCTTCGTGACATTGGTTAAGGTTAGATTAAACTCATATTTGCTGTTCCCTAGATATTTCAATGATGTCATTGTCTTGGTCTCGTCATATCCATAGCATGCAAGGTTAGACCTGCACATTGAGACAGGAATCTTGTTTCTCAGCCATACGATTTCTACTTTCTCTTGAAGGGAATGTTTTAAAATCCCGTAAAAGCTGTAATTCTTCCCTGCCAATGCATGGGGACATCCGATACAAATTTCTGAAAGTTATAGTTCCAGTAAATAATTTTAATTTAGTTGCTGAAAACTAGTTGGAAATAATTTGTTGTAGGGATTGTCCTCTGTATTTATATAGGTTACGATGTATAAATGTTGATGTTATATTGCAAATAGAATTTCATATTAATTTTAAAATATTACAGACAACTCTTCGTGAGTAAAACAGTACTAGCTCAAAAAAAAAAAAAAATATTATGTACTCATATATATATATATTATATATATATATATATATATATATATATATATATATATATATATATTCAAATACCCGAGTCATTTATATACACTAATAAACTAAAAATGTGTGTACGTGTACTGCCGTGTATGTCATGGTGATATCAAACAGTTTAAGATACCCTAGAGTTGTATCAACCTTTGAACTATCGACATCACCATGGGGTCTGGTGATCAGCGTTACCATTAGTATGTAGATGAATTTTTGGTATGTTCCGCTATACATAAACTGTATACATCGTGGTATACTTGTAATGTCATTTTTTATGGTATTGGTGTATGTGTGATGTCAATGTACACTGTAATGCACTATTATGACATTAATACATATTATGACTTTAAAAAGACATCATTGCATAGAATTACACTAAATAGTAAAAGATGATATTGTCAAAAAAAAAAATGAGCTCTACATTGGTTATTCGGGAAAAAAGCACTTTTCTACAAAAGTCTCTTTGGATAAAGGCACCAAAAATATTTAGTTTTAATTCAAATAGTAGACTTTACAATTAAGTATACTGTAACCTGTTATTAGATATATAAACACTACGCTGTTCATAGTAAGTAATGTTCCCTTTAGCCCCTAATGGCTCATTGAGGCAGATGATATATAGAATTCGCCTGTTTCATCGGGAAATGGGTTGTGTGGTCAGCAAAAGTCTCAGCCGCCTTTATTTCCCAAACTTATTGTAAGGTACCCATTTTAAACTGAATAGACTTGAGTACATTTATTCTTCTAGTGCCCCCTCAACAAGGGGGGGGGGCATTTTCCTGCAAAGCCAGAAAAAAGAGCTATTTGAGATTTTGTCAGAGACCCCGGGCGAGAAAATTTCATTGTTTGAGATAAACATAGTTGTGTCACCGTTTTTATGCACTGATCATCAACAGCTATGTATCCTAAGCCTCAAATTTAGATTAGTCTAAAAGCCCCCAAACGTGCATTTGTATTGGGCCCTTTAATGCACTCTTGCCTAACACCCTCATTTTTATCTTAGTCTAGGACGCTCAATTGTACTTTTTCCAAAGGCGCCTAAGTGTAACTTTCGCTAGGACCGCGATTTTACCTTTGCCTAAGGCATAAAATTCACCTTGTCCCAGGGCCTTCATATGTACCTTGGCCCAAGGCCCCCAACTAAATGTTTGACTAAGGGCCTCCAAGTGTACTTTTTCATAGAGCATTCAAATTCACCTTTACCTGGAGACCCATAATTTACGGTAAAGTATCTTCTAAACACTGATTTCCAATGCAAGTATTTGAATAAAATCGGAAATATTAAAAATGAGGGGGTGGGGGTAAGCATGTTCTAGCGTAATACTATAAAAAAAATTAAATATTCAATTATAAGAATCGACATACGGCATTCAAATAATCCCTGGAATATAATTTAAAAGTTGAAGTAATAAATAAATTAACTGCCGAAAAAAAAATCTCAACACATATGTTTAGATATTTTCCTTGCGTGCGAGAGTGCGTCTATGGTGTATGTTACATTGTTCTGATCATCAAAGGATTTATGTTTTGCTTTAAGGGCTCGTTCGCAAATGACGTAACGCAATAAAACGACATTTTACACCCCCTCCCCTCTTGTCACAAAGTGTCACAAATTTTTCACCCCCCCCCCTTATGTCACGTCACAAGTTAAAATAAATTAAAATACCTCAAATTACTGATTTATTTTTCTTTCGCTATTTTTGGAGACAATCATTCTTTTACATTTTCCCATAAGGCATTCAGATGCTAATCGATAGAGAAAATTTCAAAGCTTCTTCTTTTTCTCCTGAATTCTCCAACGCCGATTCTTGATTCAAATCATAACCGTTCTCTGCCAAAATATCTGTTTGAATCCACTCGACTGTTTCAAAACCAATGATTTCCTTTGTAACTGTTAGCACTTCATTCTGTTTCTTTTGAATGGCTTTCTTAATTTTTGGGATTTTTACTTTTTTTTTGCCTTTCCATGAGTTTTCTTGTAATTGTTGAGCAATGTTAATGATGCAAATTAAAGATGACATTTTTTACAGACTCTAGAATCCAACATTTCTTTGACACTCGGACAGAATTGATCATAATGAATTCCTTTAGTATTAAATGTAAAGACTGGAACAATGTGGAGAATGTATGGCTGATTGCAGTGGATGAATTTGTATTCATAAGCGGATTGTATGATAGTACCATAGGAGGAGGCAAAAACCGGTCATCAAATATTTTCAAATATTGACCTCTTGGTTCTGTGCAGCGAGTGATGTCGAAGCATTTTGAAATTTGATGCATGTATTGACTTGATCTGACATGATTATTTATCCAATTTTGATCTTTCTTGATAACACTGTCCAATTCAATCTCTTGAGTCACATTCGTCAACGAACTCAGCAACTGTCTCGAAGCCATCAATGACTACATTTGAGAAGCGTATTAAAAACAGTTTTTGAGTCAAACCTAGTCAAAAAAGTAATAACTATACAAAATTTTCATAACGGTCAATTTTCAAAATTTCAAGTAGAGAAGAATAGTAATTTTGGCAGAAAATTCAACTAGATTTTGGATTGTCTCATAGATACGTATTATTTTTTGTGACGTCACAATTTCACAGACCCTGTCTGTCACAAAATGTCACAAAATCCTAGACCCCCCTCCCCCCCTAAGCGTTACGTCATTTGCGAACGAGCCCTAATGGCGATAATCTACTGGGAGGTGGGAAAAATGGGGCAGGCGTATAGGGAAGTTGGGGGAGGGGGGGGGGTAACCACGTGAGCTGAATCCCATCCTTTCCTCTCTCCAATAGTCTTTTTTTTAGATCTTACGCTGAGTGATTTCCCTTTGTAAGGATGAGATGAAATCTCTTAGATCCTAAAAACAACTGATCGGACGGTTTTTATTTTTTTGGTGCCCTTCATTCATACCATAGTAGCCGTTAATGTATAATGGTAATGGAGGCACCAAGGTAAATATATGCGCTAACTTTCACCATGTCTTGAAATTTCCATCGGTGCTCACTGGAGTTGGAACTATGGACAGTCTTAATGCTTAAACCAAAACGTCATCGGTCGATTATAAAAAAAGCTATAATTTAATGTGCATTTTCTATTGCTATTATATATATGAATGACTTCAGGAATTCGTAGATAAAATGTATGATGCAAAAAAAATGATTTACAATGATTAATCATTATAAAGGAGTTTTTTTTTTTTACCAGAGATAATACTCATTTGGAATATGATCAGCATGTAGTCTCGTAGGTAGAACATTTCCTCCGATCTATTCAATATAAAAAGGTAAACTATACTGAGCAAATATAGAGAAGATTTTATAAACCTTTATGTTAAGATGAATGGCTCTTAAATGACAGATGCTCACCTTAATTTATAACCCGATCTAAAAAGTATATTAATGAAACATAATAAAGTTATACATAGATAAGCCTTTATTCTTAGTTTAATTGAAATCTCCATTTTATTAGTGTTTTACTAATCATTTACTAGTTCAAGTTTTGCCTATATTACAATTTTGGTGAAAAAAATTCGCTTTATTCTTATATTCTAATTATTGCTTAATATAAATACATGAATTTTTTTTTTACTAAAATCCCTCACTTCATTTTAAAATATGATGAGCATTTTGTACGTTTACATACCTAAAAATTAACATTGATGTACGATTACATGCCTAAAAATCAACATTGGTGTACGATTACATGCCTAAAAATCAATATTGATGTACGATTACATGCCTAAAAATCAACATTGATGTACGATTACATGCCTAAAAATCAATATTGATGTACGATTACATGGCTTAAAAGCATTATCAAAAGAGAAGAAGATTCCAAATCTTCATTCACATGGAAATAAATCATAATTTTGTTTCTTAAGTAATGAATATTTTAAACTATTTCTTATGTTATTAAACAGGATTTTTTTCTTTGTGTTTTTTTTTTTATATTTTTTTTTTATTTTGTTATAAACATTTCCTTTTTTTTAAAGAAATAGTCTTAGGGACTTTTTTTAGCTTTTTAATAAATTTCAACACATAATTCGATTTATTCCCAGTAAACTTGCAGTAATTTTAAACACATTGGAAAACAATTAATTATTATGGTGTTTGTTCTAGATCATGTCTCAACATATTTAAAAAAAAAGGTTCTACTTCGATCGAGAACGGAGAATTGCACAAATGTTTCAAGTATATTGCGAGTACATACATATTATTTTTTACTTGTAAATTTGCTATAAAAGCAAGTTTAATTCTTTTACAACTAAAACAAAAGTATAAAATAAGAATAAACCCTTTAAAAACAATAAGTTTTAAAAAAATGAACTTAAAAGTAAATAAAAAAATAAAATAAAACTTATTCTATTACACAAATATCTATATAAAATATCATGGTCGATTACAGTATACTGAAGTAAAATTCCTTTACTTTAGTTGTAATGCTGAAAAAAGATATTTTTTTTGTTGAGCTAAAATTAGAAAAATTTTTAATTTCCGATTACACCTATGTTCTAAATATAGAATCAACATTAAGCAGCTATGTGACAGGGTATAGACGTGGGCAAAATAAGCTACATATTTCTAACTATTAAACTATGAATACACTTGAAAAGTAACGTTGAGCATAACTTGAAATTGATGCCCATATTTATGAAAGGTATTTCTTTTAACTTGAAATTACAAATGTTTGCAAAATTTACAACAAATATTATACTTTTAAATGTTATAAAACGATTCACTGAAATTTAACAAAGGCATTTTAGTGTTGTTTTGTTTGAACTGGGTATTGTAATGAAGCATTTTATAAATACATTGACAGAATCAGCATCATTTTATATGTATTGATAAAATAATAATATTTTTTACCAACCCACATTTTAGGTAACGAAATATTAGTACAATTAATTTATTTACCTTTTCTTAGTTTTCTATTATTGCAAGGCTAACCTGTACTGATATATAGGCTACAGGCCCTAGATTTCCATAATATGATGTAAAATATCTGAATGATTATTAATTTATTTAAAATAATTTAAAAAATATATGATAAATATGTGAATATTATTGAAGAATAAATTAAATCAATTATAATTTAGAAAGTGTAAATACTGACTTTGATCAGTATTTTCAATCACCAATGAATATCAATTCATGAAGTCTTACTGATAGTTAATTCAATTTATTCTATAAATGAAGTGAGCTTAGATTCAATATTTTACATTAGTGTTTTGAAATATAATTGCTACAAACTAAAACAGTTTTCCTGTACGTCGTCAATTAAAAAATAAATTGAAATCCTAGTGCATCTAGTAGATTTATTATGTTTGTTACACAAGTAAAATCGGGAAAATTAAAAATGCAACTTATCGAGATTATTATACTAGCATAGTTATTGGCTAGGCCTACATACTTTGGTTTAAAAATACTAGGCCTACATTTGAATGACATATAACATATATAAATTATTATACTTATAGCCTTAAAAAACATATCCATTAAAGATGAAATTTTATTTTTTTATCTTGGTCAGTGACATCTGAATGTGTAAGATGTGTTTAATACGAATAGTTCAGCTTATCATTTATTATTTTTTTAACATGGCGTAATCATTTTAGAAGTCCTGATTTTCTGATATGATTGCATTTGCAATAAAAGGCCTCTACAGTAGCTTTGAAACAGACCTGCTTATAATATAAACATTTTGATTCAAAAATTTACTAGAGCAATTATAATAAATAGCACAACACACAGAGGAATACAACAAAAATATGTTTTCCTACCTTACAATATTTGGACAATTTTGTGAGACATGGATTTCAATCGATTAATAATTATGCCCCTATAATTGATATAAGGACAGAAACCAAAAAAAACCCATTTAAAGAATGAAAATATTGTAGATGTAGATTGATACATAGATAGGTATAAATATATTTCATTAAATTTCGTGTTAATGTTTGTTAATGATAAATATAAATTAGATTAACCTGTATCTGTATTTCTTTATTTTTCTTATTGGTTTTAAGGATCATGTATTTCGCTCCATCCATTTGGCAGTTATAATGTTCACTTTCATTGGATACACTCTAGTGGCATTGTTAGTGACTTTTACCTTAGAGTCTGGTGTGTTAAAATTGGAGAGATATATAGATAATATAGACAGGTAGAGAGGAAGACAGAAAGATAGAACAAGACAAACGGACAAAAATATAAACAGATCGATAGATGTATATATATATATATATATATATATATATAGAGAGAGAGAGAGAGAGAGAGAGAGAGAGAGAGATATTTAAAGATATTTAAATAGATACATAGATATATTTAGAAAGATATTTAGATATAGATAGATACATACATATATTTAGATATAGATGGTTATAAATTTAGATATAGATTGATAGATAGCTAGTTAATATTTAAATATGCAAAATACTTATATATATATATATATATAATTTCAGATGAAATCAATGTAATACTCGAAGGTCAAGATAATGAAAGCATAAAATGTAACGTTTTAATTTTAAATGAGCCACTTATTCTAACTGGTAAAATTCATTTTGATAAAAATCCTTCCGAAACTGAAGCCATTGTTACCATCGATTGGAAAGAAAGAAATGCGTCACATTTTACATTGGTTAGTACAAGTTTGCCTTTCTTCCATTCAGAACGTAATAATTATATATATATATATATATATATATATATATATATATATATATATATGTTAATATGAATCTTTCAAACAGATTCTAACACACACTAGATTTACTATATCAATCTATTATCTCATTTATTAATGATGTACATTCTCTGCCAATCACTCAATTCGATTTGTTCTTTTGTGGAATGAGACTGCTTACTTCTTTCAGTATTTAGTCCGCGTTGAATTTTTAAATAATAATTCCTTGTATGTGAATGTTGTATATCAAATGCAAAGCAAAAGATGGAATATAAGAAATCTATATGACATTAGAGTTAGTGGTGTCGCTATGTTTATTCATATTTACAAGTCGTAATATAATTATCTAATGTATATTGCAGTGATAGGCTAATGCGGCTGTACTGTGAATATTGTATTGCTCCTAATTATGTTTTTTTTTTGCTCTCTAAATTGTAATAAGTCAAATAGTCTGTTGATCTTTAAAATATTTATTACGTTATGAAATACCGGACGTCTCGCATCGAACTTATGCTACTAATATTTATTTTTACATTGGCTTAACGAGATAAAAAAAATATGCAGATCACACCATGCACTCTAAGACTATTGCATAGAAAAAGGACATATTATAATTATTTTTCAAGAAGTTCATGAATATATTTAGAGATTTACAGAGGTTTGGTTTTGAACTTTATTTTAAAGATGTAGGTTACTTTTTTTGTGATAATGTGATTTATTGTATCAATAAGTTTAACTCTAATAGTTACTAGAATGAAAATAATGAGCATTACTGCAGGGCTTCTTAAACTATGGGTCGCGACCCCATTTAGGGTCGCGTAGCAAAATTCTGGGGTCGCGAAATATAAAAATACAATTTAACAGAAAATGTTTTTTAACTTGTAAAATATTAATTTATTTTTTCTTTTATATTTGTATGGGGTCGTCAAGAAACTCGCAATCATAAATGGGGTCGTGAATTACAAAAGTTTAAGAAGCCCTGCATTATTGTATTTGTAGCTTATTCTTTAATTGCTTTTGTAAATAACGTTTTTAAAATTGTCGTTCATTAAGTCTTTTTTTTTTTAATTTATAGTTTGACACCGTTTTTCTCAACGAGTGTGCTACTTCAGTAAATTTCTATTGTGTTCGCCTAAATAACACAAATGATTACATGGTAGTACTCAACACTACAACAAAAATGGATTTTGACAAGTCGCAATGGAATATAACTGTAAATTATAAAGGGATTTCAATTAGTAGCAACATCATTACACTTCCACAAGTATTAAGTTCGTATATGTGATATGTAAATGTTCAACATATGATTCTCTCCTTTATATTAGTTTGTGTTTTTAAAATAGACTAAAAAAAGAGGATTTTTTTCCTTTACATGTTAACTGTTTCAAGAGTACAACTTCAGATCTTATATTTACTTATTACAAATTGAATCTTAATAAAAGTTAGTCTGCACTCTCTTGTTAGTCTGGAAATGAAAACATTTCATCTATGACATCTAAAATATGACTGGAAGTTAGATTTATTCGAAGTTGTTCATATGTATATATATATATATATATATATATATATATATATATATATATATATATATGTAACAATAGCTTTAGATAGATTCATACAATTTTAGAACCACTGGTTTAGTTGGGTGGTCAACATTGAAAGTTCATGGGCCAAAGACACAGGCAGAGATTTTGATAATTAGAATTCCAGCGTGTTATCTTTTTTTTGGGTGGTATAAATCTGTCAATGAGCATCGATGACACCGGATGTACGTGATAAGACGTAATTAGGGAGACAAAGAAATACTAGCCCATAGTGAGTTTTTAGCCGCACCAATCCCTAGGCTGGAATAAGATTCATTAATATGTAAATGAGTTAGAAAGGTTGTTAGGGAGCCAATCAGAAGTTCTGGGCGTTTGGGGCACGTGATAATTAACCATCACATAAAAAGAGATGTAGCGAAAATTTCGAGAGACCGACGAGATACATTCAGACTGACGATAGACGTCGAGACCTACCGATCGACAGAACGACTATAGAGATAGAGACATCAGGACACCAGATTAGATATACGTACTCTTGCCTGTAGGACAGTATACATATTGGATATACGTACTCCTACCGCAAGACAGTATACATACTAGATATACGTACTCTTGCCCGTAAGACAGTATACATGTTAGATATACGTACTCTTACCGCAAGACAGTATACATATATTGACAAGTTATTAAGTATACGTACTCTTATACGATAAGACAGTATACAGGTGTTCATAGAGAAATCAAGTTATTAAATATACGTACTCTTACTCATACGAGAAGACAGTATACATTCAGAGATAAGTTGAAGTTTAACAGTACACAGTCAACGTTTATTCTGCTAAAGCATGTTTGTGAATATTTCGGCACTTGAGTGCATTTATATGTGTTTTATTATTATTTAAATAAATGTTATTGAATCGTGAAACTTGGCTTTATTCATGGTGTGTTTGTGTGTGAGTGCCAAGAGACTGAACGCTACCATCTTTGAAGTAAAACCAGAGAGAATATCGGCCACTACATAAACCTAATATCAACAAACTACATAACGTTCAAACCATAACATCACATTGAAGCAGCAGTGAAGAACAAGAAGTATTGCATTTGGTGGAACAACGATAGTACCATAACGTTGGCAATTTCCAACGTTAAATTGGTGTCTACAACAGTATCCATCACATACATAACATTATATACAAAAAATATAGTGTTACAATATATATATATATATATATATTGTTACAACTCTTTAAAAATTCTTGTTTATGGAATTAAAACAACACACAGGCTGACGTGGGTTCCAAGAGTATTTACTAATATCAATCAAAACACATAGACAACGACAATAACATCACGGCCATCTTCTTGCCGGCTTCCTACGTCACTGTCTCTCTACCGCGTCATTACGTTCAATATCTCGATGCACGGTGCGCACCGGGGGAAAGTCGTAACACTGCCCCCCTCTTAAATCTGTCCGTCCCGGACAGGTCAGTTCTCACAACAGTCTGTCCACATGAACCACTTTCATCTTGGTGCGGGTGTTTCTCTGTATTCTGTATACGACGTCGATTTTGATGTTGTTGTTTTTTTCCGAACCATAGAATGTAGTTCCTCGAGTCGAGATCTCAGTCCTTTGGCATAATCTGTTTCCATGGAGGGAGCGTCTCTGGGAAGCCCGAACAAGGGGTCACAAGGTAAGCGGAGTTCCCGGGCAAACACTATCGTTGATGGCGAGTGACCCATCGTTTTGTGGGTTGCTCGTCGGTAGGTTTTATCGCAGGTGCAGGCGTTTAGCCGTCTGATCTCCCTGCATATTTTGGCGTCAGGGATGCTGGCGTAGAATTTGGATCGATCGGGGTGCTTGTTCCTCTGGACCAGCTCTTGGGACTGGCCACCAGAGCAGGCGCAGCAAGTGGGGTCGCTGGCCTCATTGGGTGCTGGGACTTCATTAGGTGTGTGGCCTTCATTATGTGCGGGGACTTCATTAGGGTATCCGCAACAATCGTTGTACTCGCTCCGGTTGTTATTTCTGCATGGCATGTTTCCCTGCCAAAGGCTGGCTAAATTGTTTTCACTAGCATCCATTTCTGCTGTCTTTAATAAATGTCTACTCACGTTATTCAATTGTATGTCTTTGAATACATAGGGTCGCAGGATTGAGCGTGATGCCCCAGTATCCAATAGAAATCTACAATCAAACTGTCCAATTTTTCCTTTTACATACAGGCTTGATTTATTTCCCGGGTCGTTGACAGTTCGGAGCATCTGAGAGGCCTTACCTCTAAGAGCCAAGACAAGGGCCGTGGCTTTGTCTTCTTCTCTGGTCCAGTTGTTTATTTGCACTGCTGCCTCAAACTGTCTCTTGTATACGGACCATGAAATTGTGCCATCAAATGTAGGCATGGGCATCTTGCCTGCGGTTGTTGGGGTTGCAGTCTGTGTCAACTGAACTTTCCTCAGTTCTTCCCTGATATCTCCAATCTCTCCATCATACCTGGCAGTTGTGTCCTTGATCTGAGCCTGGAGTTCCATTATCCGGCCGTCGACCTTTTCGTTAATCTCAACCTTCACCTTCTCAATTCTGGTGTTGGGATCTTTCTTCAGATCTCCTATTTCGTCTCTTATTGCTTGAAGTAATTCTTTCCTTTCATTCTTAAGTAATTCTTTCATTTCATTCTGGCCTTCTTTCATTTCCCTTCTTATTTTTTCAATTTCAGACTCTACAATTAGAGGTTTACTTAGCTTCTTACCGGCCATTTTCAGAAAAGAAATCCCCACCTCTGACACCAATTGTTACAACTCTTTAAAAATTCTTGTTTATGGAATCAAAACAACACACAGGCTGGCGTGGGTTCCAAGAGTATTTACTAATATCAATCAAAACACATAGACAACGACAATAACATCACGGCCATCTTCTTGCCGGCTTCCTACGTCACTGTCTCTCTACCGCGTCATTACGTTCAATATCTCGATGCATGGTGCGCACCGGGGGAAAGTCATAACAATATATATATATATATATATATATATATACATATATATATATATATAAATATATATCCTCCTTATAATACAATCCTATCACATGAATAATAATAAACATTTTTTTCCCTTCTTTAATTTACTTTTTTTTCACATGTCTTTCTCCCCACTGAATTCTTTCTTATAAAAACGAGCTGAGATTTAGTCTCTTTGTGAATTTGAGGTAAAACTTGTGTCCAGAGGGCTTCCCGATTTGACCAGCTTGGAATCCGCTAGAAGTGGGCTCTCGTACAGCAAGTGATCTACCGTTTCCTCCTCCTCCCTGCAATGTCGGCAAAGGGAGTCATAATTACCAATCACGCAATGCCTAGTTCGAAAATGAGTTATCAGGGCCTGTTTGTCTCATCGAAGCCCACACCAAGGGCGGGATAAAATGTCTTAGATACTATAAACCACTAATGGAACGGTTTTATAAGTGCCCTTCTTTCATCCCCACCACAGCCGATAGTGCAATGGTTTTGGCGGCACTACGGAAGCTATAGCGGGGATTTTTACCGAGACCTGAATGATCCATTGTTCCTCACCGGAGAACGAACCAGGGACCATCACAACTTAGATGAAACCTGCATATTCCTTGTGATCTGTCGCCAGTTGGTTCCTTTGTCCCAACTCGAAAGCCGCACGGTTAGTTCAAGGTTGCTAAGCTTGGCAACAATGGACTCAATAAGGCCTCAAGCAGAACGCGTTCCATTCGTAACCTCTGATCATCATCCACGGTTACCTTTTTACTCTCATCATCATTGATTCGACTTTTTCGATAAAAGGCTTGTAACATTTTTTTCCTATAGAAACTTACCGGAAATTATGTTTTGAACTAACTTAAATATAGCATAACACGTTTCTGAAAGTGTTCGTTATGCTTGGGTTGGGGAGTGGGGGGGGGAGGAGCTACCAAGTTATAAATACTAGTATGTTATATTTCTATTAATAGTCTATAATTTATTTCAAACTGCGAAATATATTTTTTTGCGGCTGGATAGCGAAGTCGATTGTGAACTTGACTCATATCCAAATGGCGCAGTATTATATCCCTGGTAATGCCAAAGATTAGTCGCCGCTGACTCGGAAATGATATGTGTCCATTCCTCCCAAAAAGACCATATCGGTAAAGGGTAAAATATATATTTATATTATTAGAATGATTCATAGTGGGAGTCTCGAAGAATTAGGTTAGTTAAACTTTATGGATTGGGAGCATTTGGTGGCGCTAATAAAGAATGTGACTTGCTGCAAAGCACCGTTTCTCTGCTATAATACTAAAATGACCTTTACCCGTATATAAAAATTATTTTTCGCTCTATTTATAACTATTGTATAGATGCCTCTAACATTGAGATCAGTCTAAACGGCCAATTACTAACTAAAGAAAACTCAAGTGTCATCATTACTAAAGAAGAGTTGTACCTGTGCTGTGAAGGACATCGGTTCGTCTGCGAAGCTGTCATCACTATCAACTTTGATAAAGAAGTCAGTACTGTTGGATGAGTAGCTTATACGCCTGATTTTACAATCACAACAGATTTTGCTTTTGGATACCGCATATGTAATGTTTCGCTTTACTCAAGAAAGTACTCTCCTACGGTTAAAAAAAAGGCAGAGAAAGGTAATGTATACTTGTTTTTATCAAAAATCTAATTAATAAAGGCAATCCAATGTTAGTCTACACGTGCATTATTAATAATTCTAATCTAACATCCTACTGTTAAATTTTCTTTAACTCAAAGTTAAAATATAATTTTGTTGTAAATTAAAGTAATTCGATAATTAGGCCTAGATCTCAAATGTAAAAAGAGTTGTTTAATTTTTCCAAAACTACAGATGCAATTAAATACTTGTATATTCTTAGTACCTGACAGTCAATATGAAGGCGGATTAAAATATTCTCTACTAAAAGTTATTTCGATAGCAATAGTCGCATTCATAGTACTTATATTAATGGCAGTAGCGTATATAAGATACCCTAAATGGAAAGGTATGTGTGCATTGACTTTTTCGTTTTTAGTAAACTTTATATAAGATATAATAATTGTTTATATTTTTTTATATTTAATAAATAGTAATTGTTTTACGTCTTTCCTAAGGTAAATTTGCTGGACATATATTTATGCATTTGAATATCTTTTTTCAGGTAAAATAATCAAAGGAGACATGAAAAAATCTGATTCTAAAACGTAAGCAAGTGAAACTAAAAATAAAACTTAAACAAATGTTAATTAGTTACAGGCAATTTTACAATAGAAAGTATTAAACATGACTTTATTCTTCGTTATTAATTGTATTTTGTGATTACTCTTTATGTATCATATAATTTAAAATAAATATTTGTAACAGTTTATGTATTTTTTTATAAATCCAATTCAAATATTCGACAGGGAACCTCTCATTCTAGGTCAAGACACAAAATCCACTGTTGTGGATATCAAAAATGGAGGGTAATAACAAAATTGTTATTATTGTTTATAAATTTAATTTTATACTTATTTCTTAGACGACTTTAACCTCAAAATAAAGCATCAACTTGATAATATTAAATAATTCTCAAACATATTTCATGATTATTCATTAAACAGCTATCATAATCAACAAATTTAAAAAATCTTACCCAAATGGAATTAAAAAATTAATTTATAATTATTTTATTTGTAATATAGTAAAAATTAACGTCAACATATGTTACATAAGCATGGAGAGTAGGGTTAGTACTTTTTACATTTTTTTTCAGAATCTTATTTTACATGGCATTTTTTAATGAACAATTGTGAACAAAATATGAAAATAATATTAATTTATTTTTCACTCAAAAAAACCTTCCCCACCAACGCCATCTTGTGTTTACAAATAAGAAGCGTTTTTCAATAAAATTACTTCTTTATGGATTGCGCAATAACAAATATTTAATTACATTAATTACATCCAGGAACTTTATAGGGTATTTTTTACCTCCATGTCTGAAACAAAATAAATCAAAAAAGTTTATTTTAAATTTTAAGTGCACTGTTTGAATGTATTTGTTTGGTAATTGTCACGAGTGGTCTGCTTGGAATTTGGAAAGTCTGCTTGGTTGATTTGAGAATATTGTATTCTTTTATTTCAATTTCATTCAACTGTAATCGTCTGTTTGTAATTAATTTTGTAGGAAAGCAAATTTGTCAACAAATAAAGCTTGTAAAGTTTTAAAAATAATAAGCGAACACTCTCCCAATATTGAAGTTCCTTCGCAGTCAGGAGTGTAAGGCAACCTATAAAGAAGCAGATTTGTTTAAGTTGCAGTTTATAAAAACAGCTTACAAAATTTTGAATGGTGCATACATTTTGACAGAAAAAGAATAGAAGGAGAAAAACAAGTTGTTTTACTGAAAAACGTTGAAAAAGAAATTCGATTAGCCGTATTGTCTCTGATAAATGGAAAAGCAGAGACAATATTTACAGCGAATAGGGCTGTTCTAGCTGAATACGAACTCTATTCATGTATTAGAGTAATTATTTGCGATACAAGGAATACACATTCTGGCAGCAAAAATGGTGTGGTACGCAAACTGCAAAATTACTGTCAACAGAACAGTGGACAAATCCCTCAGTACTCAAGCATGCTATGGATTCTGTTTTCGGCAGGGAAACGTCTAGAACAAACATTTCTTATCCATTTGTTGCTGAAATTAGCGCAAATTACGAGTCACTTAAAGAGTCACTTGATTCTCAAGATAGTAGTTCAGAAATCATGTGAGAAAACAAAGGATGGAAAGACGACATGAAGTTCTTACATCATTTGACGCAAGTATTTCCCTATTACGAATGAAATAAAACCTTTCCAGTAATTCACTTCCAGAGACTGACGGCTTTAAGTAATGCTCGTTGGAATTCAAGTGCAATACTAGCACTTCTGGCATTCCGTAAAATAGAAACGAGAAATTTGAACTTGTGTGTACTTTCATAGCGAGGACATGCATGGTCTGAAGTATGGTTTTCAGATCAAAGGGACTGGAAAATAGGAAAAGAGATTTTAGCACCTGCTTTGCATAGATACACTGAAGCAGAAAGATGCTTCTTGAGGCACTGGGTCTGTGAAGATTAAGCAATACCTGGTATAGAACGAAGTAACTGCTATGCAGAAAGAGCTATACAAATATTGCAAGATATTGTTCCACGTTGTGAGACTTCAAAGACACTATTAACTGTTTTATTCTCACTAATGATGAAGCATAAAACTTAATTTATGTTTCCTATGCTGTCCTTTATTATCATTTCATATTTTGGACATCTCTATACTCATGCTTACATGCATTGCACTTATTGTTCTTATGTAACTTTCCATTACAGTGTTGTGTTATATATTAATATATAATATTCGTTTTATGGTTTGGTGGGGAAGGTTTTTCAAATATTTTCAAAAAAGGTTATTTGTTTCATAGTCACCTTTTCTTGCCATGTAAATATGAGGTTACAAAAAAGTCATAACCCTAATGGAGAGCTATATTTCTATTACAATTAAGGTCTCTCTTAAGTCATTAAAGTCATTCCTTAAGAGCGTATCTCTTTTTATTACAAAATGTTTAAAAAATATATCATTGTTGAGTTTATGTAAAAGTGGTTGTTAAATTAATATTATCGATTTTTATTATTGATTTTTTACCTCCTTTACATTTTCGACACACTTCAAACAACATATCCCCTGTCAATACAAAGATCATGTTACTTTTGGCCTGCCTCACCACCATAATCCATCTGTCAGGAAATAATTTAACGAAGTTAAATCCAATTTGTGGTTCCAAACCAAATGACATCTCTCAGTAAACAAAAGGCATCAGAAGATGTTAACTAATTGTATTATCTAGGTACACAAGATAGAATTAATTGATGACAACCCAACTGTTTCAATGTCATCTAGCTGCTATGATTTCAAGTAAACGTTACAGTTCCTGAATTTGCTTTTTTTTTGTTGTTCTGATATTTTTAAGCAATTTCTGTTATAGGAATTGCGCTGATCACTGACATTTTTCCTTCTGTTTTATTTTTATTACAACTCGTAATTAACACCATTTGGATCAAATTCATTACATAAGGTGTTGCCTTCAAAAATATTGTAGCTTTATAACTATTTCCTTGCTTTCGTTGGTGCGCTATGATAAGGGAATTCCCGTAGACCAGCGCACCGTATAATTTACGTATTGAAAGTAGCAACTTTGTGACGTAAGAGGAGGAGAGTTGTGACGATGGAGCCGGCAGTGTCCAATGGTGGCCATAGTACTTTGTAGTAGTTGATTGTAAATAAATAATTTTATGTCTTCTTAAACCTACGCCTTTGCTTTAGTTGAATTAAAATAAATCTTAACTCGAGATCAAATATTTAAATAGATTATCTTTTGTATTATTTAAGTATGCTACATTCGTTTTTTCTTTCATTTGGTTTTTCTATCATTATAAAATATGATAAAGTAGAGTCTACATACAAATAAAAATAGTGCTGTGTTGCATTAATAGCTAATTCCCCTCATCTTTCTAGTGACATTCCATCTGAGGAAAAAATCAAGGATAAAGGGAAGATAATCTTTGAATCTGAACACTTAAGGTAATATAAATTTACTGAATTATTTTACTTTTGTTTTGTTTATAAACATTGTTTAACCTAATATATTTTTAATAAAAAGCGTTTTTCAGTAAAAATTTCCTTATGTGCTTTACAGAAGACGGAATTTTCCAGTTAATCAAGAAAGTGATCAAAAATGATTTGAAGCAGCTGCAGAAGACAAAAAGTTTAATAAACATATTTAGATTTAACATTCTAGCTAACTTTTAATGTTAAGCGTAGTGTCACTATTAGCTGACTTTATCTGTTACCTTTATTTTCACAATTATAACGCTATTATTTTTCATTTAATTTTATTTTAAACAAGATAATTTAGATGATGAAACTGATGCATATTTTAGATGCATTTATTTGAATTATTTGTTATTGAAGGTATAATACTTATCAGCTAAAACAAATTGCTCACTCCATCACTCCAAATGAACCAAATGCACCATCTCGTTTCAAATGTTGTTTCTTTGCTTTCCGACATCATGTACAAAGAGGTAATAATAGATTTACTAATCGCACACTACATACAATAAATGCACCATATTTTGCCTTATCATCTCCAGATACATTTATGTGCTATATATAACCTCTTGCTTGTACTGGTTTCAACGCGAGCTGACATAAAATATGTATAACATGCTATCTGCAAATAAAATGTACTGAGTTATTACTTATTGATTTTACAAGTATAAAAGAGTGTGTTTCACATTTTTTCCTTGATATATATATATATATATATATATATATATATATATATATATATATATATATATATAAGGATCAGAATAAAGAAAAGGTTATTGCCAACTGTATCGGAATAAGTAATATTGACATATCGTTCGATCACCACTAATTTTTATCTATAAAAAAATAAAAAGCTAGTAACATTAAATGATTTTTAAATGTGCCTCTTAGTTTTGAAAATGAATTTTTCGTTGTTAACCTGTTTTTTTATTTGTTTTGTTAACATATTGGAGATAATTTTAAAATGTTTTTATGTCCATTCCTAACATTATTTTTTTAAATTTTAACAAATGGGTAAAACGTACCTAAAACTGGACATAGTTAATTAGTTGGACTTAAAACAGAACATTTATAAAGACACTCTCCATCTGTGCAAATAGAATAAAGCAAAACAAACCAAAGTAATAATACTTATAATTAATAACATCTTAACCATTTTGTTTGTCCCTGACTGCATAAAAAACATGTAAAATAAAAATTACATTATAAAAAAATATTTTATAAAAACCAACGTTTTTCTTGCGTACTAAAAAGCAGAAAATAATTTCTGAATAAACTGGTCGCATGATAATAGACTTTATTAGAGCTTCTCTCTGATTTTTATAAAAACGAAAAACGTTTGGCGCATGGATTTTATATTATGTGAATGTTTGTATTACAGTATTAGAATCTTAAAATGTTATCAATTAAATCCCAAAATAATTATTACAGAAGATTTTCGAAATATCACGATAATACAGATCATTTATTAGAACTTCTATAACAAAATGCATATGAGTATGTAAAATTAATTCTAGTGTTTTATAACCTAAACTCATGATATAGAATACTTGTAAAGTCAATTGAATCAATATATTAATATAGTGAATTTATATTAAACATGTTTTCATTTCTATAAATTAGAGGTCTGGATGTTTGTGTTCATGCGCCCAACGTTTTTCGTTGCACTTGTTAATTTAATGAATTATTGCTTAATAAGATTTTTTACAAAGTATTAATTAATTATTCTTTTTACTTTTTTTTTTACGTTTTGGGTGAATGTGCAAATTTGTAATGTGACTGTAAGGGTTCGGAGGTATTCTAAAATAATGTTCTTTTAAGCGAGCCGATACAACTTTTTAAATTGAGAAATGATTGTTATAACAAATAAAAAAAGTTTTAAATAGACAAATCCATTTGTCTGTTATTTTAAATTTACTTTGGAATGACTCTTGTTTAATGCATACTACGCTATACATAATTCCTATTTATCTTGAACTCAGTGGCGTAGCTAGGGGGAGGTGCGGGGGTACATTAGTCCCCAGGCGCCGAGGCTCAGGGGCGCCAAATGGTATATTTTATTTATAATATTATATGTTTTTCGAATGGGGTGGGGCGCTAAAAAGGTATTGAAAAGGTAAATTGCTCCGGGCGCAAGTTGCCTTGCCCCCCCCCCCTCGCTACGCCTCTGCTTGAACTACATCTTTTAAGCTGAGAACATAAATGTTCTCAAGAACATAAATTTCGTATTTCTATTTTAAGTGCATAGATACGTTACTCAAAAAAAAAAAGGAAGTGGTTTGTTAGACTGTGTTATTCAATTAGCTTTAGAGTCTAATGCATTTTAAAACCTAATTGCTCTACATATTATGCTTAAGACAGTTTGCTGTATCGTCTATTTTTTCCACACCACAAAAACACACACACTCACACACACACACACACACACACAAGTGCCAGGTGGATATACAAATGTACAATTGACTAGGCCACCAAATGTACATTTGCAAGATCACCGATATGTACCATGGCGGAACGGCTCTATTTATAAGGCTGATCGGGCCATGCTGGTAATTTTATTTTCATCGGGACAGATGAAGTGTAGAATCCATCTGTTTCTGTAACCTCGGCAAGTGAAGGGATTGTGTGGTTTAGCACAGCACCCAGCCGCCTTTACTTCCCTAAGTTAAGTCAGGTACTAGAGAGCTGCACGGGATTGGGATTCGCGGGAGTCCCGCGGAATCCGCGGGACTCCCGCGGGAGTGGAAATAAATTTATCGGGAGTTCCATGGGATTGATTTTGTTTTTGCGGGAGTCCCGTGGGTTTGGGTTTTATTTTAGCGGGAGTCCCGTGGGTTTGGGTTTTGTTTGAGTTGAGACTCGCAGACTTCTGATGAATCAATCAAATCGCACGGATGATCTTGGGATGATGTGTGATGTATGATACACACCTAGTTCAGAGCCTTACCTTGACATTTTTGGTATTTAGGTCAAAACGTCATTAGCAATGATATAACCTACACATCTTGACGATTCAGGCGATACCATTTGCAACTAGGTTAGACAGGTTAGTTCTCATACTACCGAAAGTTGAAAATCGTCATTTTTTGTAAAGTTGACACGAAAAAACACATACCCCCACCCCCAATATTAATTATTTTCAATATAATAATGATACTTATTGTGACGAGCTAGAGTAGATTTAGAGACAGAAACTATCCCCTTCGACGTTTTAATATAATGGATATCTAAGAGTTAGGAGTAATACCAATAAGGGTGACAAGGGGACAGACGACTTAGGACAAGGTGGGGAAACAATAGAATAGTAGACAGCAAAGGTGTGAAGACCGAGAGTCGACGTCGGACAGGCTAGTAGGGTTAACAATGACGGCCAGGTGACGCTTCTAGAAAGATTAGATAGTTAGGAAAATACTGAAGGGATTGTGACGTACTTAGGGTAATTAGGACGTTGGGGTATAAATAGGGGCTGGATTCGGACATTAGTTAATTAAGAGAAGTTAGGAGAAGTTCGTAGTCATGAGTACAGAAAAGTGTGAAAGTTTACTAGAGAATTGGAGGGACAAATCAACTGCATGGAAACATATCTCAGAAGTTGTGCAGCAAATAGGGCGTGAAAGTCGTGACGTCACGATCGCCATTTTGTTTCCACACATTCGTGGAACCCAGTGATAATAGCCATAGTGTCAATGTGTACTCTCATTAAATAGCTTCAAAAGATATCATATTTTTAGATATATGTGAAAAACTCTACATAATGTGACATGTTGAAGCTGACTGTTTTTATCAGTGTTTTATTACATTTAATGGTCGTAGAGAAGTAGGCTACACTGACATGGAACCAGCTTTACACAACATCAATGTGTATCACTTGTCTACTTGGAGATATTATTCTATTAAGAAAAATAATGATTACTAAGTGAAGGTACGTGGATATTTCAGTAATTAGCTTATATTAATTTATTCGAATTATTGTTAGGATGATAATATTAAGCAATGCCGACTATGATTTTAAACTGATTAAAGAATAAAATTGCACTTAACCCTACACCTCAAGTACACTCAATTTTGTAGGAGCTGAGGCAATTAGTATTTTCACTTCCATAACAAACCTTTCAGTCATTCAAACTGGAACATGGCAAGAGGGAAATGAATGTCTTGGAGGTTCTGCTGATGGGCTGGTGAAGCCATAATTGAAGTTTTCATGAAGCGACTAAACTATTTCATGGAGAGACTATACTATAGACAATGCTTTTTATAGCCTTTATATATTCTTCAAAAATGTGTGATACTGGTACTGTACTCTTATATTTAAACAATTTCAAAATAATTATGTTAGACTGGTGTATATATTATGATTGCATGCAATGTTTCTCACCTTTATCAAGAATTTCTGTAAATTTCATTATTTGACTATTTAATAAAGACTAAAGGTGGTTATTATATCTTTCTTGTTTATTTTCCATACAAAAAAATAACAGTATCTTCTAGTTCACTGTCTTAATAAAATTAGCAGTTGTAGACCCTATCTCTTTAATCTTTAACTTGGTCTTTCTTGTTAAAGAAAGAGTTTTTGTTTCTTAGAAAGATTCAGATCCCATATCATTAGTCCCATTTCTAGCTTGACATGATCACAGCCTGGAAAGTTGTTTGTCCTGTTGTCTAAGAAAAAAAATTGAAGTAACAATAAGTTTTACAAATATAAAAATGTAATATTAGACTATTAACAATATTAACACTAACAGACCAGCACAAAACTCAATAAGTTCATTTAGTACATAATAATATATAATGAATCAAAATTGACTATATATTAATATGATAATTAATTAGTCTGGTATGGTACGATTTCCACAAGTAATATTAAATCATTTTTCAATGTTATCATTGTCATTAAAGTGTAAAGACAGTATATTATCCTTACGTAAGACAATTTATCGCGAAATACAGTAATTAAAACAATATGTTTACAGTAAATTCTTTACATATTTTTTTGGTTACTTTTTATAATGATTTCAGTCCCACTAATAATTAAGCTACAAATAGAAACAAGACAGTCACTCACATCATACAAACCTTACCTTATTAGTATTAGTGCCATCCATTTCTGAAGTAAAGTTTTTGCTTATTACCATCAGAAAAGCAAAAAAAAAAAGAACAAGTTTCACGTTCCGGTCGATGGTTACAGTCTGGAGCAATTTATCGTACCATTCTTTATGATAATATTCAATATTTTAAAAGCAATAATAGACATCTACATGTATGTCTATGAAAACAACACTATCGGGCGAGTATGGTTGGAACCAAAATGGCGTTTGTGACGTCAGACTTTCACGCCCTATTCTAAGCATACCGGCATCATCAACCTCATCTGAAAGGAAATTTTCTTCGGCTGGTCGCGTTCTTGAAGAAAGGCGGTCACAGTTGGCTCCAGAGAGTGTTAATGGCATCTTATTTTTACATGGACTTAAACTGTAGAACTGTTTATTTTACCTATTATCTTAAATGTTTTTCATGTATGTTTTTCGAGAGGATTTCTATGAACAAATTTTTAAACCATTATTTATGAGTTAAAGAATTTTTTTTTCGACGGGAGCGGGTGGGATTGGGAAAAATTTTCGCGGGAGCGGGTGGGGCTGGGAAAAATTTTCGCGGGAGCGGGTGGGACTGGGGGGAATTTCTTTTGGGAGCGGGTGGGACTGGTTTTGAAAACGCGGGAATGGGTGGGACTGGGTGTGATTTTGACTCCCGTGCAGCTCTCTATCAGGTACCCATTTAAAGCTGGGTGGACTTGTGGGATGACTTTAAAAACCATTTCACCTGGAAAAAATTCCCATAGTTCTCTTCAAGGATCGAAACCAGGACTCTCATGTCGACAGTCGAGTATCTACACTACTCGGCCATCCGTCCAACTACTTTTATCTTCCTATCTTAAATTTCTACAGGGAGTCAACATTTGGGGGGGAGGGGTTGGAAGGCCCCTGTTGTCATAGACTATAAGGGGCCTATGATTTTCACGACTTGATCATGAAAGCACTTTTGACAATGAACCCAAAAGTCCTGGAGCCCCAAAATGTACTATTTTCCAAAGCCTCGTTTATTTTTCCCTTAGCCTAAAGCACCCCCTTACGTTTACTCTCCCAGGGCAGTCAAAAGCTTTGTTACCAAAAGGCCATTGTAGCGAGTTTGTTTTAATTATGTAGGTTGTGTGTCTCTTTTATTATTCTATTAGCGGTGTGCTCTTCTTTCCTTAAGTTATTACCAATGTAACTGGAAACGTCTTCACAAAAAGAACGCGAATTGCCGTTATGATGGCAATTTTTACTACACATAGACATCAAGCAACACAACATGTAATCTTGTGGCAATGTTAGGTTACAAGCAGTGGCGTTACTGTGGTTGGTGTCACCCGTAGCTGAAGATTCAGTGTGTCCCCCGCAATCTCAAGACCATGAGCATATTTCAAATGTATTTTCCTGCACTAGACTTTAGAGAATCTACTTTAAAATACTTTAGCGATGAAAACGACAGTATCACGTATTGTATTTCAGCACGGTGTATATTACTTTCATTAAATTCTGTTTGTAAACTACGTCTCCAATTTCTTGAGACCACTTTACTACATGTGTACTTTTTTTTTAAATGTTTACAAAACACTGTAGATTGATCCGAGCAGCTTTGAACTGTATTCATTAACCTAAGCTCCAGTCGCTCTGCATGGTGGCACCCAGTATTACTGATCTGCATTATGGTACCATGTGCTACTGCTCTGCATGGTTGCACCCTGTGCTATTGCTCTGCATGGTGACAACCTCTGCTACTGCTCTGTATGGTGGCACTCTGTGCTACTGCTCTGCATGGTTGCGCACTGTGCTACTGCTCTGCATGGTGACACCCTCTGCTACTGCTCTGCATGGTTGCGCACTGTGCTACTGCTCTGAATGGTGACACCCTCTGCTACTGCTCTGCGTGGTGGCACTCTGTGCTACTACTCATGTTTTTAATTATGACTGGTTATTGTAACACTACATATTTTGTATATAATGTTATGTATGTGATGGATACTGTTGTAGACACCAATTTAACGTTGGAAATTGTCAACGTTATGGTACTATCGTTGTTCCACCAAATGCAATACTTCTTGTTCTTCACTGCTGCTTCAATGTGATGTTATGGTTTGAACGTTATGTAGTTTGTTGATATTAGGTTTATGTAGTGGCCGATATTCTCTCTGGTTTTACTTCAAAGATGGTAGCGTTCAGTCTCTTGGCACTCACACACAAACACACCATGAATAAAGCCAAGTTCCACGATTCAATAACATTTATTTAAATAATAATAAAACACATATAAATGCACTCAAGTGCCGAAATATTCACAAACATGCTTTAGCAGAATAAACGTTGACTGTGTACTGTTAAACTTCAACTTATCTCTGAATGTATACTGTCTTCTCGTATGAGTAAGAGTACGTATATTTAATAACTTGATTTCTCTATGAACACCTGTATACTGTCTTATCGTATAAGAGTACGTATACTTAATAACTTGTCAATATTTGTATACTGTCTTGCGGTAAGAGTACGTATATCTAACATGTATACTGTCTTACGGGCAAGAGTACGTATATCTAGTATGTATACTGTCTTGCGGTAGGAGTACGTATATCTAATATGTATACTGTCCTACAGGCAAGAGTACGTATATCTAATCTGGTGTCCTGATGTCTCTATCTCTATAGTCGTTCTGTCGATCGGTAGGTCTCGACGTCTATCGTCAGTCTGAATGTATCTCGTCGGTCTCCCGAAATTTTCGCTACATCTCTTTTTATGTGATGGTTAATTATCACGTGCCCCAAACGCCCAGAACTTCTGATTGGCTCCCTAACAACCTTTCTAACTCATTTACATATTAATGAATCTTATTCCAGCCTAGGGATTGGTGCGGCCTAAAACTCACTATGGGCTAGTATTTCTTTGTCTCCCTAATTACGTTTTATCACGTACATCCGGTGTCATCGACGCTCATTGACAGATTTATTCCACCCAAAACAAAGATAACACGCTGGAATTCTAATTATCAAAATCTCTGCCTGTGTCTTTGGCCCATGAACTTTCAATGTTGACCACCCAACTAAACCAGTGGTTCTAAAATTGTATGAATCTATCTAAAGCTATTGTTACACCCTCCTTCTCCATCGAAAAATACTTTATACAGTACACAAGTCAGTACAAATGTCTTTCTGCATTACAATAGTTTTGTCACATATCGTACAGAAATTTGATATGGAGAATAAAATATGGTTATACTGAAACATCTTGTTAACAAAATATGAAACACTTAATTGAAAGTAGACCTTGAATAGGTAAAAAAATCATATTATCCAATAACTACAATACATAGAAGCGTAAAATTTCTGTAGAATAACATCAAATACTTAAGTTATGAAAAAAATTCAAATGTGAGTATATATTCATCAGAATAACAAATAGTGTTGACAAGAAAAATATAATGATAACATGGCATAGTAGTAAGATTAAATATTAATGTTTGTTAACATGGTCTAGCAAGTCTGGACAAAATATCAGGAATGTGGTTATTACTTCCCTTGATGGACTTTATGGTAAAGGAATAATCTTGCAGAAGCAAAGACCATCTAGTCAGTTTGGCATTGTTAATGCTCTTGTTATTAAAATTCAATAGGGGGTTGTGATCAATTAAGACAGTGAACTCAGTACCTAATAAATATTTGTGCAATTTTGTAATTGACCATACAAGTGCTAAGCATTCTAGTTCAATAACAGAGTATTTCTTTTCAGATTCAGTTAATTTTCTGCTCAAATACATGACGGGTTTGTTAACATTATTGTAGCTCTGTAAAAGACAGGCACCTAAGCCTATTTTTGAGGCATCTGTGGCTAATATAAATGGTTTCTTAAAATCAACAGACATAAGGATAGGAAAAGTTTGAAAACATGTTTTAATTCTGTCAAGGGCACTTTGACAATCATCGTTCCATGTAACAGTCTGCTTCATCGTCTTTTTAGTTAAATTTACCAGGGGTGCAATGATGGAAGCAAAATTGGGAATGAATTGTCTATAGAAACTACAGAGGCCAATTAATGATCTGACTTCTTTCTTTTTCTTAGGGACGTCAATGTCTAAAATTTTCTTTAAAATTGTTTCAGTCGGAGTTACCTTACCCTGACCAACGTGAAAGCCTAAAAAATCAATGCTTGAACAACCTATCTCTAATTTTTCTGGTGCTATTGTTAGACCATTCTTTCTGAGGAGCGAAAGCAAATGTTTCAGGGCATCAATATGTGATAACCAGTCTTGTGAAAAAATGCAGATATCGTCCACATAATGTTTAATGTGGGGAACATTGTGTAAAAGCTGATTCATCATTTTTGAGAAAGTAGCAGTGCTGTTGACCAATCCAAATGGCATTACATTCCACTCAAAGAAACCATGATGTGTAATGAAGGCAGTGTAAGGTTTAGATGACTCTTCCATTTCTATCTGCCAAAAGCCTCTTGTTAGATCAAAATGTGAAAATATATGAGCTTGAGACATTTCATTTATGAGATCTTCAATGTTAGGTAAAGGCTGTCTATCTATTTCAGTAATCTGATTCAACTTTCTGTAGTCACAACAGAGACGTATTTTTCCATTCTTCTTTTTGACTATGACTATAGGGAATGCATACTGAGAATGAGATGGTCTTATCATGCCATTCTGTAATAGTTGTTCAATCTCTGTTTCTACTGCTTTTCTATATTGATATGGAACACTGTAAGGTTTTAGCTTGACTGGAGTTGTATCTTTAACTTTAATGGAGTGTTTGATTATATCAGTTCTGCCTGGTATTTGTGATATTGTATCCTTGTATGTGCTGAACAACTCTGTCAGTTCTTGTCTAATGTTATCAGGTATATCTTTGGAAAATGTTATTTGATCTCTGCTATTTGAGTTCTCTAACTCTGGTAAAGGAATCTGATTACAACTGGTTTTGTAACCTGGCTGAGTGACATCTTCACACTGTTCATCGTTAATTATATAATTCAATGAAGGAGTAGTCTCACTGGATGCTGTGTGATCAGCTTCTAGATGTTGAGGATTATTAGCAATATGTCGTAGTTGATCAATGTGGAATACCTTGTCTTTCCCTTTGATATGCACCAAATAATCCACATCTGTGTATCTCTTCAAAGTAGACTGAATTGGTGATTCTTTATTTCTAAGCCACTGTTGATACAATTGCTCTGAGTTATCAGGACCAACATCTGGAAGATTGCCTATGATGACCTGTGCTATTGGTGTGTTCATTGTTAAAGCAGTGACGTGACCTTTCACCCAGGGACTGTCAATAAATATGGTAGCAGTCGGACATTCTAATTTGGTACCATCACCTAATCTAACAAATTCGGAGTTACCTGTCAGTTGAGATGCATCTATTAATGAGGAGTCTACAATCAATGTACTACAGCCGGAGTCACGTAAACATTGGACTGGCGTGTTATCAAGCAAACAGGTGTAAAAAACTAGGTCACCTTTATTTTGGAGAATGGCGGCCATTGAGTGTGTTTTCTGCTGTGTGTCACGTGGTACAAATTGTTGGTATTCCCTGCCCCTGTTTTGGATTTGTCTCATTGGACTGGTATTGTGTGACCTACTTCTGCCATTGTACTGTCTTTGACTGTTAAAAGTAGTATGTTTGTTAAAATGACGTCTATTGTTGTATCTTGGTGAGCTACGGCATTGCGATCGCCAGTGACCAAATGAACCACAACCACTACATGTTGCACCAGAGTACCCGGCTGTTCTGACCGGCATACTTGAATAACGTGGTCTCTGATGGTGGACTATAGAGTTTAAGCTATTGTTGCTAACTACATTAATCATTGGTTGATCTATATGGCTGTCCTTAAAATCTGACATCGCACTAATCAGCTGGGTCTTGTTGTGTATCTTTCTTTCTTTGATAAATGTATACATCTGTGAGCTAGCAAAACTAAGAACATGATCAACTAGTAAAAGTTCTTTAAAAGCATTTACATTATTGGCATCTATACCTTTCATTTTGATCCAGTTATCTAAATTAGTTTCTAGATTGTTGATGAAGGCTTGTGGATGTTCTTTAGAATTGTATATAGTGTTGTGGAATTCCTTTCTATAAAACTCTTCTGTCTTTCCAAAGTGTTCTAAAAGTTGCTTTTTAACCAGGTCGTAGCCTATTTGTTCACAGTCTTTAATATGGTTCAGTGCAGCAAGGGCATCATGTGTCACAGCACCATACAAATATTTCAGCCATTCTGTTTTTGGGATATTGTGGAGGTGAAATTGTGTCTCCATATTCTGAAAAAATTGATCGATGTCGCCTCCTCTGCCATCATACGCTTTTAAAACTAGCTTGGTTTTAAATGTCTTTTGTTCTATCTGTGGAGTTTCACTTTTAACTTGAATTTCTAGTTTTAGTTTTTCTAATTGGAAGGCTCTTTCTTTTTCATTCTCTGCTCTTTCTTTTTCCTTCTCTTGATATGCTCTTTCTTCTTTAACGAATTTTTGTAATTCTTTACCACTGTACCCCAATTCCTGTCCCTGTTTCATCAACTCACTAACACAAGTTGAACTACCGGCAGTCTCCATATTGGTCAAGGCTCAGTAATGTGTGGGAGAATTATTTAAACAAATGGGAATGTCAAAATTTATCGTAAAATGCAAGGGAATGTCACAATAATAGTAACTGACTATAAGATATGGTGTGGTGTAAAGTGTACTTTAGCGAAGGAAACGATGCAAAATAACATAATCAAAAATAATTTGGTATATAAAAACAGTAGTACAAGTCTTGCAAATAATATGATAGGAAGATATAATGTGAAAGAAATTATTTAAAACAAAACTGCAGTGCTCTCTTAAGTTAAATGAAGAAAAAGAAATATTATAAGGTGAAATAAGATAATAAAATAACAAGACGGGACAAAATAAATCAGTTTAACATAAAAACAAAACAAACAATTGAACCGTGAATTTATACAAAGAAATGGGATTATATGTGGATAGTACACAGGAGAATACACACAAGAATGACGTCACAATACAGTTGGTAAAAAAAAAAATTCTTACAGTAAAACTAACAATAGTACGGAGACAACTAAAAATAAAAACAAATTCTATTGTATTAATGGGGCAGTAAAATTTAAAATTAATATCCGAAGATACCAAACACACAAATGGTGTAAATCCCCTACCAAAAAACACAATAAAATTTACGCTAAAAGGATTTCCAAACAAAAGCTAATCTTCTGCTTAGATATTATTGGACATAGAACAAAAAAAATGAGAGCACTAGTTATACAGAAAAGTTTAAACTTAAATTAACTTATCTGACGAGCCACTTGATCTGTACACATCTGTGTTTACGTCTGGCTGTTGATATATCCTTGGAATTTCACTTTAACTAATAATTATTGTTATGTTCAAAATTTTAAAAATCACTTTAAATTATTTACTGTCAATGTTCACTTTAGAAAATTTAAAAAACTTCACAAAATTTAGTAAATAAAATGTTAATAGACTTCACAGCTTGAATGTCGCACTGCCAGAAAATTCGGAGTATTACGGTATTTCACCTGTTGAGCGTGTAGACTTGTTACTGGATCATGTTTTGTGTCGCATTCCACAGTTGATGTTTTTTTTTTTACTGTCGCGGGCAGTTCTCTCGCTGGTTTATTGTGTGTTGTCGGTATTATTTCTTCATCAATTCGTAGTCAATTATAGCACCTAGTCTCTTCTTTGTTCACCGCTTAGCCACCAAATGTAACACTATATATTTTGTATATAATGTTATGTATGTGATGGTTACTGTTGTAGACACCAATTTAACGTTGGAAATTGTCAACGTTATGGTACTATCGTTGTTCCACCAAATGCAATACTTCTTGTTCTTCACTGCTGCTTCAATGTGATGTTATGGTTTGAACGTTATGTAGTTTGTTGATATTAGGTTATGTAGTGGCCGATATTCTCTCTGGTTTTACTTCAAAGATGGTAGCGTTCAGTCTCTTGGCACTCACACACAAACACACCATGAATAAAGCCAAGTTCCACGATTCAATAACATTTATTTAAATAATAATAAAACACATATAAATGCACTCAAGTGCCGAAATATTCACAAACATGCTTTAGCAGAATAAACGTTGACTGTGTACTGTTAAACTTCAACTTATCTCTGAATGTATACTGTCTTCTCGTATGAGTAAGAGTACGTATATTTAATAACTTGATTTCTCTATGAACACCTGTATACTGTCTTATCGTATAAGAGTACGTATACTTAATAACTTGTCAATATTTGTATACTGTCTTGCGGTAAGAGTACGTATATCTAACATGTATACTGTCTTACGGGCAAGAGTACGTATATCTAGTATGTATACTGTCTTGCGGTAGGAGTACGTATATCTAATATGTATACTGTCCTACAGGCAAGAGTACGTATATCTAATCTGGTGTCCTGATGTCTCTATCTCTATAGTCGTTCTGTCGATCGGTAGGTCTCGACGTCTATCGTCAGTCTGAATGTATCTCGTCGGTCTCCCGAAATTTTCGCTACATCTCTTTTTATGTGATGGTTAATTATCACGTGCCCCAAACGCCCAGAACTTCTGATTGGCTCCCTAACAACCTTTCTAACTCATTTACATATTAATGAATCTTATTCCAGCCTAGGGATTGGTGCGGCCTAAAACTCACTATGGGCTAGTATTTCTTTGTCTCCCTAATTACGTCTTATCACGTACATCCGGTGTCATCGACGCTCATTGACAGATTTATTCCACCCAAAACAAAGATAACACGCTGGAATTCTAATTATCAAAATCTCTGCCTGTGTCTTTGGCCCATGAACTTTCAATGTTGACCACCCAACTAAACCAGTGGTTCTAAAATTGTATGAATCTATCTAAAGCTATTGTTACAGTTATAAAACAGACTAAACCAATTTTTTTCTGCTATGATATTTTCATTTTGGTGTCACCTTAAAATGGTGCCATCCTGTGCTTCCCTCACCCCCCCCCACCCCAATGACGACACTGAGTCCATGTGGTTTCATTAATTTCAGTAAGCTCACTATAAGCTAATCTTGACTACCGTCCCCCCTGTCTCCCTCCCTCTCTCTCTCTCTCTCTCTCTCTCTCTCTCTCTCTGTCTCTGTATCTATATTCAACTGTGTCCTCTCAAATAACTCAACTATACTTAACGTTGACTACAGTGGACTTTAACATACTACTACGCCCGCTCACTATGATTGTCTCAGCCCTAACTGCCATTCCACTATATATCTGATCAAACCGTCTCTTTGACATTATGGCCCAAATTTGTTTGATAGTTCTGCCTACGTCTCCTTCTTCTTACTCCTTCACATATTTAGGACCTTTTTTCTAAGATATTTATTGGTGTGGCTAAATACCCTTTATAAGATTGACCGCAATTAAGCTCAGTGATTTATTAACACGTTATGAAGGAAAGTTTGTTGACCTCTTTTGGACTCTAATCTGTATTAGATACACCACTCCTTGACATAAATGGCAATTTATTATATATCTAAATTACCAAATTTTATCAACTTGTGTCACTGAAAATTGTAACAAAAAATCTGACTTGCTCTATTGACCTTTTTTTAGCCCTGAACTTTTAATTTCACTATAATATGATATTGTTTTCTGGATCCACTATTTGACCTTATTTATTTATTTAACATTTAACCACGAGCTTAATGAAATTAACATAACTAAGATTTTTTTTTCGACATCTACATGGAAGTAACTTGTTTATGCGATAAGCCTGCTCTCCACAGCTATAAAATATCACTTTACTTAGAGTTCTAAAATTTTTCTTTGACCTGAGAGCCATGTTGACCAGGCCTGGATTAACCATAAGGCAAACAAGGCACGTGCTAATGGCACCCAGGGTTTGGGGGGCACCATACGGTAGCTGCGCTAAATCGACATGAAATTAGCAAATATTGGATCGCACATTATTTAACCTTGGTCCCACAGTCTGGTTGTAAAATACTTCCCCTCACAGTTTTTCTTTTGCTATTTTTCTTCGAGGTTTTTTTGTGCTATATTTTTACTTTTTTTTGTATATGTTTGTTCTACGTAACGCACTAATGCGTAGCGACAAACGCACTTCCATTTTAATCTGCTAGTGAAGACAATTTTAAGTCTAATTTGTTGACCTGTCATTGAAAGACTATAATTGCATAACGACTTAGAACTACTTTGCATTTGAAAGATTTGAAGAAGTTGAAAAAGAAATAACATCAGGTGTGGATTATAAATTAACTTTTAGCCGTAATCGTAAAAGAAAGACAGTGATCATTGATGGTGAAGCCCCTGAGGTATCTCTGAATGCCAGAGACAACTTTCGTACAGGCTTATCTCATCTCTACGTCATTGTTGACAAACATGAGACAGAGATGAGTAGACGAGGACAGGTGTATAATGATACATCAGTTGAATTTTCTTGTTTGATCGATGTATAACAAACATCTCAGTATTTTCAGGGCCGGATTTAGACTTGCTAAGGCCTTAAGCTATTTGAGATATGGGGCTATGTATAAATGCAGATATTATATCAGTACCAAATAATAAAGAATTTATGACGATTGCTCACTCGGACAATTATTTAAGGGTCTCCAAATAGGTGGGAGGGGGTTATAAGCTATAACTTGTGTGGCTTATATGCCTATGTAAAACCTGCAATGAATGTTGTGGAGGGATTAACAAATGTTTATCCTGAAGATCTGGACGATAATTTATATACTGAACTACAACAGTTCCACTCACATATTTGCCACAAGTTTCGTGCATCAAAATCTGACAACAACGCTTCAGTCATGCAGAATTATACAAAGTAGGCTAATAGCTAGAGACGACATCGAATGTAGAAATTTTCTCAGTTGAAATGTACAAAAATCCAAGTAGATCGACAATCAAACAATAATGGCTTGATTCCAAATCTCTGCTGATGATTGAGGCACTCTTGTTTCGCAAAATTAACTTTGCTGATGCACTCAAAAAATTTGCCAGATATAAATCTAGAGAAAAGAACTTGAAAATGTAAATGTGTGCTCTCTTTGACTTTCATATCTTTTAAAAAAGTTACAGTATTTTTGTCTTTATGACTTTATATGAGTGATAATAGTACAACCATCGGTGTTAACAACTGTTTTTCTTTGTTAGTATTTTGCATAATATTGATCATACCAGCTGTCAATGGAGAATAGGAGACTAGGGAAGGAAGGGGGCACCCAGTAGGTTTGTGCCTAGGGCACCAAAATGGCTTAATCCGGCCCTGATTATGACCTTTCATATTTCTATTGGGACCTTAGGCAAGAGTATATTTCGGTAAGTCATTTAAGTAATTCCTTTATGAGCGTAACTCCTCTTATTAAAAATGTTATATCCATTCTTTATTTTATATATTAATAGAGATATTTTTTTCTAATAATGCATACACATTTTATTACCAACATGGTATGAGCGTATTACTATGTCGTTATAACTTTTCAATTATTTTTTTTTTTACAAACCAGTTTTATTAATGTTGTATAATTACGTAAAAATAAATAAGGAATAAGAATGGTAGGAATAAGCCTATTATATAAGCTTTTTGTAAGTTTAACGTTTTCTTTTTTGTATGATGCTTTGTTCGTTTGTCCTTAAATCTTGGATGCTTATTTTCAGTATGTTCAGATTTAATTATATCATATAAATTACAGTTTTCAGAACGCTGAAAATCTGATCATGTGTGCATGTTGGCCTATTCTTGACGATTTTGTAGACTTTTAAAACTAATCGCCAAATAGGCCTACAAGTTCAAAGGATTTTATTTTATTGTTATGTTTTGAGTTAATAAATACTAAAAAGTTGCATTATTATTGGTTCCACTTAAAGCATTCACGATTTTCATTACTTTTTACTGGAAAATTTTTGTCACTATTTTTAGCTAGGGGCCTAGTTTTGAGAGTTTTTCAGGGCCCTAACATTTCTGGCTGCGTTCCTGATATTTAACAACTCAGCAGAAATAAAATTCTTGTTCATTTAGTTTCTATGAAACATATAGATCAGTGAGGTACTGTTGAGCACAAAGATTTTTTGTTGCCCAATGCAGAAGAAAAATGCCAAATTCTCTAAAAAAAACAGATGCCAAATTATAAAAAGTATATAATGCTAGTAAAAAGGGGACAAATTATTTCTACACCAAGACTTTTATTTTTATGACAAAATTATGAATGTTCTAAAATTCATTAAAATGATGTATATGTATTTATATAAAATATTTATTTATTTTAGTATTTTAACTAACCGGCAAAGTTGGAAAACGGACATGACGTAAAACATGGCGTCGAAAGAAACAATAAAACAGAAATGAACTGTAAGAATTTACAACTGCTATTCATTTAACAGTATTATTTATTCCAGAATTGTGTTTTTTTACAGCTCAATGATTTTTCCTTACACATTTCATAAAGCTATTAAATTTAGTAAGTAGTTACGTCAATAAACTATTAAACAAAAATATATAGTTGATGGGAATCATAAACACTAATGACGATTAATGTCAGAGTCACACATAGGCGTATAATGCCGTATAAAGTTGAAACTTATATGTTATAATATAAAGATAAAAATATTACTTTTGCTCTTTTATGTTGAACAGTAGTGAAGGTGTAAATATTTTATTGCCTATATTTTGGGGTTAATTTTGGGTTAATTAAAAAGCAGAAAACTTGTTACCAAAAGAATTAGGCTGTTTTAAATGTATGATTAAAAAATTATTTCTAAATATAACACAAAATAACAATTATTTAACCCATAAGCCGAAGTTTGCAGAATTTATGTTGTAATGCTTACTTTGACAAAGTGCAGCTGACAATAATAAATAAGATAATTAAATAGGTACTTTGATAAAAAATTCAAAATCGTTATATTAAAAGGCAGTGGCTACGGTTCGGTCCGACCGAACCCGTATTTTTTTTTCGGGTACCAGCCATACTTATTATTGCATAGCGGCCGAGTCGCTGCACTGAGCTATATAACAACATAATTTTTTTTTTCAGAATTTTTTTTTCAGGATTAGGGTTAGAGATAGGGTTAGGGTGTGGAGCAATATTATCTATGGCTGGTACCCGAAGTAAAAAAAAATATGGGTTCGGTCGTACCGAACCGTAGCCAATGCCATATTAAAATGAAACTAATATAGATGGATAGAGCTTGCAGAGTACATTCCAACACTACCTCATTTGTGATATCTTAATTATAAGCGAAGTTATGATTTTTTTAGTGACTTTTTTTTTAACTAATGACTATATAGGAAAACTCGTGACCGGATTTTTCAAAATTTTGCTTAAAAACCTCATATCTTGACAGTCTTTAAAGACAGAAGGTTCAAACTTTCACTACTTATTTGTGATTATGTGTAGATAATAATGCATGTGATATATATTTTATATATTGTATATGTTGATGGAAAAAAATTTTTTTGTTCATCTGTCATGACAAATTGCCAAAGCTGACATTTAAGATATTATACCTTATAACTTAAAAACTATCCAAGCTAGAAGAGCTACATTTTGTAGGAATACAATAGGATGCATATACTCAATGTATAGTTCTTAAAAAATAACTTTCTTGCTTTAATTATGAAACAAAAAATAAATATATATATATATATATATATATATAAACACAGTGTAAAATCACAAGTAAAATGACAAGATTTGAACTTCAAACCTCCACATCTTAAGTGTCATTAAGAATAGAAGGTTCAAAATTTCACCACTTATTTGTGATTATGTGTAGATAATAATGCATGTGATATATATTTTATATATTGTATATGTTGATGGAAAAAAAAATTTTGTTTGTTCATCTGTCATGACAAATTGCCAAAGCCGGCATTTAAGATATTATACCTTATAACTTAAAAACTATCCAAGCTAGAAGCACTAAATTTTGTAGGAATACTATAGGATGCATATGCTCAATGTAAAGTTCTTAAAATATAAGTTTCTTGCTTTAATTATATAAATGTCCATTTTTCTATTTAAAAAAAAAAAAACAAGAAACAACAGTACTCGAAGACAAGATGAACATAGCAAACACAAAAGAAATAAATTGCATTACTCATAAATCACTTGGAATGTAACATAATTTTATTATTGATGTTTTAAATTGTAAGAATTTAGATCAGTGGTTCCCAAACTTTTTTGACCCATGGACCCCTTTTAGAATCAAAACTTTCCCTCGGACCCCCAAGTGAAAAACCTACATAAATGCATAATATACAAATTACAAATGAATGAAGAAAAAAAACATTTTGACGAAGAAGTATTCATTGAAATTATAATTTCTGTTTAAAATGAAATTAATTAATGACTTGGCTGAACTTAATGAGATGCTATGAGTGTGTTTATGTTCATCTCAAGGTTTGTGAGTAGCAGCCGCATATTCCAACCAGCACTAATTTCTAGTCGGTTTCTTTTTGTTGTAATGAGATTCATAACGGTACTGAATCCACGTTCTACCAAATAGGAAGACGGAAAAGCAGTCAATAACTTCTGAACAATAACCCATTATGCGGGATATAAAATTGGTATCTGTTTTTGTAACCAAAATTTGTGATATCCTTCTTGTTCATACAATGGTTTAAGTTCCTCATTTGTGGATATTTCAATAAGCTGCTCCTGTATTTCTACGGATTCAATTCTGTTTGGTATCTGAGTTTTTCCACGTGCGAAAGGGTTCAGCACCCAGTCGGGAATATCCAAGTGAAGAATATCTTCAAATCTTTGGTTTATGTCTGCAAGAAGAGCCGTTAAGTGTTGACAGTAGGCAAGCAAATCTTCATCCCTGTTTTGCAATTTCAAAAGATTTGGAAACTGAGAACATTCTCCTCTTGCCAAGTTTTGTTTGTACAGAAAAATTTGCCACAATCGCAGACATTACACTTTTAGTTTTGATTGAATTTAATTGGTCACCTTGTAGTTTCAAATTAGTTTCTTTAAATTTGTCAAATAAATCAGTCAAATAGGCTTTGTCATTTTTTTGAGTTAAATTGTGTCGCAAATCATTGTCTTTGCTTTCCAAGAATTCCAACACAGAATCAAAGAGGGCATAAAAGCAATTTAAACATACACCTTTAGATAACCAACGTACTTCTGTGTGAAGTAGTAAACGATTATAGTCTTCATCATTTTCCAAACAGAGTTGAGCAAATAATCTCTCATTTAAAGCATTCCTTTTGATTTTAACTTGAATAGTTTTCAAGTTTTAAGGTATAATATCTTTAATTTGGTCTTTGGCGACTTGTCATGACAGCTGAACAAAAATTATTTTTTCAATCAACATAAAAATTAAAAAATATATATCACTTGAATTATCATCTTTACATAATCACAAATAAGTGGTACAAATTGAACCTACTATCTTTAATGAAACTCAAGATGTGCAGGTTTGAAGTTAAACATATTGTCATTTTACTTCTGATTTGACACCATGTTTTTTAGATTTTAATTTTATTATTTTGATAATTAAAGCATTTCAGTTATTTTTAAGATCTCTATATTGAGTATATGGATCCTATTATATTTCTACAAAATTTAGTGCTTCTAGCTGGAAAAGTTGTCAAATTATAAGGTATAATATCTTTTGATTTCTGCTTTAGCGACATGTCATGACAGCTGAATAAAAAAATATTTTTTCAATCAACATATTTAAAATATATATATACATATATATATATCATTTACATTATCATCTACACATAATCACAAATAGGTGATGAAAATTTGAACCTTCTGTATTCTTAGACTCAAGATATGCAGATGCAGTTTTTAAATACAATTTTGAAAAAATTTGGTCACAAGTTCTCTTATATAGCTGATAGTAATAAAAAAAAAGTCCAAAAAAATCATACCTTCGCTTCTAATTAAATTATAATCACAAATGAGGTGTTTTTTGGAATGTTCTCTGCAAGATCTATTCATCTAAACTAGTTTTAGTTTGATACAACAATTTTGAATTTTTTATCAAAGTACCTAATTATGGTGAAAATTGTCAGACTTAATTATATTTAATATAATAGAGCTTTTTTAAAATTTCTTACAAGAAATTTTTCTTTTATAAAAAGCAAGCTTATGATTTTTATTTATATTTAATTTTTATTATAAATCATATTTCTGAGACTAGCAACAATGCAAGCAACTAGCTATAACACCATCTTGTATTGTAAGTGGGTTTATTGAAGCACCTATTATAGAAAGCTACAAAAAGTCTTTAGGAAAAACATACTTATTTTTAGTTAGGCCAATGCCCATGAAATATTTTGTGGGCATAACCTTTTCATGAATTGCATCCACCTAAATTTTTGAGTGTGCAATACATGAAAAGGTCCTCAAAATATTTGGAAGATGTGCATATGTGCTTTTTAAATGCCGCTAAAGTTTAGATTTATTAAATTGTGTGCTAATCCAGTGGCTACACCTCAGGAACCCCATCTTAAATGTCTCCCTAATGATATTAAAATTGTCTTCTGAACACTTTTTAAAATCTTCTCCCTTATAATCAATTTTTTCTCCTTAATGCATATTCATTATTATTCTAAATTATCAAACAATAAACTCCTCTCTAGTCCATAGAAAACAAAATGGTGGTCATAAACTGGAAGTCTTTCAGAAAATCCTAAGATACAAAAATTTGCAACAAAATATATTTCCAAAAATAAAGATTTTGTTATTGCTGCCTAATTCCTTAGGTGAGATAAAAAAAAATATTAGAAGACTAATCAGTCTGCAAACTGGTAGCCTAAATGGAAAATTTCTTTTTTTTATTGTAATAAATATGCATTCACTCAAGTTTTTCAAAATTACATGGGGCAAAACTCAGCAATTTCAGTACAAAATAATTATGCTACAGATCTTCTATTGGTTGTATCCTGGTCGTCTGTGATGTTTGCAGTTTCTCTTTCACTGTCTTTCAAAATATTCTGTCCACTTTTTTTAGCACTGTTGTTCTCTCTATATTGAATTTTTTTTTTTGCTTGGACACTTGTGTGATATTACTTGTAAGCTAATATTTTCTTTCTTGATGCTCATGTACATTTTCCTGGTTTCTTATTCCTGTTGGAATTCTTTTAGTTTTTCTTTTTTCCATTCTCCCTTTTTCCTTCTGCATATTTCTTTAGTCTTTCTCCTTGCCTCATTATATGGGTGTGGTGATCTTTTTGTTGCTCTTTGAAACATTATCACTCTTATTTGGTTCTTTCTTCCACTTTATCTTTGCATTCTTCATTATACCAATCAGCTCTTTTCTTTTTTTGTATGTACCCTAAGACACTCTCTGCTGAATTTTATATTGCTTTTGTGAATGCAATATGCTTTATATTAACTAGTATGTAATCTTTATCTGCATCTGCTCCTGTGAAGCTCCTGACATCTTGAACATCAGAGCCAGGCCAATAAATAAGTGGTCTGTTTGATTCTTTGCTCTTTCATCTTTGACCTTCAAGTTTTTTGATAAATCTTATTATGTGGAAATTTTGTGCTACTATTTTCATGCCTCCTTGAACCGAATTCAATAGGAGGTATTTTTTTTTCTTAGTGTATGCTGTTGTTTTTATTTGCTGGTCAATACAGTTTCTTTTCTAATTAATGTGTTGAAGTCTCCTAAAACTATTCTAACACCATGTCTGGGTATTTCTCTTTAAATTCTTTCTTAAGTATCATAAAATGGTTCTCTAGTGTTATCTGCTGAATCTTCAGTTGAAGAATGGGCACAGATGCCCTTTTAAATATTTTGCTTCATTTCCTGTGATAACATATGCTTTCATTAGCTGGTTTAAGGGTAAATGTTTAATTTTAATTGTTTTTCCTGACTCTAAATCCTGTTCCCAATATGTTTGTGGTATTTCCACGGTAGAAAATAGTGTACTCTCATTTTTAGTACATCTTGTAGTATGGCTACTTTTATTTCTTGTAAATCTTGAGCAGCTCAATAGGGCTGGTTAAAGCTCTTACTCTGTTTGGTATAAATACATTCAATGTTTATAGCCACTTATCATGTCTGTATCCTTGTGAGGGTTGGTTTGCATTTAAATCTGCCTGATTTTTTATTACTTGTTTTGCTCTGGTAACAATATTGTTTTTAGATGACTGGTCTGTTAACCCTGACCACAACCACTAGGGCTTCGCCCCTCACAGCCATTTCAGTAGCAGCCTTTTTTTAAAAACATTAGGTCTGATGGCTTTTGTGGATACCTCCACTAACTATAATGTAATATTTGCTTGCTTAGGTCATCGGCACTCATCATATCTGCTAGCTGGGTAGACGCCCAAGAAGAGTTCTGCCTCTCCACATGGGAACTAAAACTAAAGCTTCATGAATTAATTTATGAGAATTAACATTTCCTCCTGTCATTTTTTTGTGAGCAATAAAAATTGGAATGATGACATATAAGAAATTCCATTGATGTTCAAATTACTAAAAGGATAAAGTTCATGGTGATTAAAAAAAAACCCAAATAAAAACTGATAAATTATAAATGTAACATTTATGTATCCATTTTTTATTAGCTGCATCTACCTTATTATAAAATTTAATATTCTTTGCAGGTCCTGGCAAAAAGCATGAATATATGTGCTAAAACTGGTATGTTGACTCAACATCGATAATGAATCATCCTAATGAAGTGTGACTCTTTCCTCAGCTTTTTTGGAATTCATTGTTATATTTGGTAGGCCATCATTTCATTAAAATAGCCCACGTTTCATTCAAATTTCATTGAAATTCAACATTTAAATGTGAATTGTAAATGTGCCCTAATTATTATTTTCTTTAATAAGGGATGATTGATTCTTGCTAAATTTTTCTTTTTCAGATCAGAGAACAGCTTATGGCATTTCATTTTCTGGCATCATGGAAGAACCAACAAAGGATGCTCTAGGTGTTCAGATTCATAATATAATAAAGGAAGAGACTGAAAATATTTCTAAAAAAGGCTACCCTCATCCAATTACTATTAATAATGAAAAAATGCCTCTAAACCGTTATGAAGATCGAACTGATCATCGCAAAATTGATCATCCCTCTGCTTTTGACAGATATTGTTCTGGTTCCAACACTGACTACAGTCTGTTGTCAAACAGCCTTATGAAAGGCTCAGAGTTTTCCTCTCATATACAGCAGTTTAATAATTTGCATTTCAAATATGAAACTGGCAGTTCTGTTCAGAAGAACTATGTTCAAGGCCACTATGATGAAAATAAACTATTACCTCCCTGTGTGCAGTATTTTCAAAATGATGGCTTGAAAGGCCAAGAGGGTCTGGGCTCAAGAGGAATACTAATGTCAGAGACCAATTCAGAAGAGCAGATGAGAAGACCTTACAAGTGTGAAACTTGCAACAAAACCTTTCAGTACAAATGGCACTTCACCAGACATCAGCAGACTCATACAGGGATCAAGCCTCACCAGTGCAGCATTTGCCTAAAGTCGTTCAGCAACAGAAGTTACTTGATGCACCACCAGAAGATACACACAGGTGAATGCATCTATGTCTGTAACGTGTGCAACATGAGCTTTGCCACCAACTATCAGCTCAGACGGCATGAGAATGTACACAAAAACGACGGAACCTATCAGTGCCTCACTTGCAGCCGCATCTTCAATACAGCTGAAAAACTAAAACGTCATGAGCGGGTCCATTCTGACCAAAAACCTTTTGTATGTCTGGTTTGTGGGAAGACATTTCTAACAAAATTTGAATACAAGCGCCATGAAATGCATCACTCTGGTGAAAAGCCATTTTTGTGCGAAGTCTGCAATAAGGCCTTCTTGACTAACCACTTTCTTAAGCGGCACCAACGAATCCACACTGGGGAAAAGCCTTATGCATGTGAGGTGTGTGGCATGTGCTTCACAACATCTTTCCAGCGTCAAAGGCATAAGCAGAAACATCCTGGAGTAAACCCTTACCAGTGTGACATATGTAACAAAGTTCTCAGCTCAGAGAGTAATCTGGATGTTCATAAACAGTTACATGCCATAGAACTTCATTACAGGTGTGAAATATGTGGATCTAATTTCTCAAAAAACTATTTGCTGAAAAGACATCAGCAGATTCATTTTAAGAATGGCACCGTCCTTTCGTAGTCTATGCATCTTTGTCATTATTCAGAAAAATTTCATGATTGAAATGTATCTTTTTTTAAAATATTCATCGTGTTAGATTTTTTATGGAGTTGTTAGTTGTTTTTTTTTTCCTTTTTAGGGATGTAGTGGCATTTTGCTAGAATGCTCCACTGCCTAACAAAAGGTCCAGAGTTTGAGCTCAGATGACGTTTCTCTGGTTCTATTAAAGCCACCAAGTCCACCCAGTTTACAAATGGTACTAACCTCACAATGTCATAGAATAGCCTTGGCTACAGATAACTGGGATGGATGACTATGCAGTAAAGCGCTCAACTGTCTGCTTAGGGGTCCCTGGTTAGATCTTCGTTTAGGACTAATGGATCTTTCAATTCATGGTTAAATTCTCCCCTATATCCTGTGGTGCCTCCATGGTCATTGCACTAACGACTTTGGTTTAGATAAAAGAAGGGCACAGCAAATCTATGAGATTTCATGTTATGTTTACAGGGCCTTCACGCAAAAATGAGCCCATGGTCTGTAAAGGCCTTATAAGAGAGACTTTACTACTTTAACTTAGTATTGTTTGATAAATATTCATCCACATTTTTTTTCTTTTACTCTAGAAGTACTAGATAAAATATTTTAAGTTGTAAATTTTGTATAGAGGTTATCAACCTTATCCCAACCCAAGGATTTCTTGAAATACTGGATAATGACCTTAATAAAATTTAATTTTTAATTTCTATTTAACATTTATGCAAGAACATTTTTTTTTGAGATCATTGAAAAAATCTGTGGCCGTAAATTATTAATGTATTTTCTATTGAATAGTATTATTTTTATTGTTGTATTCATTATTGTGTAAGCTGTTTTATTCTTTTTTAAAACTACCTAGTGGTTTTTTTTACTCATTAAAACATTTTTATTAATAATATAACCTCCTTATGTGTATACATTTTTCTGAGTGTTTTTATTGAACTATTACAGACACTAAATTAATTTTTATTTTACTAGTTTTTATTAATGTTGGAAAGTTTTAGTTTTTAATTCTTTCACTTTAGAGTTCATTTTATGGTAACATCATACAGAGGTGTGAAATGGAATATTCGAATTATGTTAGTGGGTCACTGGTGGTTAAATTGTGAGCCTGATCTGCATGCAGTGGGTTATGTGTTTAAATTCCAGAGTCAAGTCTCTCGAGTGCTGTATTTATTCATAGCCATTCTAAGCGTAGTCTATGATAGGGATGAACAGAGGGCACTACAAAAAACATTAGGGGCTTTTAATAAAAAAAAGTATGTTTATGATAAATAATTTTTTCAGATATTTACAATCACCATTATTCCATTGTAAACATACCTTCCAAGCTATGTTTCAGTATAATACGAATGAACCACCAGTGTTATAACTGTCTTCGTTACAATTAATTTAGCTAAAAAAATTAAAATTAAACGCAGGAAGCTAAGTTCTATTTGGAAACAATGGAAGTTCAGTAAAGTAAAATAAAATCTACTTCGAAAACCATGATAGATTAATTCTTTTTTCAAAACAGTGTTAACTAGTATGAAAAAATGTATTGAAAGCAAAGTGAATGAAGTCCTTTAAAAGTTTATCAAGGGCAGAAATGTATCTAGCTTCTATTTATTTAGATGCAATTAGTGGTCCTTGGTAGCATTATGTGCTAAAACATCTGTCCCTAACAAGAATATTAAAAAGTGAATACCTAACTCTAATCATACACCAAGAATTACTTCCCTTGAATCTACCCAATCTCTAGTTTTTCATATTTTTATAACATTTTACTTTTCATGTTTTTTTTCTTTATGTTAACAATTGTTTGAACATTTCCAATATAAAATTCTGCTGACTAAAACTTAGATCTATTTTTTTTGTGTGCAAAAAATGTTGTTATTATAAGCAAATAAAATTAATGAAGAAATTATGCTGGGTGTTGCATTGGAAGCAACCCGGATATTCAGACTGCATGGTGTGGGTTTGAGTCCTGGCCAGTCCCAGTCACCTGCATATCTCCAGCGGTCCCTCCATGCCCATTGCACTATCTGCTATGGTGGGGATGAAAAAGGGGCACTATAAAAACCGTCCCATTAGTAGTTAGGATCAAGAGATAAACATCTCTTCCTTTCAGGGACTGGTAAAACAAAAAAAAAAAGATAAAAATTATGCAGTAAATGTTGTTTGTTTCAATTGTTGTTTTTTTTTGTTTGTTTATTATCTGCAAACCGATTTCAGATAGTAGGGAATGAATAAAACGATGTATGTTTTAATAAGTCTGTGTTTCTGTTTTAATAAGTCGGTGTTTCTGTTTTAACAAGTCTTTCATGTTTTAATATGTCTGTGTGTCATATGTTTTTACTAAATTTTAATAATGTTTTCTTTAAAGTATTATGATGAAATTATGTCGAGATAATGCTAAGTTGTAATATAGTGTGCTTAATCTCACAATTTAAAATGCTAACACCTTATGCACCATAATTTCCAGATGCACCTGGCCATAAGACACATCCAGATTTTAGAGAGGAAAACAAAACAAAAATTCCACTGTCTAACAAACAATCCTCCCTTCTTCCCCTCCCCCCCATTTTTTTTTTTTTTTGGGTTAAAAGGAGCCTAAGAGTCCAAAAAATATGGTTGAAAAAATTCTGGAAAGCACTTAACAGTGCTAGTCATATCATGAGCCATCTATGAACTTTTTCATTCGTCTGTTAAAAGAAAATATTTTTTTTATGAGTAAGTGAACCAAATAGCTTGATGAACTTCTGATTTGTCATTGATATGTGGACTTGGTTTGTTTAAATGAAAACACAGATTTACACATAGGTTGAAAAAATAAAGGTTAGTTGACCAAGTTCAATGATGACAAATTAGTGGGGGGGGGGAGTAGACATTTTACACTGCTAGACTTGAATCAGTAGCGTAGCGGGGGGGGGGAAAGGTATTGTGCCCCGGGGGGAAGTTAAGCTCTCTACGCCACTGACCATGATGGTTTTTTTTTTTTAATTTGACAAAAGGGTGTGACCAACAGCAGAAGGACAGAGTGTTTATATGAAATAATATAAAAACATTACATGTAGGGACCTAAACTTCCTTAACTTGAACAAACGGAGAGGAGAAATCCCGGGCCGGATCATCGAGGCATACTTGGCCCGCGGGTTTGTAGATTGCCGCCAATTGAGCAAGAGTATTTAATTAATAGTCGGATAGTGTACAGTATTAACTTGTATTATTTTATCTCCCTATTTAGAAATGCTTTTATCTTTGTTCAGTCCCTTTCTCCAGTTGAGTGGATTCAAGTTGTTTATTTCAACTACAAGTGTGGCTCATTCACCACGCCTTTTTAATATAACCCCCCCCCCCTTTCCACACACTGACACACGAACACATAGCACCAGTGCTCGATTTAAGAAAAAAAACCAGTGCCGGGGATGAAAAAAAATTTTTCGCAGAGTCGGGGATAAATGTCTATGATTTCATCCCCGGCAGGGATACATTAGCTAAAGCAGAGCCGGGGATGACAGTTCTCAGTGCCGGGGATATACCCGGCGGTAAATCGATCCCTGCATAGCACATTGTGACTACTGTCCTGCTAAAAATTGTCTGTAGCTCTTTCCATAAATAATAGTTATTTAAAACAACAACAACACATAATTAATCGAAACAGATTTTAAAAAAAAAATCATGTCACTCCCTCCCCTCACTGTAAAGTAAAACATTTGTCTCCCCTGTCATCCGTCAACATTTACAATAATAAAAAAAAAATAATTGTGTTAAGTTTCTTGACGAACTCCCATTGAGCACAGAAACTGAAACTTTTGGTTTTACGACACTCAAGTGTGGATGTACTTCAGTAAATATCATCTGGTGAATTAATTAACATTGTTTCCTGTATGACTAATTGGAAGTGGACAAACAATGAGAACTTAAGCCATTGAAAAGGCTAATTATGATTTAACTAAAATCTCAAGCAAAGAACAAAGCCAAATAAAAAAGTATTTAGGTATTCAATATGCATGTAAAAAATGTATGTTAGTGTGTAAAAGTAGCTTTTGAAAGTAATTATTTTCATTCCGTTTATTAATCTTATTTTATTTTGCAAAATAGAGTTAACCATTGTTTCAATTAGCGTACAGTGGAAGCCTATCTTCAAATGCAGATTAGCGACCAATCAATCGATATTTTCTTTCATCTTTGTATCATCTTACTAATACACGCAATTAATGATTATAATTGTAAAACAAATATTCCCATGTAAACATAATGATATGAGAACAGGTAAATAATGTTATTCAAACAATCGAACTTATTGTGGTTATAATAAATATGTTTAATACAGTGAACCTAAATTGTAGATGAATATGACGGCACCATTACTTCTAGAGCATCCGGGGAATTCCGTCCTTTCTTCATCTTTACGCTCCTCCATTGAAAAAAAAAATACCCTAAAACCGCGAGCGGATCTCAATCGGTGGTACGCATATCCCAAGGAATACCGGAAAAGGTGTGCAAGGGGTACGCAGCGACAGACAGTTTTTGTATAAAACAGCCAAGAGTTTGAAGAAGGTCGCCAGTTTAATGCGTGACTAATTCCCAGACCACGTGCCCAAGTATCGTATTAAGATTACGCACTTTTCATTATGAAAATTAGTACATTTATTAAGTGTGACGGGTACCAGCAGACATACCGCTGCTCTAAGACATCCGTTTGTAAAGATAATCCAGTTTTTTTTTTCATTTACTTGACTGCCTTTTCTCACTACATCTACTTACGTTCGCCATAGTCAGTGCTGGATTTACATATAAGCTACACAAGCTATAGCTTAGGGCCACCACTTTCTTGGGGGCTTCCTGAAATCGTCCAACTGAGTAAGTATTTGGCACTGACATATAATATCTGGAGGGTACCATATCTCAAATAGCTTTAGTCCCTTATCAAGTCTAAATCCGGCCTTGGCTATAGTGCGACTCTTTAAAATAATTTGTATTTCAGTAAATAGGCTTTATCCGTAGAATTTTGACTGGGCGACTATTAGAGAAATGTGGGGCAAGGGAGGGGAAGTGGAAAAAGAGGGGGGGGAGAGAGAGAGAAAACAACATAATGCACTTAGAATCAAAATAACATTCATGACAAAATCTTACACATGCATGTTATTTCCAAACGTGTGTTAGTCGAATATGACAGATTTGATACACATTAAAAGAAAAATTAATTAATTTGGTAGAAAAAATGATTGAACATAAGGACCAGTTATTTTTTAATCGGCTGTTTTTAACATTTATTTGTTTTCAATGCACGCACAATATTTTGAATTATTATGACTTAACAAATGGCTTTTATACATCATTTTAATTTCGCTCATTGGGCCATAATGATTTAAAGTATAAGTTTACCTTGCCAAGTAAATTTAAATCTATAGCTTAAAAAAAATGCATGCACAGCTGTTTCTCTTTCACTTTATCCCTTAACCCGTGGGTGGGTCGTTGGGGAACCGTTGTTAACTGAAAACCAGTTCCCGCCATTTTTTCCGGTCCTGAGCTGCCTTCTGGGAGTCGACGAACGATAGGCCGGTCCATTCTTTGATGTTGTCTTCCCATCTCTTCTTTTGTCCTCCTCTTTTCCTTCTTCCGGTTGTTGTCCCTTGCATGATTGTCTTTGCAGTACCTTCACATCTCGCGACGTGTCCGTACCATCGCAGTTTCCTCTTCTTGACTATAGTGAGAAGGTCTTCGTGAGGGCCGATGGCAGCCGATATTTTATTGCGCACTTCTTCGTTTGTTATGTGTTCTGTGTATGAGATATTCAATAGCTTGCGGAAACATCTCATCTCCAGCGAACTTATTCTTCTTTGGAAGTCTGCATTAAGCGTCCAAGGAAGACCGATGTCACCAGAGAGCGCATTAGTCGAGTTTCGGATCTCAGCGATAGTTTGTTGCCTTGCCAAATGTGTTTAAGTTTGCTCAGAGCTGCTGTTGTCTGGGCCAATGTGGCCCAGTAACAGATGCTACTTCACTGTTTAAAAAAGCGTTTCTTGAGAAGAGTCATAACTTAAAACTCAAAACCTAAAACCTATCCAAGCAATCATAACGTAGAAATGTCGGTGCTTTTAGATATACATTTACATTTTAAAACGAACTTAAATAATCCTATCTACAAATAAAGCTACTATATACAGAGGTTTAAAAATCATGTCGGTTTATCATTTCCATGGCAACCAGAAAAGCAGACTGGGCTTTCATCATATCAATCTTAAAAAACTGTAAATTATACGCCCACTGGCAATATGTGCAAGTCAGTTAATGATATTATCGGATTTAGCATGATAATAAATAAAAAAAGAGGGTTATTCTCACACAGTTTTATGAGACCACAGCCTATCGTAGCAATAATTAACTTATAAATAAAATGACTTGGTCGTCGCTTAATGTCTTCATTTTGAACCATATAGGCATAATATTTGTTTGATTGGATGATAACACTTATGTCGCCAAGTTCAAATATTCAAGTATGTTAGTGAACTTAAAAAGGAAGTTTTAACTCACTTAAAACATCACAAGGTTGAGATTTAAAAAACCACAACAAACAAACATTGACTTATAATTAAAATAAAATTTTCACAAAAATTAGACTGCGACAATGGGACAAACGGTTTAAGTTCGTGAAATTTACCACCCATTAGACTTATTTTATTGGCCAAGTGTTAACTAGTATGAAAAAAATGTATTGAAAGCAAGGTGAATGAAGTCCTTTAAAAGTTTATCAAGGGCAGAAATATATCTAGCTTCTATTTATTTAGATGCATTCAGTGGTCCTTGGTAGCATTATGTGCTAAAACATTTGTCCCTAACAAGAATATTAAACAGTGAATACCTAACACTATTAGGTTCAGTCAATCCGTCTTACTGTTATATACTATAGTGCGATGAATGCTGATATCATAACATAGACCCGCTCGCAGATGCTGAAGAGTTAAGTTCGGCTCCCAATCACCAGGTTCTGACATAATTGGAGCGCTTAATAGGGCAGGGGCGGCTACACATAAAGTAAAACAGAGCCGCAATATGGGCTCTCATATAGTTAAATATACTTTTAAGGGCCGCACCATATGTCGTTTTACTAAAATTTAGGGAACGAAAAATAGTCAAATACATCTACGACACACAACTGACTAATTGGGAAACGAACAAAACTAATTAAAAAAAAACACAGGGGGATATAATGGCGGGGCCCAGAAAACTTATTTCCCTTTGTAGTTCTACTTCCCCTGCCTAATAAATATATATATATGTAAAAGTCCTCAACCCCCGGAGCCCCAACCGATCCGCCTTTCCTGATTAATTCAAATAAATGAAAACACTTATTTGTATTATTTAGGATCAATGTAAGAACAACACTTCAAATTGAAATGAATTTTTTTTAGCATTAAATTATTTTATGTTCATAAATTTTTAGTAAAGAATGAGTAAGTTATAAATAACACATCATGTATATACACATATAACGATCTGTGAAGATATCTGTAAGGATTAGATGTTTATCTATTAGATCGTGTAAACCACCTAACGGAATGTTTTGTAGTGTCCTACTTTCATCCCCATAGCCGATAACGCAATGGAGGCACCACGGGAGACATGGAGGGAACTTTAACCGTGACCTGAAAAGTTCCCTTGGTTCTCACTTGATTTCGAACCCGGGACTCCCAGGTCGATAGTCGATTTCTTTACCGCAAGACCATCCGTCCCATTATCCAGAGATGACCCTTTCCTTTTCTTTTTCGAAGATTTTTTATGAATGAGAAGTCGCCTATCCTTCATCTTATTGAAATCAAGTTGTGCGTAGACTGTGCTGTCATTACTTTGTGTAGATCTGGAACTTAGTGAGCTATTTGGAGCACTTGTATGATCAATGGTCACATAGACAAGACCTTCATCTGATACATATCTTTCACTGCCCTGTTGGGAAAATAAAATAGCTAAATAAGTTATTGGTGTATTAAAATGATTAACTTTTTGCTTCATATAATAGGTTTTTTAAACTTGATTCTTCTAACATTTAAGAATAAGAAAAGCTTTTTTTTGTGGAATTGGTTAATGTATATAATGTAGGGCTATATACGCTTTGACAAATAGGTGCAGAGTCACCAAGAGTCATTATAGATCTAATTTTTCATATATCCCAACACAGTATTTGTGCAGCGCAGATAATTTCAATCCGTACGCTTTGAAAATTATTTTTAATTTAATTTTGGACGAATACGAAAATTTATTGATTACTTGTTAAAAAATAAATCCGACAACTTGTAATTTATAATTCAATACGCATTTACTTTTTCAGATGAAAAAATATCATTACAATCTGGCCATAAATGAACAGCTTGTTTTTTAATGGTTTAATTAATATTGTGCTGAAAGAAATATGGGGTTACCTACCCTTGTCGCTTGATCTCTGTGACCAGAATATCTCACTTGCCCCTCTCTGATTACTTCGCATAAATCTCGAGTCAAGTCCGGTAACTGATTTTGGTTGTTGGATAATTCTTGTCTCCGATGAACTTCTTCAGATTGTAGATCACGTGAGTTTACTTGACAGTTCTCATAATCTGGATGATTGACAGGAGAATCGTATTTTATAAAATCCTGACATCACATTTAAACCATACATAAATGACGTATCAAACAACATACAGTGTTATGTGTAATATTCCTATCTTTAAGTTTAAACAGTGAAATGAAGGAGAATTTACTAAATATAGTAGCTTGATAAACGTAAAAGATCACATAACTTACTTCTTACATTCTGTTTGTAGCTGCTGGTAAACATGAGAAGAAATATTTATAATTGTGTTAAAAAATGAGCAACTGAAAAACATTTAAGTCTAATGAAATATATTAGTACAGATAGAAATGTTTCTAATCATTATGACTAATTATTAAATATTCATAAAAAAAGACTCACCATTTAATTCTAGGAATTTTACCTGACAACAAAGTATACATGTTACAATTTTATAGTTAAAGACATAAAAAACAAATCGCTATTAGAAATCCATGCGATGATCTCATAACAGAAAACTCTTACAAAAAATTCTATGGCTTACCATTCCTTTGTTTCCAGATAAAATAACAAACGAGCAGAGCAGCAAACAATACAATGACTAAGAGCCATAACAATTTAATGTTACCTTCATAGCCAGGTGCATGATCTGTAATATATTTAATTATTTCTTGATTATTAAGTGTTTCTGAAAAAAACGTTTGGATGATTAATAAAAACTTGGTATAAGCCAATAATTTCTATATAGTTCTGCCCTTTTAAATTAAGTCAACATGGTAGCTTAATTAGTTTTCGTAAGGGGGACGGGTGGTAGTAAGTATGAAATTTTAAAACGCTTTTAAACAGCTAGTATTTGTACCCGTCCTAAGCATATTATAATTTGTGGTGGCTATGAAATAGATCTTCACCAATTTATACAACATCTTCTTCCCTTTTCAGCATCATCATCACATCCAGTTCTATAATTTATCTCCCGTTTCAAGACCCCTACAATGACGACCCACTTTATCATTGAAATTGATATTCATCGATTTTTCAAATTCATTATTTTCTTTCTTACCATTCCAATTTTATCTGTTCTCTCCATTATACCATTAAACAAAATCCGTTTATGTGAAATTTTCCTGCTAATCCAAAAAAAAAAAGTATCAATATTCTATTTTGACAAGCTCTTGTTGAAATAAATGATTCATACATATCTTTTTTTATAAATTTTTCATTTGTGCGCGCTGCATATTCTCGATAGCCTTTTTTTTTTAACCCGTAACCAATCTACTCGCTTTGGAGAACAAATGTTGTGCGTTAAAACTTCCTCGCTTATACACATGTGAAATTGAGAACACTATTGAGCTCTCTATCTAGCCACTAAGAGACGGAGACTTGTAGATATGTTGATTACCAACGTTTCTTTAAACTTCTGTCTCCGAAATTAAAAAAAAAAACAAAACAAATAGGCCCAATTTTCAATTTCCATTTTAAAGAATCGCTTTTAAAATAGGGGAAAATAATGCATATCAAATTTATTTTTATGCCTATTCCAGTGCACACACACACACAAAACCTTTTGTTTTTTTTGTAAATTCAATGTTTCGTTCCACTAGTGTCATCAATACATACCATTGCGTTCATCAGACAGCGATATGTTGAAATTAATTCTTGACTGACATCCATCGGACACAACGGAAACATTTGACATATTTAGATCCCCATGTTTTGCATTCACAATGACTATACTGAGCTGAAACCATTGGTCGCATCCATGTGTCTCAGTCAGTTGATAAAATAGTTTCTGATTTGTCTCGCTGCTGATGTTTTTACCATTCCATAAAACACCAACATCTTTTTTCACTCTGAGTGATTTGCATATAGTCAATCGACCAGATGTGTTGACGTTATCAACACACACCATTGTAATATCTTTGGCACAATCCTTGTAGTTTTCTGCAATTATATAACATCAAATAATTCAATTTACGCTCTGCAACGTACCGATAAAGAACATTTGTGAAACTCTATTTGTCCTAAAAAGACAATCATAAGCTTATAATACAATACCTACTGGACTTATGTGTAATGGTTTTATCGCTTGTCAACAGTTTAACTGTGTAAGCTCTGTTACTGTTATTCACCAGCTGTAGTTTAATGACAGTCGTTCCGGAAGTATTGTTCCATATTCTGTCCACCATGATATTATTAGGATCATGTGTTGGTATCCTGTAGCTCTTGTTATTAATTATCAATGACTGATCCAGAGTTCCAAAAACCTTGAAGAAAAATTGTTCGTTCTTTTTTTTTGGAGCACAGTCCTGACTGGAATTATGAATATAAACTTCGGCCTCTAAAAAAAAAAAATCAAATAAATACGTAAGAAGTTAAGATATTAAAAAAAACGTTTTTTAAGTATTTCTTTTAATTTCCTTGATCTAATTTTTTAGAAAAATGTCAAAAAAAAAAAAAAGTGTAACACTTGGACTCACCTTCATCTTGGATGAGATAGAAAATGTGAGTTGAAATATGACTACCGAATTCTGCCGTAAACTCGTATCTTGCAAAATTTACTTCAGTTATATTGAGAAACTTGACATCAACTCTGTAATGGTGATTTGTTTCATTAATTCTAGAATATACATTCTGTACATCAGATGGTTTACTGGCGCCTACTATATTGTTGGTTGTATTCAACTTGTCTGTATCTGCCATGCCTGAGATATTACTACTTAAACAGAAACTGACAGTTAAGTTGCTACTTAGTGTTGCAAAGTAATACAAATTTAGTTTGGTAGAAGAACTGTGACAATGAACGACATCTGGCACTTTATCTGTAAACACAAAAGAAATCATAAGTGGAGCCATCATAAGTAATGCATAGACTAATCATTAGAGTGGTCCATGAAGAAATGGAGAAAAAAAAACTCTGATTTAATAGCATCACCTCTGAAAACTTTTGTTTTGGTCACAAAAACTAGCATAACAAAAATTGGCCAAATATATCAATATGTAGAGGTTGCTCAAGACACTAGAGTCTTGTGATGCACAGTCTACTATCGGTTTTGGTTATTGCTTACTTATTCATTCACTCATATCCGTTCTTAGTGCCATGAATAAATGTTTAATGTATTCTATGGTAATAAATATTCTACAGCAATGTTTTTTTGTTTATGCTCACTGATGACATGTTGTTTGTTGAACAATTTGCTGTTATTTTGATAATTTTGCCTGTCATTTTGACCTATAAAATCTGTTAATCACGTAAGGTTTCACTGATGCTGACTACAGAACAGAACATTAGACAATCATGGAAAAACCTAAAGTTGAAGCTAGTTTAACTCGCAATTAAACTGAAGTATGACTTATTGAATATTTACAAGATGTACTACCATCAAATCTCTTGCCCACAACTGGTGATGTGCTGAAACTGTTTTGCTATCATCATCATACAGGAAAGAAAACAATTTCTGAAAGTGCCAAACTAATTTTATATCAGATATTGGGACTATGGAATAAGGCTAGAGTTCCAACAACATATGATACACATGTTATTGAAAAAACAAAATTTGTTTTTGAAGAATACCAGCTTATTAAGAAGAATAAGGGAAGAGCAAGTGATGCACAACGACTCAAAGAAAACACTTTGATGAAAAAACATATACACTATTTGATATTGCTCACAAAGAAACTGTACAGCTAATCGAAATTCATGAGGACAGAATATTTTTGGAAGACCATATGAGCACTAGGCAATAAAATGAGTGGCATTGATAAACAGCTGTCAAAGAAGGAAGATCGTGCTGAAGAACGTAAACAAAAAGATGAAGAAAGAAATGCGAGAAGGGCATCGAAAGAAGGCAAGTGCCGATTCATCAATAATAAAAATACCTGACAGTAGCAACAGTGAAAGTGAAGAAAACACAGAAGAACAGCAAAAACACAAAGACAAGGATATGAAATTGAAATTCCACTATACTAAAAAAGCAATTGTGTGAGGCTTCCGATGTAGAAGAGTCTTCAGAATTAGACATTACAACCAAAAAAGCTAGAATTCTTCAGGATATGTTGTCCAGATGTTGCATCAACACGTGAGAGAATAAACCTATCAAACTCGAGGTTTACCATATTAGCAGCTGCTATAGCGCAATCTAGTGGTCAGAGTCTTAATGATGCAGCACTGTCTTGTTCCACTGTACATAGTAAACGATTAACACATCGATCAGTCATTGAAAGTCACGTACGGGAACAGTTCTTGTCTCGTGATAAGACACCATTACTGGTTCATTGGGACAGCAAAATCATGAAGGATACAACAAATAGTACTGATCCGCACTCAAATACAGATATAGTTGCTGTTGTTATCACAGGTTGTAAGCTAACACCGAGAAAACATTGAGTATCACTAAAATTGCAGCAGGAACAGGTCAAGCACAGGCCAATGCCACATATCAGTAGCTCATTCTGTGAGAACTAACTGTAAACATTATATGCATGCATTTTGATACCACTGCTTAAAACATAGGTACACAAAGAGGAGCATGTGCCTTGCTCGAGAAAATGCTTCACATAAATCTATGTTACTTTGCATGCCGTCATCATATAGACAAGCTGATAATTGGTGAGGTGTTCATGGTTTTCTTTGGCCCGAGACGTAGCCATAACATTGCAATGTTTGAACGATTCAGAACATATTGGCCTAATATAAATCCCGCAAACTACAAATCACTTGATGATACCAGCATAAGTCACCCTGTGCTACAGATGCTTCGATCTGATGTTGTGTCAACAACAGTGAATCATACTTGACAATATGTTTTATTGCAACTTATTTATGATTATTGCTTGACTACTTATTGCTTGGTGTATTGTTGTGGCTGCCTAAAGGCTAATGAACAATAATTTGCGCACTTATCTGTGTTGTAATTGATTACTGTGACGAGGTGGAATGTAAAAATGCAACACAACATGCACAAAATAAATGGTTAATGAGCAACCTGTAATTATTGTTTACTTTTATATAAGGAAACAAATAACAGAGTGTTCAATCTCAAAAACAATTTATTTTTCTTGGACCACCCTACTAATCATTGAGATGTTTTATTTTTTGTATAAATCAAAGTGAAGAACTTCATAAGCAACAACAAAAATGATGTTTAACTTTATGTTATATATATATATATATATATATATATATATATATATATATATATATATATATATATATATATACACACACTTTTGTTGTATTATAAGCTATTATTACCTATTTGAATGTGAAGTAAAATGACAAATTCTAATCTAGCATTTGCTACTGGCTTGATGGTAACGTTATACTGTACATCAGATGTGACGTTTCGAAAATAAATCTGTATATATTTCACATTCCTGTTGTGCTGAGGGCTGTCTAAGCTGATGTCAGTATAATTGATGTCACCAAAGGTATACGTTTTTCCATTAATACCCAAGTATTGTTTCTCAGTATCTGATATCACACAGATATGTGCAACTGCTGTTGATCCAAGTTTCGTTTTGATGGTTTTCTGTGTTGATTCTCCTTGACATACTTTTAAAGATACTAATTAAAAATTATGAAAAAAATAAAAAACTTTAGATCGATAACGTTATGTGTTGCATATTTCGGAAATGTTGAAAAAATGGAAGGTAGTGAAATATACAAAATTTAATGGGTGATGTGTTTTTATTTTGTGTATTCAAATTCAGTCATTTAAACATCTATGAAGTTCTTTTTTATTAACATAATTATAGTCAAAACTAAATTTTAGGTGTCCTAGATCTATCTATCTATCTATCTATCTATCTATCTATCTATCTATCTATCTATCTATCTATCTATCTATCTATCTATCTATCTATCTATCTATCTATCTATCTATCTATCTATCTATCTATCTATCTATCTATCTATCTATCTATCTATCTATCTATCTATCTATCTATCTATCTATCAATAGAATATTTCAGTGTGTCCGTCGTACCTCACTCTGTCTGTCCGCCTGCCTGTCCATCCACCAAACTACCTACTTCAGTGTACTAATTAGTATAACACTAAAATAAAGTACGTTTTTTATATCTTATATGTTTGATCTAAAATTTACCTTTAATTAAAAAGCAACTCCAACACAAATTTATGTTAAAATCACAGATAAAGGATAATGGTCTTTTGACTAATAGAATTTTAATGGTTTATGGGCTATTTACATTTTAAAAATGTGCAGTCATCATCTTAATTCTATTTAGTATTTTTTTTTTTGTTTTGACTGTGCTTAAATATTGCACGAATAAGTAATTACCTGTCACATTTAGATATCTCACATACACCAATTTATAACCAAGGTCCGTAGTTAGTATAAAATAATATTTCTCAAGTTTCTGCTGAGATGCGTTATATATTTCAATTTTAAATTTGAATTTATTTGGTTCATATTTTATTACTTCGTGAATTTTGTATCTGGCAGTATTATCTGCATTAACGACAACTTTGTTAAATGTTATGTTTGGTAGAATATCTCGATCACTTTCAATACAAATACTGACGTTAATATCTTGATGTAATTCAGTCTCAATAACTGTATTGTTTTCAGTTTCCATACACAACTTGGGTTTTTCTGAGGTGTAAAAATAAAAATATTTTTTAAGCTAACTAGAAAACAAATTAAGCTATTGCGGCTTTAAACTAAATGTTACACAATGTTGAACTCGTTAAAAAATTAAACAATCAAAGAAAAAAATATTATACCTACCATAGATTTTTAAAAGCAATACTTGTGATAGATTTGCTTTACTTGCTACATTCATTTTGAGTTGATATGTATCACTTTGTTTTATACTTAGATCTTTTAACATTATGTTGACAAAATATATGTTGGTCGTATTATTCTTTTCCACGTTTATCGTGAATTCTGAAGTCAGATTTTGATGAGGTATAAAATGCAATTTGAAATCTTTCTTTTCAAGTTTTTTTTCATAAATTATACATAAAGTTATGTTCGCCGACATTCCATTTGTAGCATTTAGCGATTTAGTATTCATATGTTCCTTCTCACAGAGTTTCGGTTTTTCTAAAGATGTTAAAAGAGTCATTTTTTACTAGAAATAATCAATAAAAAGGATAATAATTGCATTTAATTTTGCATTATATATAACGATCTAGGTTATTATTGTATCTTTGGAATATGAGAGTAATTTGTTAAAAAAAAGTCATAATAAAAAACGATTGAGACGAAAATATATTTCCCTATAAAAATAAAAAACAAATGCAGAATAATATATAAACATATAATTTCAATGCATGTATATATTATTCAAAGAAAAAGTATAGAGACACTAGATTTGATTCTTTTCTTTAGAATTAATTTCTTTTTCTTTTTTTTTTTTCTTTAAAAATTGACCATTAAATACGTCAACAGCTCAGGGGAAAAAGGGTTGCCTCAAAAATTTTCATAAAAAAAAGTTAAGCTTAATAAGCCCCAAAGGAATCATCGGGCAGAAGAAGGGTATAATTCATCTGTTTCTGTACACTCGGTATATGAAGTGGTTGTGTGGTTAGCACAACGCCCAGCTACCTTTACTTCCCCAACGTAAAGTCAGGTACCCATTTAAAGCTGGATGGACTTCAGGACTTTTAACAGGACCAGAAATAATTCCAAGGTTCTCACTGAGATTTGAACCTGGAGCCAACCTGTCGACAGTCCTTTAATTAATTTCTCATTTATCTTTAAGATTATGCTGACAAGTCTGTAAACATTATTGTCAACGATTGATTAAGTAGGAGGTTAGTCACTGCTATGTAAAACCATATTTAATAGCAGTAAAACTATGATACTTGGAGGGCTATAATTGGCCATTCAGAGTAAGGAACATGCTGGTATGACAGTGATAAAATATGATTGTTCCAGAACTTTTCTTAGAGAAGAGAGAAATACGACTGAGGGCAATACGTAAGAACAGTTGTTTTCTTTTTTGTGGAGGTGGGAAGGGGGCAGGAAAAGATCTAAAATAATATACATAATTTATTGTCATCAAACAAAAAGGGCTAAACTTTGTTGACATTATTAGTAGACGAGTCATTATTGTACGCCGTAAACAGGAAGTACATGTAGTTATAATTTTTCATTTTGAAGATTTCATGGGAAATATGACAGAGTTAATTAATCGCTTTCACTAGTTCAGTCTTTAGGATACATTTCTACACAACTTTGTACTGTTTTGTTAAAACAAGCATTCTTATTCTCATACAAAGATAAGTGATTTCTCAGTCTTTTACTTAATGTTGTTTTTTAGTCGTAGTACTGTTTACTACGGGTGGGACGGGTGGCCGAGTGGTGTAGATACTCGACTGTCATGGGTTCGATCCTCGGTGAAATTTTTCCAAGTGAAATTTGGTGCAAAGTTGTCCCACAAGTCCACACAGCTTTAAATGGGTACGTGACTTAAGTTGGGGAAGTAAAGGCGGCTGGGCGTTGTGCTGACCACACAATCCCTTCAATAGCCGTGGTTATGGAAAAAGATGAATTCTACACTTCATCTGCCCCATTGGCCCGCTAGGGTAAGAAGGGAAACTGTATTTTTTTTTTTACTGTTCACCACACTGTCTTAATACCACCGTAAAGAGAAGTATTGATTATACAAGTGGAGCATGCCGACAGACACCCAACATATGAGATAGGAAATATCTACTCAGTATAGACAACTTGACATTACCTTTTCCCAATGTTAAATATTTTTTATTGATAAATAGTAAAAATTGTTTACATTTTTAATGTGTGCAAAAAATAAAAGTTATGATATGCTTATCTGAAAATATCATTTAATTCCTTATCGATGATTTTTTTATTAGTATATATTTGGTGGAGTTTCTTTGATTGCACTACTTAAAAAGAAATTAAAATATCCTTTTAAAATAGACTTAAAATATTAGCTTGAAAAAAAATATGTCAGCTCAGAGACTTATTTCAGTATAATATAAATAGTTTAAATAGTTTGGTGCGGTTTATTAATTATTTCATCCCCTAGTCTGATCTTATCAGTTTATAAAGCAATATTCACTATATCACTAAAATTGATAAGTCATACTTTTGGAATTTAGGCCTACTCACCACATGTGGCATATGATAAATTCTTTGTATAAATATTTCCTTTAAAATCCATGACATCACATGTATATAAGGTGTTGTCGTCACACTCATGTTCTTCAAATTCTCCTTTAAGTTCTCTTCTCTCCATTTGTTTGACTGTGTTGTCAACAGTAATTATTATTTCTCCACTGAATTTATTTTTTATTGCGATAGATTTGGGATACCATGATACATTGCAGATGAGAGCATATTCAGAAATTGAATTATTTATAGGTTTCTCCAATACATTAAATTGAAATATAAACTTGCCTGTTTTGAGTAGAGAAGGAACAAATTCAAAGGTTTTTATACAAATTGTTAAGATCGGATTAAGTATTTATGATCTGTATTCAGTACAATCATTAATATAAAGTGCATACATTTATGATTTATAAAAAAATGTACTTTTGGGTAAAAATTCATTTACCTGGTGGAGTTATTCTCCATATTAAATGAATTGAATAATTTGATCCAGTGAGAAAATGAAATTCATTATCTCCGTATTCATACACAGTTAAATTGAATACAGTAATACTTAAATTGTAATCACACGGAGTAGGCTCAATTTTATAAAAATCAAACCAAATAAATGTATCAGGTTGATTTGGTTTTATCCAGTTATTATTATACTTCATTACTGGAAAATTTTCACTGGCTAATTTGGCTGCAATCCTCAACGTCAGATGTGCAGTAGAGTGAAGTTCAGCGACCGTTGTACTCTTATATCGTCTTTCAGACAGACATTCATCTGGCAAAGCTAAAGGTAAAAAAAAATATTGGAATACTGCATTGTAATTTTCTGTTAAGTAGTAATCTATATTCACAAAGTAGAGAATATATACAACAGAAAAATTAACAACAGAAAACTATTTACCGTTATTGGAAACTGTGGTCCAAATGTTGCAATAGACAGTTATGACAGTTAGAATAATCCAAAAGTTTTGCATTGTTTGCTTGTTTTGTTTCTTTAAATGATATTTTATAACGAATTCTATGACCTGCTTTTTAAAACAAAAAAAAAAGATTGCCAAGTAGAAATCTTTTGACAAATGTACACTGTTTACAATAAAAAATATTGTGACTTAACAGTTCCTGACTAACCCATTTATTTACATCTGGCAAAGCTGAAGTTGAAATTGTTTCAGAATATTACAATCAAATTTTCTATTATATGGAAAGCTATATTATTTGTTTAATGCAGAAAGAATAGAACACTAAACAAATGACAAAAATGATCACACAAATATTTTCTCAAACTATTCGAAATAAAAAGAAGCTAAAACTTAGCTTCAAAGAAAAAAAATGTTTATGAGCATACATCTTAGAAAGCTAATATGAATGTTTTCCGTTGTTACCAATTGTATTTTTAGAGTCTTAAATCAGAAAACGAAACTGATTTTATAATTCTAGGCTAATTTATTAATTTTTTTTGTGTGAAAATTGTATGATTTCAACGAAGTGGTTACAGCTTTGTAATTTGAGAGTAATCCTACAACACACCAAGGGAGTACATTTCTAGGTTACTTATTTCCTACTTCACCTACTCATAGCTCTAATGAAAAATGATTTAATAAACCAATATTATTTGAAAGAAAAGTGCAATATTTTTTTGTTTTACATCCTTAATGTATTTTAAACTCCTTAACAGGGAAACTAAATATTATAAAAACGATTTAAAGTTTGTTTTTTAATTGACTAACAGATTGAAATAATTGACCTGATTTTTTTCCACTTATCCTCTTTTCCGGGCAGATTAAAAAAAAATGTTTTCTAGTTCGTCATTAGACTATTTGTAGCTCGTGATTAGACTGTCTGTAACTCATTATTAGACTGTCTGTAGCTCGTCATTAGACTGTCTATAGCTCGTCATTAGACTGTCTGTAACTCATTATTAGAATGTCTGTAGCTCGTCATTAGACTTTCTGTAGCTCGTCATTAGACTGTCAATAGCTCGTCATTAGACTGTCTGTAACTCATCATTAGACTGTCTGTAGCTCGTCATTAGACTGTCTATAGCTCGTCATTAGACTGTCTGTAACTCATTATTAGAATGTCTGTAGCTCGTCATTAGACTGTCAATAGCTCGTCATTAGACTGTCAATAGCTCGTCATTAGACTGTCAATAGCTCGTCATTAGACTGTCAATAGCTCGTCATTAGACTGTCAATAGCTCGTCATTAGACTGTCAATAGCTCGTCATTAGACTGTCAATAGCTCGTCATTAGACTGTCTGTAACTCATTATTAGAATGTCTGTAGCTCGTCATTAGACTGTCTGTAGCTCGTCAATAGACTGTCTGTAGCTCGTCATTAGACTGTCAATAGCTCGTCATTAGACTGTCAATAGCTCGTCATTAGACTGTCAATAGCTCGTCATTAGACTGTCAATAGCTCGTCATTAGACTCTCTGTAGCTTGACATTAGACTGCCTGTAGCTCGTCATTAGACTGTCAATAGCTCGTCATTAGACTGTCAGTAGCTCGTCATTAGACTGTCTGTAACTCATTATTAAAATGTCTGTAGCTCGTCATTAGACTTTCTGTAGCTCGTCATTAGACTGTCAATAGCTCGTCATTAGACTGTCTGTAACTCATCATTAGACTGTCTGTAGCTCGTCATTAGACTGTCAATAGCTCGTCATTAGACTGTCAGTAGCTCGTCATTAGACTCTCTGTAGCTTGACATTAGACTGTCGATAGCTCGTCATTAGACTGTCTGTAGCTCGTCATTAGACTGTCAATAGCTCGTCATTAGACTGTCAATAGCTCGTCATTAGACTGTCAATAGCTCGTCATTAGACTGTCAATAGCTCGTCATTAGACTGTCTGTAGCTTGACATTAGACTGTCAGTAGCTCGTCATTAGACTGTCAATAGCTCGTCATTAGACTGTCTGTAACTCATTATTAGAATGTCTGTAGCTCGTCATTAGACTGTCTGTAGCTCGTCATTAGACTGTCAATAGCTCGTCATTAGACTGTCTGTAACTCATTATTAGAATGTCTGTAGCTCGTCATTAGACTGTCTGTAGCTCGTCATTAGACTGTCAATAGCTCGTCATTAGACTGTCTGTAACTCATTATTAAATGTCTGTAGCTCGTCATTAGACTTCTGTAGCTCGTCATTAGACTGTCTGTAGCTCGTCATTAGACTGTCTGTAGCTCGTCATTAGACTGTCTGTAACTCATTATTAGAATGTCTGTAGCTCGTCATTAGACTGTCAGTAGCTCGTCATTAGACTGTCTGTAGCTCGTCATTAGACTGTCTGTAGCTCGTCATTAGACTGTCTGTAGCTCGTCATTAGACTGTCAATAGCTCGTCATTAGACTGTCAATAGCTCGTCATTAGACTGTCTGTAACTCGTCATTAGACTGTCAATAGCTCGTCATTAGACTGTCAATAGCTCGTCATTAGACTGTCAATAGCTCGTCATTAGACTGTCAATAGCTCGTCATTAGACTGTCAGTAGCTCGTCATTAGACTGTCAGTAGCTCGTCATTAGACTCTCTGTAGCTTGACATTAGACTGCCTGTAGCTTGTCATTAGACTCTCTGTAGCTTGACATTAGACTGTCAATAGCTCGTCATTAGACTGTCAATAGCTCGTCATTAGACTGTCTGTAGCTCGTCATTAGACTGTCAGTAGCTCGTCATTAGACTGTCAATAGCTCGTCATTAGACTGTCAGTAGCTCGTCATTAGACTCTCTGTAGCTTGACATTAGACTGTCAGTAGCTCGTCATTAGACTGTCAATAGCTCGTCATTAGACTGTCAGTAGCTCGTCATTAAACTCTCTGTAGCTTGACATTAGACTGTCAGTAGCTCGTCATTAGACTGTCAATAGCTCGTCATTAGACTGTCAGTAGCTCGTCATTAGACTCTCTGTAGCTTGACATTAGACTGTCTGTAGCTTGTCATTAGACTCTCTGTAGCTTGACATTAGACTGCCTGTAGCTTGTCATTAGACTCTCTGTAGCTTGACATTAGACTGTCAATAGCTCGTCATTAGACTCTCTGTAGCTTGACATTAGACTGCCTGTAGTACGACATTAGATTGCCTGTAACTCGTAATTAGGCTGTATGTAGCTCGTTATTAGACTGTCTGTCATCATTAGCTATAAAAAATGACGCAATTTCTTTTCAAAACATATGAAACTATTTTTCCAATATTTTTACAAACAGGACACTCAATAATATAGTATGACATGAGGATTTGTATGATGATATTTTTTTATTACCTGTACCCAAAACTGTATTGACTCAGACTCTGATTTAAGTCGATAACAGTAATTTTCATTATAAATATCAGGACATATAAAATAGCATTTGAAATGTGAAACAAAATTGAAAAAAAATACTAGCAAAAACCTGACATGTGCAGGAGAGTACAGCCATACAATTTTAATAAGGGACAAAAATACGCCCTTTTAAATTGACTGAAATATGCCAATAATTATCTGTTGTATAATTATTATCTGTTGTATAATTATTGTCTTTTGTATAATTATTATCTACTCTACAATACCCTAATTTCAAAGACTCCTCTCCCCTTATCATCTGCATCCAACATTTCCTGAGCCCACAACCCCATGCCGCCAAGTTCTCCCATGCTACTAGGTAAACCCTACTTTCCAACTTTATTACCTCTCTTTCAACTTAAATGTGGAGTCGTAAATAATATACATGCTAATTAAAGGCAAAGCCCTTACAGACTGACTGACTTGCCCATTAATATGTCATTATCTTCTGGTAAAGATACAACTTTGCTTAGGGACCAAATTAAGGGGCGGAGTTTGAAGTTTGTTATTTAATGTTATATTTGGGAAGGGGGAGTCTCTTTATAATTTGTGTTACGGGTCCTTATAATGAAGATACTTGTAGAAGGTGTAATAATTCAGACAACACAAATCACGAAGTTAACTCCAGTGAAGTAACATCAAATAATCATTTAATACTTGAACATAAACTGACATAAAGGTCGAATCAGGAGGAGTACAATAGCAAACTGTAAATATGCATCCATCTACATAGACGCCCAAAGCTAGACTCTACTAATACATGCATCTGCATCCTATGATGCACAGAGCTCGACTGACTATAAACAAAGCATGTGCTCCCAACTGTCGGTATAATATACGTCATTTGTACCAAATGACGTATACACCAAAGTTCCCAATATTTACACTCAAAATGGCGGAATGACGCCATAGATACTGTGGTGGGCGGAGCCTACCAAATTGCGTCATCAAGCTTAGACTATATTATATCTCCACAATTTGTTTTCTTTTTTATAAGTTTGTACTTTTGGTGGTTGTTTTAAAAAAAAATATCGCAATTTTACTAGGGATGCCAATGAAAGTTTGACATTTGTTGTTGATGAGGAAGTGGAGGGGGGGGGGAGGTGGGTAAACATAGCTAAAATACGTTTTTAGTTTGTATACTTATACAGAGAATGGTATACATTTTTTAACCCTATTCATTGGAACTACTTCGTGATGCATGTTAATATATTTTAACAATATACACTATTGTGTATGTTAAAACTACATCTTTTAAAGAGAATATAAAGGAGGTGAGATAAGTTAAAAACCAAAAAAAAACAAAACAAACAATAACAACATAATTAAGTCAAACGGAAAAAAATGCTTTAAAGCTTCTATAATTTTTAGATTTATTTCAACAATTGGCTGATATTCAATATTCTATAGTTCTTAAACAAGCAGTAACGATTTATAAGAACAATAAACGTAATTTATGTAGTTTAATAATTCGTCATGAAGTTGAATTCTTTTTAAAATCTGGTCCTCATTTTCTTTCTAATATTGCTAATCTTTTGTTTTTCGCCAAGTCTATCTCTGCATAAATCACGTGGTCATCATTGATTGATGAATTGTTCTTGTTTCGTTTCATATTTCTGCTTCGGCTTTTACGTTTTCTGGCAAGATCATGTGACAGCGTGACATAAAGAAGACCTTCCTCACTTCTGTAGCGACCTGCTTGCTGATTTTTATTTAAGAAAAATAGCAACACTGAATACACTTTGATGTTTAATGTAAGGATATAAGTTATATAAGTAGAATCAACTTTATAAACAGTTTTATTACGAATATTACATTTTTATTCTGTTCAGTTTAAACCTTGTATCCCATTATCCCACATTTATTCTTAATACCATAAACGGACGCAAATGTAAGTAGCGATAATAGACAGTTATGCCTTTATGCCCACAGGGCAGCCCCGTATCGTAAACATTCTATAGCAGAGGCCAGGCAAAAGTAAGGGGGGGCAGGAAATAAATTTTATTAAGTAGAGAAAAAAGCAGACGGGGCCATCAAAACGCACAGGGGACCCTTACCCCATGGCCCCCCGCACGCTACGGGCCTTCCACAGGGGAGTCATTTGCAGATAAGGGGGGCAATCACACAATCATGATTAAATAAATGAAATATTTAATAAATTGGTATTGTTTATGTAATTCTCACTGAACGTGCCGGTCATAAAATGACAGCTAAATGTTCTTCTTTAACGAAAACTATGAAAACATTTAAAAAAGCCACAAAATAAACCGCCCAATAAGTGAAATTGAAATGAAAAATCCAAAGTTACAGCCAATTAAAATTTTTATTATTTGATATTTACGTAATAAAAATCATTGAAACCTCAGTCGTTCTAACAGTGGAGGTGCTATAGCAACAATGATAATTTGTTTTTAAAATATAGACCTATAGTTTAGCTGGAAAGTAGGTTTACAGTTATTAAAAAAAACTTTTATATGATTTGAAGAATGTTGTAATGGTGAAGGAGGACATTTTGAGCATCCGAGAGATTCAATTGTTTATGTTAACAGGTATAACGAATTTCCCGCTGTTCTAGTGTCGACATTTCTAAGAAATATTCTACGTGATAAGTGTAAACCTACTTTTAGGCCACCCTGTACATTAATTAATAAAAATAATTAATTAATCTCAAAAGTTTAATTACGAATTGTATGCCTATCTTAAATTACGTCAACAAAACTATACATATAACTACGCTGTTTAAATGTGAGTGTAATGACATTAGATAAGCTTGTGCATTAATTGTAAATAAATAGATCTTATAGATGGTAATATAAATATTATCATTTATATACAAACGTGACTATTTTTTTTTATAAATACTGTTTAAACATTTACTTTTTTAAAGACTACTTGGGTTGTAAAACGGTTTTAAGTACTTACCAGTTTACCAGTAAGTTTCTCTTGACTTATTCTTAGCTCTGTAGTCTTACTAAATTTGTTGCTCTGGAAATCTTGTTCATTGGAAGGATAATTATTATATATCCCGTAGCAATGGCTAGTATTAGCATAAACTTCATTATTTTGCATAGCAGTTTTCTGACGTGAAACAGCTTTGGAACATTGTGTGGCATCCAAACCCATGGTCTTTAAGAGCTGTATATTTTCATAGACATTTCTATGAGCTGATTGTGGCAGTTTCAATCTCTTGTGAGCCTTACGTAGGCTTCTGTAAACTTGAGTGGAGCGACAGTTTAATCTGTTGAATTTACCGGAGCGTACACCTGAATTGACATTTATTTCATCGCTTAGATGAGATGCTGTCTGACGTTTCAAAACGTCATTTTCAGCCAAACTGTCCCCTGGTTCACATCGGATGCCAATGACTGACGTCTTCTGTGGTAAGACGTCCATGTGGGAATTTCCCATGACTTGTGATAAATTCACGTACTGAAGTGTCCTTGAACTGGTTGCTGCATCCGAACTCATTAATTGATCTCTGAAAAATATATCTGAAAAATAATAATATTCTTTTATATGAATGACTTTTGATATTGATATGATTGAGTATGACATTATTAAATCTTAAGAAACAAAAACTGTTTTTATAAACCACCTGCGTGGATTTTTCTCCAGCCTAGTTTACTTTCAACATGTTTATTTTGATGGAAGTGTGGTCCCAATGAGACCTCGTGAGAAAAGATAGCCCATATCAATCACCTACATCGTATTTGTCTCAGGACTCTGGTTTATCCGGTGACCGGATACTTCTTATAAGAAAGGATACGATACTTACGTTTAAAAGGCATGACGTTCTCAATCATAGAACTCCATTTGATGCTGGGGAAAGTGAGTAAATATAATTTAGTGAGATAACATCATTACTGTTATTGTACGATAAGAATATTAAAAAAAAAGTGAAATAAAGAAAACAAAATGTTGTTTACCGTTTAGACAAGTTGTAAAAAATTTGGGATCCTTTTGAGAAAAAAAAATATACAAAAAGTTAAAGTTCACCATGAAAATATTCTTATTAAATCACAGACACACATATACATATTATAATAGTATTTCTGTATATGTAAGACAATTATTTATATTATTACCTTTTTTCTTCCACAAAATTGATACCAGCACCATCAATACAACCAATGCGAAAATACAAACATTTACGATTAGAATAAATGGTCTTTCATTGTTGATATCAATTTCTGAAATACATTTATGACATTGCTTTGTTATGTTAATTAGATAGATTATTTATTAAACCTAAATATAATACATCACATTAGTATTGTAAATAAATTAATCAACAGGAAATGAGAAAAAAAAATCAATTGTTCTTTATAGCCTTCCCACCCCACTAATGGTCAAGTACTGGTCACTTTTATCCACATCAGTATTCCAATAAATAAACTTGAACAAAGTCGTCTTTGTCGAAGATGAAATAACGAAATTGTGGAAAATATTCGAGAATACCGGTTTAATTATAATCTAATCACGGTATTTTCAGTCGTTTTATTTGGAGCTGTGTTCTGATAATTTTGAGAGATGGGATCCCGGTTCGCTCCCATTACACTACCGATTACTTTTCTTAATCAGACTCCAACCACAATGAATGTTATAACAAGACAATGGGACATTTCATACTGTGCTACTTTAGATACCCCAGTTATTTTTATTGCTGTAGGTTCTCTTTTACCCAGATATTTTCTAGCAGGTGAAGAAAATTTATGAAGAGCTCCAAAATCCGTCTAATCCATAAAAAAATTAAAATAAACCGCATATTTGCTAAAGTAATACTTCGATAATGATATATATATATATATATATATATATATATATATATATATATAATTTCAATTTGATTAGTATGGCATATTAAAATAAACAGATAATTTTAGTATATTCGATGATATTATTTAAACTTCTATAAATTCAATAATATGAATACTAAAATGTTCACAAATAATCATACAAACTAAAATTGCATTACCTCCAGTGACATTCAGCTGAGTTAACACATGATCCCCAATGCTTAACCAATGAACCCCATTGTCGAGTGGTAAAGGAGATCCAAAGAATAAAGTGATATTGAAATATAAAGAGCTCTTGTTGATTCTCTGCCATGTGTGATTGACTTCAAGTTCAGAACTGATATGTAGAGTATCTCGCACAATGATGGGCTTCCACTGTTGAGGATCAAGGGCCAAGATGCAGAGACTTATAACATTTGATGTGGAGAGTAGATTCACATTTTTATCTTTTTCAAAACAAGTTCTTGGAGGACCTGAATGTACATTTTTTATTTTTTTAAATTGGAAATAAACATTCATAGGTCTACCAATATATATTTACTAGTAAACAAAGGCCCGGTACCCGGACCGGCTAGTAGGCACACAGTTGGATTTGAAAATGGTGATATATATATATATATATGAGGGAAATAAAAGTCTATATACAAAAAAAAAGTATATCTATGTCCTCGAAGTGGCACTAAAGAATATGAGCAGATTGTTGAAGACAAAATACATTTCAAATGTGTGTTAAAATCAAAACAAAGCATTTAAAAATAGTTTTTTTTTATAAAATGCACTGAAAAGTAATAATAAAATAACATTATGCAGCACGAAGTCACGATACAGCACCCATCGGGAAATTTTTTTTATTGATAGCGACGGCGCTCCCATTCTGAAAAAAAAATGTACCATCGGGACGTCATGGATTATTTATAGGACGGCTTTTCCCACACGGACGAACGACAAGATAGCTACTTTATTAGTAGGATAAGCGTTTCTCTGAGAATTTTTTTTTTGCATTATAAATTAAACCCTACTCTAATATAATTGTAAAGGGCGATTAAAATAAAGTTAAATAAAGTATAATTTTTGATACAAAAGTAATAATATAATTTTAATTTAAACATATGTCATAATATTTTTGCTAGCGGTAGACCAACTAATTTTTAATTATGAATTATATATCTATAATTTGAAATCTAATGGATATTAATTAAGAATCACTTTGATACAAAACAACCTATGATAATTTGAACATTCACTCGGCGTTTGCAAGGGACGTTATTAGCAACATATATATATATATATATATATATATCAATAGGCTTAAAAATCCTATAAATAATTAACAAATAGTTTTAAATGTTAATGCATGGTTGTGAGTTTAAAAATAACAATTTTGCATATATTAAAAAGAAGTAATTTGTTAGTATATAATAACTCCTAAATCAGACTATGAAAAGAATATTTAGTTTGACTTTACAATTAACAAGAGCTACATCTGTCGTTACATAAGAAGCAACATTATTATCCGTTCTATTAGGTTGTATCTGACAGATATACGTGTCCATGGTAGTGCATGTGAAATTATCCACGACATGCCTGAGACTCAATTTGGTTGTTTTCTCTAACAGCTTCCCAGTTGATGCTCTGGTCAGAGATATTTTATTGACGTCAAATCCGGTCCATTTACACGTAAAATTGATTCGTGAATTTTCCTTGACTATTAACAATCTTTGATGTGTCTTCATATTGTTGACTAGTAACTCTTTCTCTTTAGTTGATATACAAAAAGGTAAAAACATTAATTAAAAAAAGAAAGTATGATTAAGTAACAGCTGAATACATGCTTAACAAATCAAAAGATAATAAAAAAATCACCTTTACCTAAATTTAAATATTAGAATTTACTAATAAAAATGTTACAAAATTATTCATGATCTGACAACATTAAAAAATTATACATATTTCTCATCCACTTCATTATGATTTTATTTCATTTAAACTTTCACCTTGATCATTTCTTTACATTAGAACAGCGGTCGGGGAACTTTTTTATCATTACCCCAAAATATTTTTGTGTAAGTTGATAAAATCCCATAGCAAATTAAAAATATATACTTTTTTCTCACAAAAGTTTCATTTTTACCCCCAAAAATTTCATTTTTACCCATTATTGGAGTAATTTTAATAATGTTCCCCGACCGCTGCATTAGAATGCTCCAACATGGTTTGTAAAATTTTGCTTTTATTATATTACATGCATTTTCTTACTAGTTTTTATAAAAAAAATTAACAATAACAATAATGTTTTATGGCTGGAACTATCAGAATTATTATTATCTTTGTAAAAGAAAACTATTTGTCATACCGTTTGATCTCATAAGGTGTATTAGAAAATTTCTTTTCTTGATCTTTCTTCCCTTCAAGAGAATGATGCGTACTTCGATACGTTCCGCATAGTCATCAGATAGCAACATTATTGATGACAAATGTCAGCGTTGTGTTCAATGTGAGATAATAATATAATTTAGAGGTTGTGTCGGTGAATATCTCTTGACTGTTCACCTTGATTTTCTTGAGCTTGTTGCGCATTTTGAATTTAAATCTAGCTGTCTGTCCCTTTTGACAAAACTGTGTCTTCTTCTTCCTTAATACTTTTTAAAGTAGAGATGTGAAAACAGACAATAATAATTGATGTGTCGGTTATCTATCTATCTGTCTATATCTATCTATCTATCTATCTATCTATCTATCTATCTATCTATCTATCTATCTATCTATCTATCTATCTATCTATCTATCTATCTATCTATCTATCTATCTATCTATCTATCTATCTATAACTGTCTGTCTGCTTAACTGTCTTTGTATCTACCTATATGTCTATCTTTCTGACTGCCTAACTGTCTATCTATCTATCTATCTATCTATCTATCTATCTATCTATCTATCTATCTATCTATCTATCTATCTATCTATCTATCTATCTATCTATCTATCTATCTATCTATCTATCTATCTATCTATCTATCTATCTATCTATCTATCTATCTATCTATCTATCTATCTATCTATCTATCTATCTATCTATCTATCTATCTATCTATCTATCTGTCTATCTATCTATCTATCTATCTATCTATTTATCTATCTATCCATCTCTCTATCTATCTCTCTATCTCTCTATCTATCTATCTATTTATACATCCTTCCATCCATCCATCTATCTATCCTTCTATCTGTATATCAATCAATCTCTCTATGTAAGTGAACGTGTAAATCATTTATCTATAAAACTTACGATGCTTTCTTTTTGGCAATAATAGGTTCATTTTCAAAGATTTCCTCTGCACGTCTCGTATTTTGATATTTGTGTATTGATGTGACTTTCTTGTCCAGTTTGAAAGGGTCAAAGTAAAACTATACTTGTGACTTCTTTTCTTGCATTGCAGGGTAACGCCACTTGCATTTTCTCCACAGATTACTGGCATTGACTTATTTAAGTAGACAGTTTGTGTGATATTTTGGTAAGAAAGAACTTTGAATCGATACTGTACTTTTTTATCTTTCTTCTGAATTTTTATTTCTGTTTCACCCACTTTGAACGGAGGGCCTGAAAATAGAAAATTTACGAACTATGTTTTGTTGCTGTATCTGTACATATTTTAGTGCCGTGGTTCTCTAATTGTGTCATGCGTACTCCAAGAGTTACGCAGCGACATATAGTTTTCTTTTAAAAACAACCAAAATGTAGAAGAATTTCGCATGACTTAACACCAAACGTTATGCTCTAGTATTGCATTAGACTAAGTCTCAGCCCGCAGTTTCACTGAGAAAGTTCAGAGAGAGAGAGAGAGAGAGAGAGAGAGAGAGAGAGAGAGAGAGAGGAAGAGAGAGAGAGAGAGTATTGCATTAGACAGTTAAGCATATTCCATTATGAAAATAGGTACATTTAATTGTTAACCCATTATTGCATGAGGTCTCATTTTTCATTAATATTTGCATAGTACGTGTAGTTTGGGCATTTATTGACTATACCAAACGTAAAAATTATAAAAAATGTGTATAACGCAAATTAAGGGCCCCCAAAGTTTTGTCCTTAAAAAAGGACGCTATGCGTTACATCCCACCTGAACATGAATATTGTCACATCACAACTCTAGACAATTAAATCTTTACAAACGCTGTTTTTTATCATCTCAATGCAAAGAAACAACATAAAAAATATAACTAAAATGCATAAGTCAGAAATACTGTTTAATATAATTGTCAACTTTTAATAATATGACGTAAATAACAAAATAACAGTGTACATGTAAGTATGTTTCCAGTGTCACGATAAGGTGTATTAGTCAGTCTAGTATCAGTGACAGCTGTTGATGTTTTGCCGCTTTTGACAGCCTGTACAGTTGCCAAGCATTCTGCACACTGGCGTCAATGGCTAAACAGAATCGAGCCCATTATTTGATGGGGATGTTGATGTGAAAATTTGCAATGTTTCGGTCCATTCTGTCTGTCCCTCCCAAAAATTGATCATAACGGGCAATCATATTTGAAATTGATATTTGAATATGCTTCTTTTCACTGGTTGACCAACGCTTGGCTTGGGCTGTTTGTTCCTTTCCAAAAGCAGTTTGATAGCATTGTAACGACATTGTTATTGTTGCAAAAAACTGCAATCATTCCGGACTCCCTGTCCACACGACTGTCAAAGGATTTCCAAGATTCCTTTCTCATCTTATCATTTTCTTTCAATGGACGCTTCTCCATCCTGTTTACTAGAATAATTCCTGTGACTGAATGATTCATGTCCTTCAAATGATCAAGCAGTCGTGGTGTTGTAAAAAAAATTATCAATATATATATGCATGTCTAGCAGGTAGTTTCTTCACCGATTGGACTACCACAGAGCCACCAAGACCAAGATCCGCGTTGAATGAAGTTGCTTTGATTTCTGCATGGCATACAGATTGGTCATTTGAGTGATATAGTCAACAATTGCATCGTCGTGGAACATTTCAAATAGAGCTGACGGTGTGTGATCAATACCTGGTGCTGACGGTGTGTGATCAATATCTGATGCTGAAGTAACACTCCATGGAATTTCTTTTTCTTTCAGGTCAATTTCAACCAATTTCTTGTCGGTGGTGTAGTTTCTTCGGACGTGATGACTTTATACTCAACAAACACCCGAGTTTTTGGAAGTCCTCTATCATGCTGCTGATGAGCCTGGCGTGATTTGCTGCCTTCATGTTCCCCAGGAATTTGTTCACCACCTGCACAAACGATTTCCAGGCGGCGCACTCAAGCGTGTTCATAGAGTTTTGGAACTCTGTGTCCTTTATGAGCTGCCGTATTTGTGGGCCGTCAAAAATGCCGGCCTTCAGCTTCTCAATGGTCAGATGAGGAAATGTTCGACAATGAAGTTGAAGCACCTCCCATCCTTGTTCAGAACGCGCATAAACTGTTTCATTAACCCAAGCTTCATGTGTAGCGGTGGGATCAATACCTTCTCCCGGTCAGCAAGAGGTTTGTTTATGATGTTTCTCGCCCCAGGTACTAACTGCTCTCGCGCCGGCCACTCTTTCTTTACATAGTGCTGGGCTCTGTCGCGACTGTCCCACATACATGGGTACTTCGTGAACCCGGACTGCTGACCAAGTAGAAAGTTTACCATCTTCATGTCGACGCAGAGGATCCCTTGGTGCTACTCATATTGGATTTTGTCGAGCACATACTTCAATGCTTCATATTTCTCTTCAAGAGTTGTGGAGTGCGCAAGAGGGATTGAGGCAAACAGGCTTCCGTTGTGGAGAAGTACACACTTCAAAGAGCACTTGGAGCTGTCAATGAAGAGTTGTCAATCACTCGGAACGTATTGAGGACCGCCGAGTTTATCAAGAAGACCGGCAACATCTTGGCAGTACACAAGGTCTTCCTCCTGGCAGAAGTAGCCCATGTAGTCCTCATGCCTTCAACGTAAGAAAGTGATACGCGCGTCCTTGCCAAGTAGATTTTTCTCATTGAGTCTGGAGGCCAACAGCTAGGAGGAATTATTCGACAAGCTGAGATCCCGAACAAAATCATTAAGCTCACATTGTGAGAACTGCTGCGGACCATCGTGTGATTCATACTCCTCTTCTGTATCTCCTCCCTCGTCTACAGTGGTGGTCTCATCGTCGCTGTCAGGAAGATCGCTGAATGCTGGGACAGGAATTTCTTCGCAGTGAGCAGCTGGACGACGGGCAGATGGAAGGTCGGGGTACTGGAGGCTGTGCCCAATCAAGTGCTTATGCATTAAATCCAGATTGATGATTTATAAATGAAATATAACTATCTTTGTTTTTATAATTGTGATTATTTTGCTGCTAATTTTTATGCAGCTAATTTAGAGAAATGATTGAACTCAAAACCCCTGATATTAGAATACGTATAGCTCGTCAGGTAGGTCTATGTCTGTATCTCAAAAAGTTGACCTGACCGAGCAAAATCAATGTGATATTCGGACACAGAACACCAAAATTAGTCTAAATCAGTTGAAAAACCCCTGAAGATTTTTTGGCTGTTGCCCAGTGTAATAATTAACTCTCTGTATTTAGAAATGAATTGATCTTTGAAAGAATATAATTTAAAGGGTACTGAAACAAAATTGTATATTCTAAGCATTTATTTTTCGCTCTACATAATATTGCATTAGTTAAAGAAAACGCTTAATATGTTACTCACAGTTTTTATGTAAAACATTTACTACTTCAGTTTGACGATGGTACAGTATACTGAAATTTGTGCAGACAAAAGATCCACATATATTTGAAAAGTTGTAAATACTTGACTCAATTGAATTTAAGTTACGAATTTTTAATTTTCTGGCTTGATTTTGTTGGCTGAAAAAAATTATTTCTTTAGGAATAACTCTTGATTTTGAAATGTGTTGAATTTTGTTGTCATTTGTGGCTATGAGAAGATTTGTTCTACCATATCTGCATAATATACACTCTTTTTCTGGAATAAAAACGGAAAACAATTCTTATTAACATTTTAACTTGCTTATTAAATAAAGTAAAGTATTTTTTTTTATTTGTTAACTAAAATCATTGTCAATTTTTGCTTATTAATAGTTGTGATTTCCCATAAGTTAGCACAATATCTTCTGAATATTTACAATTTTTCTTTATTCATTATTTCAAAAAGCTTCAAATTTTCCATTTTATTTTAATACATAAATCATATATCACTGAAATATAAGTAAGCTTTGAGTAATCAGCTAATCTAATAAAGGAAAAAACACCATAATATATGTTTTCGCAAGCTCATGTGGATTGCACATAAGTTTAATCAATTAGTCTAGGGTTAAAGCTGGCAAGTAAAGTTTTTACATTTTCCCTCGAGAATAGTTTTAGTTTGAACGTGTCTATAGCCATTTTTATTTGAAGCGCAATAATATCAAATTCCTGGTAGGACGTGTTTTTATCTACACCACATATTTGTCCTACAAAGAAATATAAATAGTTTGTTATATTTTATGTAAAAAAAAATAATATTTACTGTATTTTATAAACAGATGATATTTAAGGGTATACAAATGGGTAGTTTTGATACAAAGCATATTGTATCCAATGTCTTCCAAAGTAATATTTTTAATGGTTATATTCAGTATACTAATAAAGGATGTCCTCCATTTCCGCCTTACAGACAGTTGATACTTGCTGTTGTCAAGAGATTTGTTGATATTTAAATTATTGATCTGGACTTTAATTGCTTTAGGATTTGCTGTATAAATACAAATTACAAATGTTTTCGTTTCTCCAATGTCCGCTGTGATTTGTCTAAATGATTTATTCCCTTGACATAATTGAACAGGGCCTGTAAATAAGACCAAAAGGGCTTTTAGTCACATTACAACTAGCATAAAAACGATGTTAGATGATACAGACGTGCAAAAAACCTGGTAAATTTAAGGTTCCCTTAACCCCTCGAAGGAGGCCTCATGAATATAAAGTGTATACATAGTCTGTATCTGCGACTCAACATATTTAGCGATTGTATGTCATGGACCGTTTGATTTTCAATTCATAGATGAAGTCACTCATCTATCTCTCATGGTCATGGAAATATTGACTATGGTGGGGATGGAAGAAGTACATGCACTAAAAACACATTCATCAATAGTTTATCTATGAGATTTCAGTCTTCCTTACACACACAGCAATAATCAGCAGCATTTACTCCTCCCCCACCCCTTTCAATAATATTTTAAGAATTTCATATTCTTTAAACTTTGTACTGTTTGGAATCGGGCCGACGTTCTTACCAAGCTGTAACCCCCTAGGATAACTGTCAAACGTCTTACACAGCACGACTCAATCAGAAAGACAATCGGTTCGACAGTCCGTACGACAATCAGTACGACAGTGAGTACGACAATCAGTTCGACAATCATTATGATAATCAGTTTGATAATTAGTTTAGTATTCAGTTTGATAATCAATCAGACAATCAGTTCGACAATCAGTTTGACAATTAGTTTAGCATTCAGTTTGATAATCAATCAGATAATCAGTTCGACAATTAGTTCGACAATTAGTTCGACAATCAGTTCGATAATCAGTTTGACAATTAGTTTAGCATTCAGTTTGATAATCAATCAGATAATAAGTTCGACAATCAGTATGACAATCAGTTTGACAATTAGTTTAGCATTCAGTTTGATAATCAATCAGACAAACAGTTCAACAATCAGTTCGACAATCAGTCTCAATTGTAAAAAAAGTACCATACGACATATTATTATCATGCAACCTGTTTGTCATTAATATCGTAAAGATATAGCATAATTTTCACAAGACAAGTGTATACTCACAGTTATTTAGTCCAATATCAGTACGCTGAGATGTTCTCGAAGTTTGGCAGTAATATAGTCCTTGATCTTTGCAAGACATTCTCTTCATTGTATATGTGGTATAGTTCCGAGAACTTCGACTCAGACTCAGCTTTGGGCCCTTCGAGATATTCACTGTCTCATTGTCTAAACTGAGACATTCAAGTTGAACTAATGAGCCTCTTGATGAAATCAATGGCCGTGACAGATTGTTTACAATTCTAATGTTGTTGACTGTAAATAGAAGCTCTCCGGTGGCCATGGCTACATATTTGAAAAGAAAAGTTTGTTAAATCGGTTTTTATTATTTCCATGAAGTAGAAACATTTTAAATGAAAATATGTTATTAAACAAAAATAAATTCATTAGACGTGTAACTATGTAATGATCTCATCATGCCAGTACTGTATCTGGGGAGAAGGAATTACTATCAGGGCCGTCATTTTGGCTGTCTTAGGGAGTGGGGCGTCTTTCCCGTATTGCATACAAGTTTTGTCTGTTTTGGTTGTCTATTTTCTGTCTTTAAGGTTTCATGTCACGTAAATACAGAATGGAAAATAAAGCGTTGTTTGAGTGAACATATATTTTAACATTATTGTTCATATTTACTTTAAAGGCTTAAACCTGAATATTTTTCGGTGATTTTATGTAACGTTTCTGTCAAGTTATAAAACGAGCGGTCAGGGATAATTTGAATATCATAACCATTTTACTAAAATATGTTATTAACTTAAAATTATTTGCTAAGTTCCAAAAAAAAAAAAAAAAAACAGCGCGTTTATATTACTTTCATGACTATCATGACATTCAGAACAATTAAACATGATGACTTACTATCTTTTTCACAAAGAAAGATTTAAAAAAAAAAAAAGTAATGGATCCTTTGGGTAAGATGGGATAAACTTTTTCGCCCCATCCCTCCAAAAAATGGCGCACTTGATTACAACATTTGTGCATTTATGTTTGGTCTTAAAATTTAAGTTATTCTTATTTAGCTACAAACTTATGCAACGAATTTCTAAATTGAAAGGTCCAACAGTTGAAATATAGCTTTATTAACTTTCTCAAAAATAACAAGAAACTGATAAGAGTATTATCCATAATTAAAAAAAAAAAACAAAAAAAAAAAAAAAAATAAAACGTATTTTTTTCTTTAATAAAGCATTTTAAACTGCTGAATTAATGACAAATATAAAAATTCCTAATTTTTATTTTACTGAGATCTAACTAGAACCATTTTATCATCTATATGGCGAAATATGAGATTTACTGTTGTCAATATGTAGCAGTACAAACAATTGTTATCAAGGGTTCATTAAAAAACGTAATCAATAAAATAATTTATAATAATAAATAAAACAATTTTCACTTACAAGTACTGGAGATAAAAACAGAAATCGCCAATAAAGGTAGAAGTCTGATATTTTTTGTGTACATTTTGTTGCAATTAGGTAGCAATTTGTCTCTGAACTAATTCCACGCTAAATAGTTGTGACATTAAAAGTTTTAGTTTCGGTTAACTGTCACTGAATGATACATTTCTGTCATTCAAATTCCGTTAAGTTTGTTGACAATCCGGTCAAAGACAAGTAGACACTTACATTTATTTTCACCAGCTTCCTGATAGAAGTCTTTGGTAGAAAGGAAAAGTAAAAGACGGAAATGTCGAGAGATGTGAATGTCAATATTTTTGAACTATCGTGGTTAAATATTAGTAACAAAATATACATACATCCGATGGGATTGAAACCGTAAAAAAAGAAATTATTGTCTTTTTAAACTTCCTGTGTCTGGTAATGTTTGTAACATAAAAAAAAGATGAATTTTGGATTTGTATCATACATATCAGTATTTTAAAAAAATAAAGACTAAATAAGAATGTTTGAGCTGTAAATATATGAAATAATAAATTTAATTCATATTTTTCAAAGCTCTAACTTTCAAGGTTTATATTTAAAAAATCATTAAGGCGGCAACCCGGGAGATACAGGGAGGGAGACTTGAGCCATGACATGAAAAATTTCATTGGTCTTCACCGGAGATTGAACCAGGTACCTCCAGGTCGACAGTCGAGCGCTTCATCACTCGACCATCCATCCCCATCAATGAGTAGCGGTTTTCAAATTTCCTTTCTTCTATTTTTAAAGAAAATCTCTTCATGAAATTTCAAGTTATAATGTCTCATATTCACCGACAATGATCTAAATGTTTTCATTTAAATTTCTATATGTAAAAAAAAAAAACTAGAATTTCTAATGATCGACATCCGTTAGTCGTGGACTGTATGTCGTGACTCACTCGATGAGTCGCAGAAAAATTCTAAGCTGTTTGCAAAAAAAAACAAAAAAAACAAAACAAAACAATAAAATAATTTTATAAATAAGTGGATCGACAGTTTATAAGTGTCTATTTATATAACTCATTACTTAAAATCACACTGTAGAGGTGTATGTTATAGACATGACACAATCACACTGTAGAGGTATGATATAGACTTGACACAAACACACTGTAGAGGTGTATGATATAGACTTGACACAAACACACTGTAGAGGTGTATGATATAGACTTGACACAAACACACTGTAGAGGTGTATGATATAGACATGACACAATCACACTGTAGAGGTTGATGATATAGACTTGACACAAACACACTGTAGAGGTGTATGATATAGACTTGACACAATCGTGTCTGCGGGAGTATCACACGAGACAAAAAAATTGCAATTGTGCCAAGCAAACATGTCGCTGATAAAAAGTTATGCAAATTTTGCCGCGTTCACCCCCATAGTCAGGAACAAAAAAAATATACGCATTGTCGGTTTTACTAAAAACAAACCATTTCAGTGCATTCAGAAACATATTATTATTGACCGAAGTTTCACTACTTGCCATTTTCATATAAGTAATAAAAAGTTATTTAAATGATCCAATTAGCAAATAGTAAAATGATAAATTATTTAAAATATTTTAAAGACTTCTGTATTTATATTTATTATTTATACATTCGAAGGTGACTATTTGGACCCGGGTCCCAATAAACTCCGATTGTTATTCGGACCTCGGTCCCAATAAAGTCCGATTGTTTAATGATTGTTATTCGAACCCGTGGCAAATATGCATGCGCACATCTATAGACGGAACCCGAAAAAAATAATACATAGTCCGTTTAGTCGGAACTTTAGCCACTACGTAACGATTAAATAATACAATTCAAAACAACTATCATAAAATAAACAAAAAAAACAATAATAAAGTTTATATATAGCTAAGCTAAGTGCATATTTGCTCCGAATAACAATCGGACTTAATTGGGGATCCGGTCCGAATAGCCACAGCCTTATAAATGTATCTACTCTATTTCAGCTATTCTGTTTATAATAAAATTGTTAAATACAGAAAGTGACCATTTTGTTTTTAGTATATTACGCTATTCGTGGTCAAATAATATACGAAATGACGCGTTCTTATTGTCGTCGAAGTAAAATTTTTTTTTAAATGATTGATACAATTATTCTATGAAATGTGGAAATGTTTTAACTTTATATTTAACAAAAATAATATGCCATTAAAAAAATTTCGGAGGGTAAACAAGATTGAAAACGAACACAAAACGATTCCCGATAAAAATACTTTGTGACGCCGAAAGCGACGCTATCATTTGAATGTTGTTACTGTTGTGGCGTTCGTAAAACATGACAACATTTCAAATTGTTGGAGGCAAACAATCAAACATTTTTTTTGAATTTTTAAAGCTAAAAGAAATTCTTGCTGTAAAAAATTATGAGCCGAGGCCGCCAGATTTTTCGGCTCTGGCTCCGACTCCAGCACAAAATTAGCGGCCTATTTGCCCTCGGCTCAGCTAGCCTGGACACAACACACGCACACACACTTTGAAGTGTATAATATAGACTTGACAAAAACACTACTGTAGAAGAATATGCTATATACTTGACACAAACACACACTTTAGAAGTGTATGATATAGACTTGACACAAACACACACTTTAGAAGTGTGTGATATAGACTTGACACAAACACACACTTCAGAAGTGTGTGATATAGACTTGACACAAACACACACTTTAGAAGTGTATGATATAAACTCTGACACAAACACAATTTTTAGAAGTGGATAATATATATTTGACACAAACACACACTTTAGAAGTGTGATATAGACTTGACACAAGCACACACTTTAGAAGTGTGTGATATAGACTTGACACAAACACAGACTTCAGAAGTGTGTGATATAGACTTGACACAAACACGCTTATGATATAGACTTGACACAAACACACTTTAGAAGTGTGTGATATATACTTGACACAAACACACACTTTAGAAGTGTGATATACTGGACACAAACACACACTTTGTGAAGCGGATATATACTTGACACAAACACACACTTTAGAAGTGTATGATATATACTTGACACAAACACACACTTTAGAAGTGTATGATAAAGACTTGACATAAACACACACTTCAGAAGTGTGATATAGACTTGACACAAACACAATCTCTTCAGAAGTGTATGATATATACTTGACACAAACACACACTTCAGAAGTGTGATATAGACTTGACACAAACACACTCTTTAGAAGTGGGTAATATATATTTCTGACACAAACATTACCTTTAGAAGTGTGTGATATAGACTTGACACAAACACAGACTTCAGAAGTGTGTGATATAATTACACAAACACACTTTAGAAGTAAAAGGATATAGACTTGACACAAACACACTCTTTAGAAGTGTATGATAGGACTTGACATGTTATCGAACTGGTCCTTCTTTGTATATTTAATGAATTGATTATATTACCCTTTAGAACTTTTAAAAATCCAATGGGAAAGTGTTGGCAGTGTCCTGCTTTATCCCCACCATAGATAGTGAATTGAACATGGAGTCATTATGTTAGGTGAATGGACACGACGGAGTTGGAAACACATATTGCTGAAATCAACCACAGTACCACCCATTTTACCGTTGTAATATTTGTCCGCTGTGATGTTTATTAGAAATAGTCTTTCTCCATTGTCTTTTATCTGAAGTATTGATCTATTAAACTGTCAATCTAGGGAACACACATACAAACATGCACTAGGTGACTAGAATTATTTACAATGTGAGAATCATTACAAGTTTTAGCAGATGTCAGCACCACAATATATTTACAACTTGAGTTCATCTGTAATACTTACTGATATTTAACAAACAATAATTGTTTGGCGACAACCATAACTACATTGACTTAAATGTAACAGGGACTTTAAAAACATACATGGGTATAGGATAATATGACACTGTAAAGTTCTATTGCCTGTCCCAGTTGTATTTTGCAATTATTTTCACCACACATATGTCCCTCCTGTAATGTATGACTAATATACTCTATTATCTGACATAAATATATATCAAAATCAAATCAAAACCAACATAAAACTTACCTGGATCATGTACTTTATAAAAATGTCAAAATCCAACGTGTTCACCACACAAGAATAAATCTAATACAAAGGAAAAATATGTTCTTTGGACAATTAACCGAATAGTCCTTTAATATTTCTAGAATGAATTATCTTGAGTCATTTAATCGTGATAGTATATAAACAAAAATAATTTAGTTTAAAAGAAACAAAAAGAACTAAGTCAATTCACCTAACAAGCAATATTAAATTAAAATTACATATCACAGCATTTCTCACACAGATAATGTAGCTGCTACAAAAAAAACTGCTCACGACTTGTGAAATTAATAACACAATTTTTTTCTTCTCAAATAGCCGAATTAGTTGTCATTGACGTCATATAGCAGAAGCCAGGAGGTGAAATTATTGAGTGATCAACGCGAGTACTGATACACAGGGCGCGTGCCGCTATGTGTGAGTGTCTGTGAAGCTGCAGGTGATGGCGGCACCGGGTCAAGGGGCGGAGAGGAGACACGTCTCTTAACTGATGACGTCGCGGGAGAGGAGCGCAGAGAAAGTTCCCCTGTTAGGCCGTGGCGGTGGGTGGAGAGAGAGCCCAGAAAGTTCCCAGGGCTGGTGTTGGGTGGAGGGGATGTTCCGGTAAACTTTAATATTACATACATGCTACAGGCAATAAAATATTCAGCTGCTGTACAAATATTTTTAATTTGTATTGTTTTAATTAGCTAAGGCTATTGGGCCCGAGATGCCTGTTTTACTGGAGGTAGGCACGAATATTTATTATTTATACCTACCATAGATAGGGGGACGAAAAATTAAGAAGAGCCTCAAAACAATTTCCCGGTGGGCCCACAATGTGTTATAGTAAAACGTTTTATTTTATGCAGTAGTAATACACTGTGATAAATTGTGCGATACTTTCTCTTCGATACATTGTGTGATACTTTCTCTGATACATTGTAAGATACTTTCTCTGATACATTGTGTGATACTTCTCTGATACACTGTGTTCAAACTATCTATATGTTAATACTATTCTACTGCTAGAACTATATTTCTTCTTAAGACTATCTACCATCTTTTAAACTTTGTACTTTCTCAACTATCTATTTTCTTTCTAAATCTATCTACAATCTTAAAAGTATCTACGTACATAGGACTATCCGAGTATTTGTTAAGGATAATATTGGAGCTATAGAGTATAGAGAAAGTTTTAAATTCGACTAAAACAACATCATATATAATAAAACAGGCAGGAGAGCCGGTGTCGGTGTCAGTGTCGGCAGTTTTTGCCGGTGTCGATGTCGGCATTTGTACTTTGCGCGGTGTCGGTGTAGGTATTCGTACTTCGTCCGGTGTCGGTTCGGTGTCGGCGCAAAACTTGCCCCAAAAAATACTAGAACTTTATTGAAATAATCCAGAACAACATCTGATAGTTCTTAGCCAATCTTTAACTAAATAATCCAGAACAACATCTGATAGTTCTTAGCCAACCTTTAATTAAATAATCCAGAACAACTGACAATCTTAAAAGTGTTCTCAAGTTCTTCTTTTCTTTAAAAGAAATATATTATTTTTCAAAGCGAGATTCTCTACAGTACAACGATTCGTCAACATTGACAGAATTGTTACTGAAAGCAGATAAGAAGGCTATTTGCTATGTTCACTTGTTATTCACTCAATCAGTGTAAATCATAAGAAATGTTTAGTTTGCATCTCTATATCAATATCCATGTTGGGAGAAAGATTACAATACAAACCTATTCAAGTCTTTAAGAACCTCAAAGAATGATCTGTTTCAAATGTTCCTATTATCAAAGTTAGCTCACAACTTAACACTCTTCACAGCTTAATCTCTCAGCCATAATGAAAAATTACCAATTTAGTCACAATGGCACAGTATGTTCATAAAAGCCAAGTATTGAGGCGCTATGTTTGAGCATAAGCCTACACATTAATGAGAACTTATTAAATGTAGCAAATTGGCCGCTTCAGATTTACTATAAAAATAACATCCCGCATACTGTGGCATATCTTGAAGTAGACAACACTTTTGTTACTTCAACGTATTCACTTCAGCTACTCTTAATGTCCATATCTAGTGTTTTTCGTGACTTTTCAATGTTACATGTACAACTGATATACAATTAGATGCATCTTCAAATATAGTATGAGATATATACAGGGAAAAATACACAGTTATCTCCTTTGCCCCCCCCCCCCCCGGTGTCTGTGTTGGCGGCTGATATAATATTTTTGCCGACACCCCCCCTGTAATAAAAGGCAAGTGTGTTATCTGTTCCACAAATAGTATTTGGATGTTATCACGGTATGAAAATCCGTTGCTATAAATAATCTTGCGACGTCAGTTCCCGATGTTTCATTTTATTTTTTGCAGAATGGGAACGCCGTCGCTATAAATCAAAAATCCTCTATGACGTCATTTCCGATGGTACTTTTTTTTTATTTTGCTACTAATAATGCCGAATTGAACTTGCGCGCGGGTGCTGCATCTTTGCCACATCAACTTGCCTTTGTGCTGCAGAGTGGCATAATAAAGCAGTTATTTCTAGAAAAAAATGCTCTATTGTCCCCGTTTTGTCTGTCTGTCCGTCATCACCCTAGATCTCAACAACTATAAGTCCTAGACCAATGATGTATATATCATTTTGTAGGTCTTGGCCTGCCATGTGTGCAGCAAAGTGCATTTCGCTATAGAACCTCTGAGGGCCGAAAAAGGGGCGTATTAAGTACCGTTTTTACTATATAAGCTATATTAACAAAGGAGCGCCCTATATTCAGCAACCATAAGTCCTAGACCCATGTGATGTGTATATCATTTTAGGTCTTGGCCTGCCAATGTATATCAAAAGTCCATTTTGGTGATCTGACCTCTCAGGGCCAAAATATAAGAGTTTCTTATGTACCGTTTTTGCTTATATTTTAAATATAAATAATAAAAGCTAATCAAAGGGGCGTAATCATTTTTTTTGTAATAGTTATTCAACATGATTGCTTCCCTCTCTAAATTTATCAAAATCCATATGCGTGGAGCAATATTTATGGCTGTAACCTCGAAAAAAATACGGATTTCGTCCGGCTTAACCGTAGCCACTATGTACACGAAAATACTCTAAAATGTCCTTTTCCGAAACGAAAAAAGACTTAAATTAAGTTTGTTTACTTTTCAGTTCATTGTTATAAAAAGCTTTTTTAATGCTTCGTTTTGATTTTAATATTGAGGGAATTAAGGGAAAACGTAATATAAATTAGCACCCATATCTTTATCTAATGGTGTTTGGTTTTGTTTGGCTGGTTAGTTTGCTTTGCTGATTGGCTGATTGATTTGGTTTGTTTGGTTCATTGGTTAGCTGGTTTGGTTTCTGTTGGTTTCGTTGGTTGTTTGGCTTGATCGGTTGGTTCGGTTTGTTTATTTGCTTGGTGTTTGGTTTGTTTGGTTGGTTAATGTTTACGGGTAAAACGTAATTTAGACATATGAAATGTAGGTCATTTCTGCACAAAGTAAGTATTGAATAAAACGAGGGAACAAAAAACTTTATTTGAACGTTAATGATTCTATCAGTAAGCAGATTCGTTTGTAGTTTGAGTTGCCAAATCATCACTCGCTCACAACTATTGTTTGGTGGTTGTTGACAGAGTCATTTTAATTGCATTGAAATAAGGACGACTTTGCTGTTTAAAAAATGGCCGTCTGTTATCTATTGTGATTATGTATTAAGATATATTGTGAATGCTATTTGTTTTGTGTGCACATATTTCAAAAAAATTTATAAAAAGTAGAAAATTTCACCCGGTCGTTCGACGGGCTAAAATACTTGTTTAGTATATTTGTACAAAATATGTAACAGTAAATTATCATTATAGCCCAACTTGTCAAAGAGACTATTTAGGTATAACACGTTGCTATATTCAAACAAAAATAAATTCAAACTACGTATTTTAAATCATCAGACAGACACACCTACAAAAATTGTGGGTTCTTATTGCGATCACAACTGGATTTACTCAGTCCTAGTTATATAAACACTAGATAATTCAATATACCTTTTTACCGATAGTCCGATACCGATATTTTCCCCCAGCATTTTTACCGATACAGATACCGATACCGATATTTTTTTTAATGAACAACAATGCCAAACACGTATTTCTCGTGCTACAGCTAATGACGTATGTCAACCCACGCTCACCCTTCCCGTCATATTTTGTAACACTTCGCCCACACGTAAGTCTTCGGTTTCCCCCCCCCCAAATTCCCATCCCACACACACAGATGTTCACTAATTGTGAATATTCAAGGTCATACATTGGGGAATTAAAAAATGCCAATCCTATTGTTTCAAGGTCATATCGCTGATGCAATTTTTGTGGACGACAATTTCTGTGTACGGGTTTTTTTTTTTCCTTTTTTTAAATCTTGTCTGATCTATATAGAATTGGGTTATTTACGGATTTTTTTTTCTGCAACTCTGTTGTGAAAAAAACAATGTATCGGCAGTCAAAACGGCCGGTCTGATAGTTAACTCATAGTGCCAATATCGGTTCGACTATCGGTCGCTCCCTACAAAAAATTGGTCGATCCGATATTAACTGATAGTGCCAATATCGGTCCGATACCGATACCGATCCGATTATCGGTCGCCCCCTAATAAACACAAACCTACACACGCATGTAGATTCAATGTATACAGTCAGGCGGTCTTAAAATCTCTATTTGTTTTCTGAGAAAATCATTGTGTTGGGACCCATCAAATCATTGTGTTGGGACACATCAAATCATTGTGTTGGGACACATCAATCATTGTGTTGGGACACATCAAATCATTGTGTTGGGACCCATCAAATCATTGTGTTGGGACACATCAAATCATTGCAAGCTGACACATCAAATCTCATTGCGTTGGACCTATAAAATCATTGTGTTGGGACACATCAAACAAACACCTACAAAAAAAAGGCGAATACACTGAGATAATTAGAAATAGTGTTTTATAGAGCATTTCGGCGTGACGTCAGAGAGTGTAATGCATTATAACAAGATGTTTTTAGAGCATTTCGAAAAAAAAATGCTCTATTGTCCCCGTTTTGTCTGTCTGTCTGTCTGTCTGTCATCACCCTTAGATCTCTATCAACCATAGGTCCTAGACCCATGATGTATATAATATTTTTGTAGGTCTTGGCCTGCCAAGAAATGACTTTTTTCCATTACGCGATCTGACTCTCAGGCCGTAAAAGGGGCCTTATAAAGTACCGTTTTTTGCTATATAAGCTATATTAATAATGGAGCGCCCTATATTCAGCAAACTATAAGTCCTAGACCCATGATGTATATATCATTATGTAGGTCTGGCCTGCCATGTGTAAATCAAAAGTTTATTTTGCGATAGGACCTCTGAGACGGGCTTCAGGCTCTAAGGGGCTTATATATTATATATAGTTTATAAGCTAAAAACAAAGGGGCGAAATCATTATTTATTTTTGTAACAGTTATTTAACATGACTTACTTCCTTACTTTTTATAAAACCCATAATCAATGACAACTTTGCATTTACAAATATTTACTTGAAAGATAGCATACGTACTGATACATAATACGAAAATGCTCTCTAACACGTCCTGTGTCCAGAATGGAACAGGCTTAGATTGCTTGTTTTCTATTTTGTATTGTTTGTATAAACTAATAAGTTGTGTTCATAGTGACATGCATGACTAAAAGAAATATTTTGTTTATATTTTGTTATATGTTTATACAATACAAATATTAAGATTGGAATTCCGAAAACAGAATCTAACATTCTTATTTACTTTTATTTAAAATAGCTTATTTTGAAAAAACATTCATTATAAATTTATCTTATTCACTTTATCTAATGGCATCTATGATTTGAACGTCCCTAAAAAATTTCAAATGTTTATCGTTATTTAATTGTTTATTTAATTACCAAGTGGATTCAGATTGCAATGTAAACATTTAAAATGGTGTATACTCCTGAGGCCAACTGATAAGTACATTAAGGTTACTATCTTTACAGCATGCAAGCACAATGCAGTGTAGTTTTATGATGTCAGTACATTGTGTAAAAGTACAATCCTGTGTAGTTTGATGATGTCAGACATTTATGTACAAGCACACGCAGTGTAGTTTGATAATTTCAGAATATTTCTCATATGTACATCATATGACGTCTCAGTTTATACTTTTCATAATTTTAATAACGAATTTTGTATACACAAATATCTTCAATGATTAATGTTAATAAAGAGGAATCGTTATATAAATATACCCAGCTGATACTTTATATTTTGTTCAATCTCTTCCTCTCTGTATTAATTCGTCTAAATTTACCTCCCGGCACCCCAATTCCCCCCCCGTCCCCACGACTTTTTGATCACTATTATTTTCTCTTCTCTCCCCACTCCTCTTCCCTTTTCTTCCCCCTCTAACGTTATCTTTCTTTCACACTCAGGCGGCACAAGCTATCGACAAATAAGATATGTGAAACAAAAATGTACAGCCCATTAAACTGACCACCAGCCGAGGTTACTGACTCCACTGGTCAACTATCTAACCATGTGATGCTTCAAGCAGAACAGACCATTAGGGGTTATCGTGTTGTCCTGAAGATAATTAGGTGGAACTTTATTCTGGCCATCTTCATCTGGACAGTCACCACATCTCACTTCATCTATACTGTCACAACATCTCACTTCACCATTCCTGTCACCACTTCTCACTTCATCTATACTGTCACAACATCTCACTTCACCATTCCTGTCACCACTTCTCACTTTATCTATACTGTCGCAACATCTCACTTCACCATTCCTGTCACCACTTCTCACTTTATCGCTCCTGCCAGCACTTCTCAACTCATCTGTTCCATCACCACATCACACCATTTTAAAGGTACTCCGTCTACATTTCTGAATGCTATCAGTCTTTACATACACCAACAACATTTGATACTTGACGACTAACAAACATTTATAACTGTCATTTCTTTTTTACCCTAATTTGTCTCTTTCAACTACTGTCCCTTTTCTAAGAAAAATGAACTTAGCGCCCCATCCAGTGGCGTGGGGGTGGGTTTTTGAAAGGGACGGTCGATCCCGGGCGACACTTTGTTTTCTGCCGGAGTGGTATATTGGGTATTATGTGACCTATGAACCCAGAATACGAACTAAATTTACATGAAATTGTTCAAATTCGAAGTCGTTTATGTTTCTGCATAATTTCTTTCTCTCTATAAAATGAATGATTTCACATAATTAACACTTTCTTACTTCTGGACGCTCTAGGGGGAAGGCGGCATTTACCAAACTTAAAGGGATAAATCTGATGCCCAAGGGGGAAGGGCGGCATACGTCAAACTGAAATACAATGATACCTAGTAATGCATGCAAATTTTTGTATCAAGATCGTTAATATTTAAAAATCAGTCAATCTTCGAATCAATTACCTCCCCCACCCACCTTATAAGTTTTATAACATGGATAGATTAATTTCTGTATTTAAACAACATGTTGATATTAGGGCTGTTGATTGACTGCAATTAACGCGGTAATTAAGGCGTTAAAAATATAAGATTAAATTTTTTAACGCTAACACTAAATGCGTTACATTTTTACCAAATGCTGTTATTACAGAGTTGCGGGAAAATATGAAGAAAAAAACAGTAAATAACAAAATTGTATAATCAGAAATAGATAAAAAAATAGAAAAAAATAGAAAAAAAAATATCCGAATGCAGGAACTGTCACGTTTACAATCTTAGTAGCTTTATGACCTTGAAAGAATATAACTGTCATTTCTTAATTCTAATTTGCACTCCATGAATGATACAATTACTGAACATCTGCAGTCGCGTGCCATTATTTGATTGCCAGGCGCCATGTGTTTGAAAACAATGGATGGATTTGTCGCAGGATTTTCCATAAAAACATCGGTTTATGAGCGAAATTTCCCTAAAATGATCGAGTGCCCCATCCCAATTAGCCCAAGCAGCTTACCAACTCATGAATAGTCTCATTGCCCACAATAAATGGGGCGATTTCACCCACTTTGGGAATCACTGCACTAGAGAAAGAAATATGTTTGTATTTAATTAAAAAAAAAAGATAAATTCGCATTTTAATTAGTCCAGCTAAATATTTATTCTTTTTACTTTTTCAACCAATGTGTAAATAGATTATCTAAATAAAAACTAAAAATTGGGAGATATTTACTTTTGTTCTTAATAGTTACTTTTGGTCTGTGACAAGCAGCAGTCAAGGCAGGTGATTTTTCTGTTTATTAAATACTGCCAATCTTAAATAATTCTCTTCTTTTCTGTACGGGTTTTATTGTATGTTGCTTTCCATGTGCGTCATAAATCACAATCTAAGATGTCTCTTTATGTATGAACATCTCATGACGTCACTACAAGACGGATCATTGATTTTTCCCTCTTCATTCTGCTGACACTCCATGTTGAGAAAGTTCCATTGTTATGTTGAGTCTTAAAAGATATTTCACACAAGCCTAATGCAGACAGAGACAAATGTTTTCTTTTCTTCTTCTTTTCACTATAGAGTTATACGTGGACTGGTAGTGTTAAGTTTGTTTGTGTAAGCTTTAGTGTGTTACTGGTGTGTCTGTGTGTGTGTGTGTGTTGGTGAGATATTGTGGGTGTGTCAGTAGTGATGTGTGGGAGTGAGATATTATGGGTGTGTTAGTATGAGTGGGAGTGAGATAGTATGATGTGTCGCTAGTGTATGTATGAGAATGAGATAGTATTGGTGTGTCAGTAGTGTATGTGTGGGAATGAGATAGTATAGTTGTTTCATTAGTGTATGTGTGGGAGGAGATTTTATGGGTGTCTTAGTTGTTTGGGAGTGAGATAGTATGGGTTTGTCATTAGTGTATGTGTGCGACTGAGATAGGTATGGGTGTGTCAGAGTATATATGTGGATGTGAGATTATATGTGTGTGTCAGTAGTGAATTAGTGGGAATGAAATAGTATGGGTGTGTCATTAGTATATGTGGGGAGTGAGATAGTATGGGTGTACATTTTTTATGTGTGGGAGTGAGACAGTATGGGTGTGTCATTAAAATATGTGTGGAGTGAGTTAGTATGGGTGTGTCATTAGTATATGTGTGGGAGTGAAATAGTATGGGTGTGTCATTAGTATATGTGTGGGAGTGAAATAGTATGGGTGTGTCATTAGTATATGTGTGGGAGTGAAATAGTATGGGTGTCATTAGTATATGTGTGGGAGTGAAATATTATGGGTGTGTCATTTTTTATGTGTGGGAGTGAGATAGGTATGGGTGGTCAGAGTATATATGTGGATGTGAGATTGTATTTGTGTGTCAGTAGTAAATTTGTGGGCGTGAGATAGTATCGTTGTGTCTTTAGTATATGTGTGGAGTGATAGTATAAGTGTGTCATTAGTATGGCCGTGGGAGTGAAATAGTATGGGTGTGTCATTAGTATATGTGTGGGAGTGAAATAGTATGGGTGTGTCATTTTTTTATGTTTGGGAGTGAGATAGTATATGTCTGTCATTTTTATGTGTAAGGAGGATAGTATGGGTATGTCATTAGTATATGTGTAGGAGTGAAATATTTTGAGTGTGTCATTTTTTATGTGTGGGAATAAGATAGTATGGGTGTGTCATTTTTTATGTGTGGGAGTGAGATAGTATGGGTGTGTCATTTTTTTATGTGTGGGAGTATGATATTATGGGTGTGTCATTTTATGTGTGGAGTGAGATTGTATGGGTGTACAGTAGTGAATTTGTGGGCGTGAGATAGTATCGTTGTGTCATTAGTATATGTGTGGGGGGTGAGATAAAAGGGTGTGTCATTAGTATATGTGTGAGTGAAATAGTATGGGTGTGTCATTAGTATATGTGTGGGAGTGAAATAGTATGTGGGAGTGAGATAGTATGGGTCTGTCATTTTTTATGTGTGCTAGTATGGGTGTGTCATTTTTTATGTGTGGGAGTGAGATAGTAAGGGTGTGCCATTTTTATGTGTGGGAGTGATATTATGGGTGTGTCATTTTTTATGTGTGGGAGTGAGATAGTATGGTGGTGGGTCAGAGTATATATTGTATTTGTGTCAGTAGTAAATTTGTGGGCGAGATATATCGCTGTGTCTTTAGTATGTGTGTGAGTGTGAGATAGTATAAGTGTGTCATTAGTATATGTGTGGGAGTGAAATAGTGGTGTGTCATAAGTATATGTGTGGGAGTGAAATAGTATGGTGTGTTTGCTTTTTTATGTGTGGGAGTGAGATAGTATATGTCTGTCTATTTTTATGTGTGGGAGTGAGATATATGGTGTGTCATTTTATGTGTGGGAGTGAGATAGTATGGGTGTGTCATTTTTTATGTGTGGGCGAGATAGTATGGGTGTGTCATTTTTTATGTGTGGGAGTGAGATAGTAGAAGGGTGGGTCATTTTTTATGTGGGAGTGATATTATGGGTGTGTCATTTTTGTGTGGGAGTGCGATATTATGGGTGTGTCATTTTTTTTGAGTGGGAGTGAGATAGTATGGGTGTGTCAGTAGTGAATGTGTGGGCGTGAGATAGTATCGTTGTGTCATTAGTATGTGTGGGAGTGAAATAGTATGGGTGTGTCATTTTTTATGTGTGGGAGTGAAATATATGGGTGTGTCATTTTTTTATGTGTGGGAGTGAGATAGTATGGGTGTGTCATTTTTTATGTGTGGGAGTGAAGTATGGGAGGTAGTCATTATTTTTATGTGTGGGAGTGTGATAGTATAGTGTCATGTTTATGTGTGGGAGTGAGATAGTATGGGTGGGTCGTTATTGAATGTGTGGGAGTGGAGATGGGTATGGATGTGTTTGTAGTTTATTTGTGTGCTTGAGATGGTGTGGGTGTTTGTAGTTTATTTGTGTGCTTGAGATGGTATGGGTGTGTTTGTAGTTTATGTGTGTGCTTGAGATGGTTTGGGTGTGTTTGTAGTTTATTTGTGTGCTTGAGATGGTATGGGTGTGTTTGTAGTTTATTTGTGTGCTTGTGATGGTATGGGTGTGTTTGTAGTTTATTTGTGTGCTTGAGATGGTAAGGGTGTGTTTGTAGTTTATTTGTGTGCTTGTGATGGTATGGGTGTGTTTGTAGTTTATTTGTGTGCTTGAGATGGTATGGGTGTGTTTATGTCTGAGGACCTAGTGTATGTATGTCAGTTATATTTGGTTGGTTTGTATGTGGGTGAGATGTGGCAGTGGGATTTTTAGAGATTCATGTTGGGGCATAACTGTGTTTCTTTTTATGTGCGGTGAACGTCAGTGATAGGTGGGTGTAGAGGGGATGTATGAAATTATGTATGTGGAAGTGTCCACATATTGGACTCACAGTCACACATGAAATCCTGCACGTGTAAAATAGCCAGACGCCGGCTCATGAATCATTCTGATGTAATCATGTAATTAATGATCCTATTACAATGGACACTTGTCGGTGTAAGCGGAACTGCGGAATTTCAGCGGCGTAGTAAAAGAGTCTACGCCATAATGCTATAAATTGGTGGATAGGAATATGTTAAAATTTATAATATAAAAACCATGTTTCTATAATTTGGTGGATAGAATATATTAAAATTTATAATATAAAACCATGTTTCTATAATTTGGTGGATAGAATGTGTTAAAATCAATAATAGTAATCATGATGTTATGAATTGGTAGATATAATATGATAATATCGATAATATAAAACCATGATACTCTGAGTTTGAGGATAGAATATGTCAATATCTAATAATATAAAGCCCTGTTACTATGAATGCAAGTGTATAGAATATGTTAATATCGATAATATAAAACTATTGCGCCATAAGTTATAAGATAGAATATGTTAATATCGATAAAATTTACATATTTCAATTTATTTTCTTTCTCTGACTCCTTTTTCTATCTCTCTCCATTCTCTTCTCTTAATCCAACGTGTAAATGTATTTAAATACATCCTTGCACCCTGTTAATTTCACTCAGTCCCAAATCAATTCTCAAAAATGTACGCAAATGTGTATTTCAAGGGGTCCAGTATTATACTACATTATGAAAGTCCATGACAAATAAAACCAACACTGTCTAAATTAATTGTTTGTCTGTCTATTTTATCATGACACCGGTAAGACTGACCACTTAAATATCCTCACATTGGCAGACTGACCTCTACTATCTTCACATCAGTAAGGCGAATTTCAGTTTAATTTTTTATTTAAAAAAACATACAAAGAACTAAACAAACAGTAAAAAGAAAAAAGATAAAATAATGGAGATCAGGACTCCTAAGGTTGAAAGTCGAGCACTTTACCACTCGACCATCCATGTATTCAAAAACATAAAACGTTACCTCTAGGTGGCCAAGAAAGCTAATTGATTTCTGTGTTTGACAAAGAATATCAAATTAACTAATTATTTGTTTGCACATGTTATACCTTTGTTTTAATATTCATATTATAATTCTTACTTTGATTTAAACAAAGAGATGCCGTCAAGGGGTAAAGGGCTAGGTGATTTATTTTATTTCTTTTGTATTTCTTAATAGTTCAAAATGTTGGCAAATGGTCTAAAGTATTCTAAATAGCTTTATGTAGTGTAATGTGTACCGGTGATCTAAAGATACAAACTTAAACATTTAATTTTGAATGAAATCAACATCTCAATAGTGATATTTGTACAGAATGTGTATATATTGAGCTGCTGCACTAAATATCGTTTATCAAATAAAAATTTATCAATTTACAATATAAATGTGGATCGCCAATTTTTAAAGAAAGCGAGAGACAAATAATCGTGATTATGGAAGCATGGTCTTCAACGACTGCCCGGCACTAATCTTTGCATGTCTTATTGCCAAAGCAAACAGGAACTTTCACACAATATACGCTGAAATTTTGTAGTTCAAATGACGGATACATCGCCGTAATATACAAATGAAGTATTTGTTCGCCGTTACAACCAGCGTGCATTAGACTATTTGCTAGGTGCGCGGCGAGCAAGATCATTCGAAATGGTTTTCTTCGCTCTACTCATGTTCGGACAGAATCCCAGAAGATATACTTGATCTGTGCTAACATCATCACACGCTAGTGTGAAGTCACATCTATCCTTCTGAAGAGCTTCACAATCCTGAATTCGTAATCCCAATAGACCTAAAGGCGAGTATCGAGTTAAATGAAGTCCGATTACAATAGCTATTGAACAGCTTATTCAATTTTTCTTCTATAGCTTCCGCAGGAACACCTTTTGGCTTTACAAAATCGCAACTCAATAACCACAACGTATTCCAGGCTCGATGTGTTGGACAATGCATATTTTTGACAACAGCCGCAGCGACACTTAAATTCTTTCCAAAACTGTATCTTACGGCGATTCTTTTTTGGATTCTATTTGCTTTTTACAACTGTTTTGTCTTTTCGTCCATCAAAAAATAATCCCTGCAGGTTATCCAGTGTTTTTTAATTATTTTTCTCTTCTTCTCAGCTTGCTCTCGCTCTCTCTCCACACTTTTGCTATAGTTTGCTTCTTGGGGCAAATCCAACATCTTCTAAACTTCAAGTTACAGGCACGCTCGTCTGAAATTCCCATATCTGCTGTAGTCTGTGCAACATTTGGCTAGCCGAAGTTGATTGCAATAGTTGCTAGAAGTTATCTAATCTCTCTTTCATCAAATTGGAAGCTGTCGAAGAAATCCTTATGACTCCAATTGTTCCTTGAATTAGTATGCAAGCTGATTCCTCCCTTTTCGATATATATACTATGCCCGCTTCTAAAACTTTGTATTTCTATTTAATGTTTCACATTTACTGATTTCCATATTTGTTATTTTGCTATTTTAGAGTCTTTTTTTCTCCTATGGTCTTATGCTGCAGTGGTCAGTTGGCAAATAATGTTTAGATTTATTTGTTGCAAGCGTAAAAAAAGTGCTATTTCATCATTTGTTTTTAGGGGCTGCTGTCATTCCCGCGTAATTTATTTGGTGTCAACAACTTCTGTAAAAATCATGGGAAAGTAATTTTATCCTCTTTCATACTGCGTATACTGATGGTCGTATGGTTCAAGATGGATGTATGGCGGGCAGCAACAATATAATAACTCGCATCAGGTAGGCATTTTTCTTGTCGCATTGTAAATTAATTAATATATTATTTAGATAATCATTTAATAATTAAAACTTAATTGTTATATTCAACTCCGTCTTTTAAAGAATCTTAAAATTAATCGATAACTTACATATTTACCGTAGTTTTCAGACAAGTTTACCAAATTTTCTAAAATTTCAAAATACCTTTATTTTTAACTCATTAGATTGCTTCATTGTTTACAAGATAAAAAATGAAAGTATGATACTTCTCTAAATATAGCGCAAAAGCTAGATGTTGACAGTTGTTTCGCTAGATTATAATTAAATGGTTGGAATTAGCAAAATTTCAACTGGGTTAATATGAACAAAATGAACGTTCACAGTTACACTTCTATTTTATACGAATTCCACGTTTTCTTTATAAAAAATTCTGAATAAATTATGCAAAGCTAAATAGTGATTATTTGGACGTATTTTTAAGACAAAGTGGACTATATGTGGGACTATCATTTTGTCTCTTAAATAAAAAACATCGTACCAATGCGACTTCATTAGTCTTTCGCGTTGTGCGTGAACCAATAAATGTGCCTTGTTGGTCGTAATTACTCAAAATCCAATGTCATGGACGCCTCATAATTAAATCCGAGTTAAAACCAATAAAAAATTATACTTTATAAAAACATGCCTGATTCGTTTTATGCAGAAAACTTCCCAGATATTGTATAGAGAGATAGGAAGTTTGACACGGTATTCACAACATGCAGATAGTCGAATGCTATGGCCTCTTATTATTAAAGCCACACACGAATCTTTTTCAAATAGCACCATTTGAAAAAAATATAATTTGAGAAATTAAGGTTTAGATAGTTGTTATATAATTTCGGGTTTAATTAATATAGTCTACAGTTAATACAGGATGTTTTTGGGATAGGAGGGGTAGAGTGTCTTCGAGAGAGAGAATTCAAGGTTTGCTTAGAGAAAAGATATTCGTATTTGGCCGAAATATCCATATTTAACCATCTTGTTATTTGTAAATATTGAATGACATTTTGTGTAGTTTATTTTTACACATTATCTTTTCATTTGTCAATCTGTTTATTGGTAGAATCTATGTATGTAGCACATATATCCACTACCTGTTCGTATATTATTTAACAACCATTTTTCATGCATTTATACACCAAATCTTCTGCATATCAGTTTAACTATACAAATTTTCTTTCAGATATACATCTACAATACATCTTCTCTATACGTATCTTCTTTTCCTTTTACTTAAGCCAATAATATCCATATGTGGACACAATAACTATAACTTACACACACCATATATAAGGGTGTTATAGTCGCTTTAGATGTTAAATTCAAGTCAGCTTTGTTTTATATCATTATCGTAAGTTGCATTCAGTCATTTTTGCTGCTTTAGGCGTTAAATTCAACCATCGTTAGTTGTTAGTTCAGGCAACTTTACAGTCAGCTTTTATTTGCGTTCGCCATAGCTCATACAGCTCAAACTTTATTTGTTAAATCCCTGTCGCTTTAGTTGCTAAATTCAAAGTCAGTATTCAGCTCTGTTGTTGTATTCAGTCGTTTTAGAGATTCATTGAGTTTTTGTTGTTAGTTTTAGTCGTTTTTACTTATTCTATTCATTAACACCAGTTGTAGTTCGTTTTTTAATAAGCTTTAGTTGTTATATTGAGGAGCTTTAGTAGTTATATTTAATAAGTTTTTAGTTAAAGGTATTCAGTAATCTTTTAAGTGTTGTAGTTCAGTTGTTTTTCTGTTATATGTTTTCAGTTTTTATAGCTTGTTTTTTTTACGGGCAATAAGTTTAGTTATTAAATTAGTAAGCGTAATTAGGTTCAGTCAGCTTACTTGCTATATTCAGTCATCTTTTAGTTTATTGTTAAATTATTCAGCTTTTTGTTCTGTTATTCTGTGCTAGCTTTTTAGTTGTCTAAGTCGTTTTGTTGTTATATTCTATCATCTTTTGTTGTAAAGCTTCATCGTTTACCTGCTTGTCGCTTTAGTTATGTGAGTTACACGTGATATTCAGTGGGCTTTATATTATTTTTATATTCATTCATTTATAGTTGCGATTTATGTTTAAATTTTTTGTTATATTCAATCAGTTTTCTAAATAATAGGTTAAGTCGCTGTTTAGTTTTATTATAATCTCGTAAGATTTAATTGTCTCAGGTCTGTACAAACAAATAGCTTTAGCTGATTATATTCAGTCAGTTTCTTCGCTAGAGTCATTCATTTATTGTTACAGCAAGCGCTGCTTGTATTTGATTTTTTAAATACTTAGTTTTATTAGAGCTGTTGTTTGATTAAAAATTGATCATATTGTCGCAAATATTAACTCATTATTTTAATCGACATATATGCTTGTGGTGTAATTGATGATGTCATTTATTCTCTTCAGTAATTCTGACTTGACTATGTACTATTCTTGGATTTTTAAATGGCGCAAGAAATTCAAAGAATCATTGTTTGAGAAAATTGGCATAATTGTAAACAAGTCAGATACACTTATTTGTTATAGACAAAAAATAAGATTTTTTAAACATTAGTATATCCATTAAATTAGCTATTTATGGGCATGCATCACGATAATTGATGTGAATTAAGTTTTCTTTAATCAACAATCAATGCCGAACGGCGTTTTCCGCATCATAAAGTTCTGAACTACGACGTATAAATAACCCTCATGTCATATATTTGCTAATCTAAAAATAGCCACACGTCAAGAAGACCTTCATAAAATAGTTAGTATAGTTGTGTAGTTGCTCATTCAACACAATTTTAGTTTCCCCTTTCTTCCAGTTCAATATTTTTTGATATTTGTAAATTTCTCTGTTAGTTATGGCTTATCCAAATCATCACAATTTCTCTGTCTCAAAAAAAGTTAACACAGTTGCTACAGTTGCAAGCTGCTTCGGCACCGGTTTAATCAAACTAGAGAACGCTTACAGATGTTCAATAAATTTTATTGAAGGTCATAAATTAGTAAAGAAATGACAACTCTATTGTTTTCAAGAAATCTACATGATTTTATGCAAGTTTTTTGTAATGGTACCGGCAAGGGCACCTTGCAGTTTAGCTTGTATCGAGGCGTGAACCGGTGGCAGCAGCAATCAATCATATACTGGCACCTATTTTTTTACAAAAAAGCACTGATTTAAGTATACGCGACGTTCGGCATTTTTCTTTAAATCTTGTCTGACCTACGAATTGGGTTATTTTAATGATTTTTTATTTTTTTGTTTTTCTTTCAGTTTCCCAAATATTTACTCCTGCATTTAGGTGTTTGTGTTAAAAAATTTTAATCGCATATTTTTTTAACGCATCAATAAAATCTAAATGCAGTAAATTAACAGTTCTATATAAAATACAAATTTAACTTCTGCGTCACATATCACTGAAAAACACAACCACTGTCCGTGTACAGATTGCATTGGCCTATCTATATCACGGGCATGAAACTATTAATAAACGAAAATTTCTCGGAAGTAAAATTACTGATGGAGCTAGTCAAGCGGCGTCTGACGAGGCCAAGCGGCAGAAATGGCAAACATGTACATGGGCCATACTAGGCACCACTCGCAAAGGGCTCATAAGCAGAGTCAGCGATGACAAAGGCCGAAGTGCTTGTGCTAGCACTTGTGAAAGGGAAAGTTCAGTAAATGCGGTCGGCAGTCTTGGGACACGTCTGTCACTCCAGAGAAAAGAACCGGAAATGAAGGTGGAAAATGAGAAACGTTCGAGTCACATTCTGGCAAAAGCAATCGGAATCAGGATTAGGTAAGTTAAACCGGAAGCGAAACAGTAACGAGATGACAGCACTTGTAGAACACAGTTAGTCAACCAGACACGTATACCACTAACAGAGTGGCGGGAGGCTGTCATAGTGCCAAAACTTGTAAGAAGGGCAAGACGCACGCAGCGGAGACTATTGATGCCCAGTTCACACAGCTGGGAAAGTAGCTGAGATACGGTCATCAGAAGATCGATGCGGTACTTGCTATATGATTGATTACGATTGCGGTGGCTTTAGAAGAAGGGACCAAGTCATATTATGCCAAAAAATATCGATGCCTTCCAGAAGTGTAGAAGATCAGAGGGTAGAAATCAAGGCGAACGCAACAATTTAGGAGCGAGCTGTGTTGTCCACTGACTCAAACGGGCTTGAGGAGATAACAGTCAACAGGTAACTGGTTGGATAATTGGACAGAAGGAATGAGGCTAACTATGAATTCTTTTTATGCACTTTATTAGAGTCACGCCTATTTCTCCAAGCTTTAGTAGAGCCGGGGAACGACCGGGAGCATGGTGGAGCTGCTCAACAAATACGAACATAATGCGGCAGTAGCGCGCTGCAGTGTATTCCAGGCCAGTAATCCTGGGAAATGAGACGACTCCGGTCAGTCTCGAGCGAGTTTACGAGAGCATGCGACCTCATATGAGACAGGCTCTTGCCAATTCGATCCGTAGGAGGCTCCAAAGAGGGTGAACATGCCTTACTCATTCGCTGGCATTGTCTCGATGGATGCTTATTTGTACCGCGTGACCTGAATACACTCTGTTGTCGCGCCAGGAAAGGAAACAGTAGATTACGCGCCAGCGAGAGAGGATTCTGGGAGGAGTTAAGTTTCCCGCCATTGCGTACATGATTCTTCAGTAGATGTAGACAGCAGGTTTCATCTACGAATTTTTGTAGTACTAAGTCTCTGATTCGTTACCATGTTATTTAAGTTCAAAGATATCGGAGCTGTTGGTCCAGTCCTCTGCCATCGAGTCCTTTGCGTTAGGCCTTACTCCAGCATGGGTTCGGGTGGAAACACCGGGCTTTGCCCAGAACATAAATCTGCATTTCCCAGCTTTTAGCTGCCATGCGCGGAGTGAGGCTGGTGGCAGGATTCCGTTTCCGAACGCCGGAACGCATACGCTGACTTGGCAAGGCCGGGCCTGCTCGCCAACTAACTCTCATCTGTCTGGTGGTGGGGCACTCGACACGGGTACATAACCGGTTCGAGGCGGGCTTTGGTTATTTTTCGGACGCGCTCTGTATTTATCTGTCAGACCATATCTATTTCTTTCTAAGACATACAAAAAAGCACACAATGGTGTGAAGGGTTCAGCTACCTCAAACATGCTGTGAGGGTGAAACCGCCATCGAAATGACTGCGACGACGCGGGCTGTCTGAATGTAAAAATGGTTAGCTTTCGGGCCCATTTCGAGAACCACGAAAGCAAGTTGAGGCACTGACTGTGAAGTCACACTTGTCACAAAGTGCGTGATGGTGTTTTGCACCCCCCATTTTTGCAGTTAATATAGTTCAGCTATTCACGATCTCGAATGCTCTCTGTAAGCAGAACTCCCGTCAGGGTCTATTGCCGCACTTTTTTCAGTGGCTTGCTGGAGCCCAGTACTCCGGCAAGCGCTGATTCGTTAGTCCATATCTGCACAACATGCCGAGATAGTGGGATGCAAACTGCCGGGAAATGTCGGACTCCAGGCCTGCCAAGAAGTCACGGATCGCGCACACTCACTACGGTGACGCCGAAAAGTTTTTTGCTGCTGCACGACAGCTTAAACACCCGGGAAGCGATTTCCGGCAAGTTTCACTGGGGTTGTCCTATTGTCTGTGGGAAGTTAACAACAAGAGTCCGGAAAATGCAATATGACGAGAATGATGCGGATGTTGGAGCGTTACTGAAAATAATCCTTGGTCTAAGGACTTTCTTCATCAATGGTTATTTCGTGCCTGGGTGCGGGCGTAATAATGTCGGGGGGATGGCAGAGAAATTCGTTGTCGCTCAGTCTAGTAGCGCACACGGGCGGGAATAGTACTACATGGACGTCTATAGGGAAGGAAGAAATATCATTCTGCATACGTAACCCCGCAATGGGAGCTCAGCAGTGTGCATATACACCCACGCCATGCCCTGCCTGGGATATACCGATAAAGGTAGCACGCGGATTTGACAAAGTTGTTCGGTTGCAGGACAGTTTTTCAGCCTCCACGGTAGCAATGGGACCTGTGCCAATTCTTTCGCGCTCGAGGGGCGATATCAAATCATTTCGTACCCGGTGAAAACATGCCAAAGAGGCGTTGACGCCTGAGATGCGGTACGATCGAGACGCAATACATGGACGGTTAAATCTTGCCGCACGGGACGCCTATTCTCGAAACGGGCGCAGGACAGCCAGAAAGGCGAGAGCAGCGTTCAGTGTGATATTTGCTAAGAAAATAGGGCAAGTCGTAGTACAATTATTAACTATTATAATCAAAATGTTTGCAGAGCCGATCGACACTTACGATAAGTTGATTTGATGAGTCATACGGAAAAACAACGCTTGGAGGGAACTCGTGTTGTTCTTAAACGGACTAGGCCTAACAGCTACGATAAGAAAGCAATGATGTGTTAACAAGCATTTGCAGTGGTCAGCATTACGCTTTGTGATTACTCTGTCTAAAGGGGCATTCGGGGTGGGGTCCGATGGCGGTCAGCCGAGTTTTTGGGCCGGAATTCCTTCTTTCTTTATCTCTTACCTGCAGGCGGGTTCTGCTTATTTTCACACTCAGCCTCGCCATTTTTCAGTTCTGCCTTTTTGGGAAGCCGACGAACGATAGGCCGGCTTCTTTTGATGTCGTCCTCCCTCCTTTCTTTTATCTCCTCTCTCCCGCCGGGTTGTACTGTACCACCTTGCAAGACTCCGAAAAGCTCGACTATAGTGAGAAGGTCTCGTGGCCGATGGCAGTCAATATTTTGTTGCACCTCGCTTGTTATGCGCGACTACTGGCTTGCGGAAACATCCATCTCCAGCACTTTGTTTTCTTCGGAAGGTCTGCATCCAGTTCAACACATATAGCGGATAGCCGATTTTGTCTGAGCGAGAGGTTTGTTGTTCTTGCCAAAAATGTGTTTGTTTGCCAGAGTCTGCTGCTCGTCTTCTTTCGGGTTGAATTCCGGCAGTAAGAATTTCTGACTTACAGCGGTCGGATATATCTCCAAGGTATACAAGGAGACAACTGCGTTTTTGCCCATTTCATCTTCGAATGTCGTTTTTGAAATATGTCGTTTTTGAAGGCTTCTGTCATGATTTTTTTCGGCATTGATTTCTCCACATTTTTTTCCTTTATTTGTTTCTTCCAGTGAGTTCTTAGTTGTTGCCAGCTATGCCGTCTATGTCGCCGGGAAAAGCGCAAGTTATGGTTCTCCTCCATAGCCGCCGGTTCCGGTGTAATTTTCTAAAGCACATCCGACATAACTTTCAAGGAAAGAGGTTGAATATAACGGGGGAGTAGACATTACTTGTCTTCGACAACAACAGGTTTTGTCCAATCTCCCAAGTTTATTATTGAAGAGTAGATACAAGTGTGATTGTTGCTTTTGTCGTGTAACTTGATAATTTTCAATAGATGTTTTTGCATTATCGTTGAATTTGTGTATTGGTTCAGTAAAGCTGCATGCCATTACTTGTCGAAGCTTTGTCGATGAAGACGCGATATAAGACAGTTGTAGATATTTTTCACAGAGTACTGCGAGACTGAGATTAATCTGTTGTGCTCTCCGTTCTTGAAGTTGTTGTTCTTCTGAGATGCGTAATTTTCAGCCTCCATTTAATATATCATGGCTTACGACTTTGCTTGATGTATAATCAGTTTATTGCGTTCGGTAGTTTTGACACAACTGTAGGCCACTCTTAAAGGAGGGATAATATGATTGAGTCCGGGGGAGTTGGCCAATTCTCTGTTTGCCATATTTTGTTGCATATATTGGTTAGCGCTGCCTATACGGGGTCGCCTCCTGCTTGAATTCACTGCTCCCGTCGATTCCCATTTTTCAATTTTTGTAATAGCGGGCTTAGCGAGAGCGCCATGACACGTTTAAAGCCTGTTTTTCTGTGCGGTCAGGAAGTGTCCATGATGTCAGCGTAGTCGCGTTGTCGCCTTGCACATTCGGCTGGGCGGGAAAAGCCATCCAGCACCTCCCGGAGGGAGATAATATTCCCGAAAAAATGCAAGGGATGGGGAATGTCTCACGAATTATTCCAATTCTCTCGTGTATTTGGAGTGCGGAACAAATGTTAAACAGCAGTTGTTGATGTGGTACTATAATCTCGAAGCAAGGAGGGAGAAAGATGGGATCAGGTCATGGCTCAGTCCAAGAAATGAGAATCAAGGTGTGTTCTAAACTAAACGGTTGAAGCGTTGTTATGTGGCTGCGCTTTCATATTATTTTTATCGGGATAATATCGTCGTTGGGGACAGTCGAGAATTTGCTCCCTTTACTTAGCTTTTGTAATGATCTAGAGTGCGCCGACGATTTGTTCATACGAGGGTGCGGTGTTTAAGGGTGTAAAACCAATGTTATGGGCGGTTCTGCTTTGGAAACTGACACTAAGTATTTCGAGCAAATAAGACAGAATAGTTCGGTACAGCTGCTTCGATACTGTCAAAAAATTACACAAACCTTGGCAGTTACAGACGTTCTGAGGATACTGTTGATTGTTGCAGTATCGTCCCAGATAAGACATACCAGTTAGTTCGGCGTCTCGATCGTCACAGCGTCGCAATAAACCAAAGCTCTCCAGCTGAATATTGCAGTACTTTTTCCAAAGCCAATGTTGCGGTCGACGATGGAAACGCGCCACTTTAGTCCAGGGTAGTGTGCCAAAGCCGCATACGAGCGCAGCAAGAGGAGTCCCGCGTAGTCGATGGTTGGTAGAAGGGAAGCAACGATGAAATTTTATGTATCACGTCGTCACGGAAAATTGAGTTTTTATCGACCGTCTTATGCTAAAGATTGTCTGCTGAGCTGTCCTGGCAGTTGGCCAATATGCCTATGGTACGCGGGGCCGGGTTCGGTTAAAAGCTGGCTTCTATTATTGCTATCCTGACTGATGCGCCTCCGCCGTAATTCAGGGACGGGTCATTCGAGCAGTTTGAGTTATGGTGGTCCTGGCACTCATTTTTCGATTCCCGGGGCACCGGGCCGATTTTGCAAGTTGAGACCCGTACCACGGCAGCCAGATCAGGTTTTGGGCTGGCTGTCCTTTTCGAGTTGGGGATTAATATGCAGTGAAGGACAAGTTTGATACCTCATGGACTCTAAAAGAGTCTGTAGCTCCAGTCCGCAGTTATTGCCGAAAAAGAGTTGTGAGAGGTGAGACACAATATAAGGCCACACATTTTCGGCAACGGTCACATCGACATCACCCACAGTTTTGTTTTAAATAAAATACGCATAAAATGCGGACTCAACACATTTTTCCCCGCCCTTCTCTAATAAAGGCGTGTGGCACAGTTCTTCTTTCTACATATGTTTTTTACCAAGAGCTCCTCTCTAATTGTAGGTACAGTTTTAAAATAACAATTTTCTCTAACATATTATCTACAAATGCATGTCATTTTCTCTTTGATAAATTGGTGATATTAGTTCACATAGTTAATTAAAGTGTAAACAGTTCCACTAAGAAAAATTTACAATAACATCCTGCAGCGTATAATCAGCCGATTAAGCAATATCCGAGCGCATATTATGCAAATATGGATATTTGTAGACAGGCAAATTTTTTATGTGAAGTCACAAAAACATTAAATCAAGCAAACTCTACAGCGAACATGAAGTTGCAATTTGTTATTGTTAGTACGTATACAAGAAAAAGACACTGAGTCATAGATATAGATTTATTAGAATATGTATTTTCGATTTCTTCAAAAAAATATACTTTCATGTAAAGGCGTACATTCATGAGCAAAAAAGTCATTCAATACAACCATTACCAAAAGTTTTCATTATAAATCGATGCAATGGCAGCTTAACAAGGAATTTCTGTCATTAATTTCAACCATAGATATAAAGATGTGTTCAAATATAAAAAAGATATTAACTAATGATAAAAAATCGCCCGCTTCGATAGCTCAAATGTTCAGTATGACTTCACATTCTACACGATTTCTAAATAAATTAATGATTTCACATTTCGCATGACTTCACATTTATTAAAAAAAACAGTATTACATACGCATTTAATAACAATTATCTGGCCCGGTTGAAAATATAAATTCAAAACTTTAAACTAACGAATATAGCAATCAAATAGTTCAATTTATGATTGAAGTTATTTTTAAATTTCATTTTGAAGATTCACTGTCTGTTATAATAATTTTACAAAATCTGTTATGATGTTAATTTATGGATTTAGAGTACTTTTATGGAGAAAAAAATAATTTAATAATGTTTTCCGAATGTTGAAAATAACAATCGACTGAAAATTTATTTCTAATTTTGAATATATCAATGTTTTCGTTAAATAAACATATCCGAATGATGCTCTATTGGCCAAATGTATGATAATATTTATAAATCTTTTATGTAAAAAAGTGGCTTTTTTATTGACACCGCTAATAGGTATATTAAAAAGTCGTAAGATGGGGATGCACATTTCTGTGATTTTCTTGACAAAATTAACGAAATTCTCAAAAAAAATAACTTGAGATAGATAAATAAGTCAAAAGAAATATTGGGTTATACTAAAAAGATTAATTACCATAATCAGCCCTGAATAGTCTCATGATTTCAATAAGGATTTCGTGACTTATTTAATACGATCTTTTAATTGTGTTTAGGTGTGGATTTGAATTTTTTCCGTTTTCATACACTTCGCACACACACCACAATAAATAATAGTGACATAAACAGACATATACACTATTATACACACACAAACATATTATAAAAATATATCACACACAAATATATACATAAACATACACAATATTACACACCATTAGATATATCATTACTTATATATATTGTACATCCAATAAATATACCACACAATATACACTTACACACTGACATGTAATACTAAATACATTACAACAAACAAAAAATTCAGAACAACATGTAATGGCAATATATACTGAAAAAAAATAAGTTGATTTTTTATCATGAAAGATTTTGTTGGTTCACTGTATTAGAAACAGGTAGCAATAAATTCACACTATTTTCTGGGCTCCTATAATACGTTCAGCGGTTTCAGTTATCTCGTGCTCTTATGGCTTCGGCAAGTTGTCAAATGAAAATTTGCAAGTATTTCAAAATGCCGTTTTTTTAGAAACAGAACAATTCATTACACAGTAGGAATTAAAAGTTAAATAATACTAGTTGTATTACAATTGACTGTATTGCAGAAAGGTTATTCAAAAATACATTTATCTTAAAAGTTTGTTAGTTTATGTTTTCTGTCTTCTAAAGTTAACAGCCAATTTATCTGAAATCCTGTGGTGTACAAAAACAATAATTTGAGCAAAGTACGCATTTTCCCTGATTTGGTGAGAAGATTATTGAATGATGACGCCAGTAATTTCTTCAGATTAATCTCAAGGAAAGAAGATTCACTGCAAAGCTGCCTGAAATGATGGTTTATTAAGTTGTGTAGAAAGCACAGTCATGAACTTGGGTGGGAAGATAGCGATGACGACGTCGTCATTTTAGTGTCATTATTATAGTGCTGACGGATCATTTGTGCTGCGGGTGCAATTCCTTTCCAACAGATTTCTCCACGAATTACTAAGCAAAGTAGTTGCCATTCACTCGAGTATTATAAAAAGAGAACAAGAGTGAATGATTATGTACTAGCGTACCAGACATAAATAGCCAATCGTTTTCGTTTTAGTCTGAAAATGGTTGTTGGAAACATTCTATAATCAATGCTGATGAGCAAATATTCAAGATTAAAATTCGTTAACAATCCAAGCTTGAATGTAAATCTAGACAGATACAGTTCTGCAATTGATCTGTTTCATGCTTAGTCAGGAATTACGATGGAAGAGCTAAAATCCATGATATTTAGACATCTTCCAATTATAATAGTTTCAAAAATCTAATAGGAAGATATGATCAGAGTCAGAAGTCTTTTTTACAATATAAATTTCTTGAGTTGTTCATTTGAAGGATATTTAAACAAAATGCGCTGACTTGTCTAATGGCTTAAAGATTTGCTCCAGTTGAACATCGTGGCATATACTAAATTCTACTTGTCTATATTAAAACGTCCTAAAGCGCTTGAAAAGCAGCATTACCGTCCAGTTGTAATTATTACTAAATACTCTTTTAAATTAATAAAGCACAGATCAACTCAATATATGTAGGTAAATCAGCAGCTTAAATTTTTTTTCAAGAATAGCACATTGAACAGTTTTTCCGCAACTTGTGTGTCGAACGACATGGCAGAGAGATCTTTTCACTAACTTTAAATCGCTTTCTGAAACAGTTTCTTGTTCTCTGTTTATTTGGCACACCCAAAATCCTTTTCAATACCTAAATCAGATCTAGTGATGTAGCGATCGTCTCGGACTATGATCTATTGCAGGAGTCTCCCATTAAAAACGGACTACTTCAGTGAATACCACTTGATGTTGAAATCAGCTGCTTTTTTGATCGATTTAGGTTTTCGGGTTTCTTGTACGCTATCTACCATCTCTTGCTTTGCATCACCAACTTCTTCGCATCGATGTGAAATTAGCCTATCATGATTCCGCGTGATCAAGGTGTATTAATGAGAAAGGAGATCCATATTAGCTTGTCGTTTGAGAAAAGAACTGATGTCGACTTTTCGGCACTGGAAATAATAATGCTTGTACTGAGAGGTCAGATGGTATGATTACAGCAACATCTTCTCTTTTACAGTGCCGTCTATCAAGCAAACATTCTTCTGTTTTTAGAGTTGCTGTTCCTTCTTTTTGTCAATGTTTTGTCTTCCATATATCAACGTTGTCTTCTTCATTTCTGATCATTATGTGAAAGATTGATGTGTGCGATGTCCAAATTGATGATGTAGCACAAGTCGTTTGTTATGCTTAATGCTGAATTTTCCTCTCCTTAGCATTCTTTCAACCTCTTGCACAATAAGTGTAATTCCAACTTTTAACCTGTTTCATCGGATACAAGTATCATTTTATTAATTTAGGCGTAAATGAAGTATACAACATCCTTGTCGCTGTTGGAAAGAATTCGTACAGAAAAAATTCAGAGCGGTTCACCAATTAAATGAACAATAGTTTTCGACCTAGTAGTCACAACTAAATGAATGATATTTATATTGCAACACATTTGATTTTTATAACTAAATTGGTGAAGCTGTCTATTTATATGAAAATCAATTTAGAAGTTTTCTAGAATTTTGAAGTTTTTCTCGTTTTTTTTTCCACGTTTTTCTAGAGCGTTTTCTAGACCTTATAGAGATTTTCAAAAAAGAGAATTTTCCAGAACCTCTAGATTTTTTATAAAAATTCTCCAGAATTTTTATTGGTGCTTAATAATGAATATCAATATTCAAAAATGATTTAAAATTTTCAGCAATGAGTTATGTTTATGCCCGTGATTTTTTTCGTGCCAACCTTAAAGTCAAGTGGAAAACACAAGAAAAAATGATCCAAAGTTATTTTTAAATAATTCTAATACACAAGCAAGAATAACAATAATTGGCAAATAATACAAACACACATAATCGGCAAAAATATACAAAACACAACATATAAAAAACACAATATAATGGTAATACATTACATAAACACAAATATAATAGGGGTATGTAAGAATACTACATAAAAATTAAAAAAATATAACGAGTAATGCATAATACGGATACACATATGGCAATACACATATAAACACATTAAACATAATGGTATGTGTACACACAAGCCAAACACAACATAATGGCAAAAATATACAAACACAACATATTAAGTAATACACATACAAACATAATATAATGGCAATAAACATACAAACATTAACATAACGGTAATATTTTACAAACACAACATAATCGCAATACACATACAAACACAATATAATGGCAATAATAATAGCATATTAAGTAATAACATACAAACACAATATACGGCAATACACATTGGCAACAACAAAATAATGTTAATACACATGAGTAAACATAAGATATTGGCAATAAATATATAAACATAATAAATATAATACATATATAACAACAAAATAATAAACATTACACATTACAAAAAATATAAGAAGGTCAATAAAATGTAGACTGGCGTATTATATAAATATTTCCCTGACACTGACGTTCTATAATTATTATTTTTTCGCTGACAGACACACTCGGTAGAGATTGTCGTGCAGGTAACAAAAAATGACCTGAGGTTCACAGGTTTAATTCAGGCGGAATAATTGTCATGCCGCTAAGTCCGCCTATACGCGCATGGTAGGGTTTAAAGAGGGCACCCATAAAATCCGTCCTTTATATTTTCATCCATTCTGGCAGGGACACACACATGCCGACAAATGGTGTTGGTATTCTAAAATTTCGCCAAAACTTTGTTTTTTTATTTTCCTAGCGTGATATAGATAGATAGATATTGCAGAGAGAGAGAGAGAGAGAGGGAGGGAGAGAGAGAGAGAGAGAGAGAGAGTGGGAGAGAGAGATGCACGTTTAATTATATATTTTTAGACTTTTAGTTAAATCTTTTTTTTTAATATTTAATGTATTTTCAACAAAAAATAAATATATCTATGCAAAGAGCACATATTGCTATAGTTATTTTAATGTATACTTTTAATAAAAAAAAGGAAAAAATGTTTAATAAGCATTTAGGTAATAAATGGTATATATATGCACATGCAGAATTTATCCTACGGCATCCTGCACTGCGAGAATCATACCGGATTTTTGCTTAAGTAAATTTAAGTTTTTTTAAGCTGAGTATTTTTCTTGACTTTAAGGCTACTATAAAGCTGATATTTCGCGATTGACTATATTTTTATCAAAGTAAATGTAGTTGGCGGTTTAATAGTTAGTTTTCCAATGAGTTATTTATAACGTAACAAATTGACGGTATACAACATCTTCGACAGTGTTTAATCTAATGATTGATAATTAGCCCGTTATACCGAGATTTGCAGTGTTTTCTCCATCTTCCCAATTCATTATCTAGAAGCTGCGTTCTAACAAATAAATAAATTGCCTAAACACACTTACTACACACAAACAATTTTGCTTGAAAAAATAAAGTTTGTTGGAGAGTTTGTCGAAATTTTTCCACTTCACCATAAACATACCTAATAGTGGATGTATATAAAATAACTTAAAAGAATTTTTTGTTCATTAAGACGAAAAAAGATCAGTACATGTAACACAAGGTCACACATGTATGTAGAGATGGACATCGTACTGCAGTGAATACACAGTTATTATGTATGGTCTACTGTAATATTTGCCAGAGTATGGGATGTTACTAGTAATGAAAACTCTGGAGCAGCCAATCGGCTACCTTTTAATTCTCTCTCATTTATGCTGATACATTTAATTGACTCCTCATTTATTTGTAGTTTGTGCTCAAGAATAACGTTTGATGTCAAAAATAAAGTATGGACATATCTCAAATCGTTATCTCATAGATGCACGATGCTTGGAAAAAAGTATATACTGCAGAATGCTGAAAATGAAATCATAGCGAGGGCTACAGACCATGTGTACATATTTTTGAGAAAGAGAAAGATGTACTAGCAGTTAATAGAGAAAAGGAATAGTGTTATTTTACAAATCGAATAAATAAATATGTGGCTCAGAAAATGTTAGTTATTGTTATCGTTGCACACTTTGCAGAACGGTGTGGAAATACACAGCAGCCATGGGCCCGTTTCATGTAGTGCCATGGTGTAGAATGCCGGCCGGTGCACTGGGGCTGCGGGGGTTTTTTTCGTGTTTTTGATTTTAGAAATAGGTCAATCGTTGCGTCTTCTGAGAGACTCTGAATAGGTTTGTGTGTAAATGACAGTAGTGTAACGACAGTTTTGTGTGTAATTATAGGTTTGTGTGTGATAGGTTGTGTGTAATAATAGGTTTGCGTGGGCTTGTGACTACCATAGTTTTGTAAATACGCCTCTAAGTTTGTGTAATTGCAGGTTTGTGTGTAATTATAGGTTTGTGTGTAATTAAAGGTTGTGTGTAATTATAGGTTTGTGTGTAATATTTCAACATGAGATGTATAGATATTATTTATACGGAACTGAAAATGTCATGATATTCGATGATTGATGAATGACAAGGTGAACATATCGTTTTCAGTCACAATCTCCTTGTTATATGGATTCAGTCGTTCTATCGGGTAGAATTCGCTTTCGAAAATAATACATTGCCGGATAAACCATTTAGCAAGTATTTAAAGTTAGGCTGCCACAAGTGCTAACGCGATTATCGCGTAAAAAAACGCGATTGCGGTTTAATCGCAACATCTGAGTGCGTTAATTTGATTTAAATGCTGAAAGTCTGCTCCATCGACACAACCGTTCGATTTGGCAATTTGAAGTTAAGGTATCGTTCCTTTTATGTAGCTTTACTTCTCTACTCTCTGTCGCAATAGACATTTTCACCATCGTCAATAAATTTCACTTGTAATATAAAATCGGAAGATGATTTTGTTATGTCTTCGACGCAGTAAATACTCTTTTCGGTCGATGGTAAGAAAAGTTTCATTCACTAGTTTACATTATATACCGTGGGGTGCAGTCTCCACCTCGGTCATGCCCGCGGAAAACCCTGTCCATGGATCGTGCTCGGGTTGCCCTAGAAACATACCATTTCTTTTTGTTGCGGCGAGTTTTACGGAATAGCACATGGACTCAGAGGTCACATCAGAGAGCTGAAAGGGCATTGGCATTGTAAATCAAAACACCTAAAATATAAATAATCAACGTTTTTCCCCAGTGACGAGCCACGAACGCCGACGGTTCGCTGCGAGAAAATACAAAGGGTAGTGTTAAGGGAGGTAAAAGAACAACAAGCGTTATGCGGAGCCCGGTTATGTAAAAAAAGAGATGCTAGAATTCTTGTTATCATTTCTGCGCATAATTTCGCACTTAATACAGCACCCGTTGCCACGTCTGCCACAGTCGCACTAATAGTTCATAGCCGACACCTCGTCAATCAGTGTCAAGACTCAAGCTGATAAATTGTAATTGACAGTATTATATTTTTCACTGTGACATAGTTCGAGCTAAATTTATTATTTTATATAATGTCCTAGATTTCACTGTATCAAAAGCAAATTAATGCGTTAAAAAATTATAAGACATTTTGCGGGACGCTTAGTCGCGTTAAATTTTTGCCCAAAGGGTGTTATTTCAGGAGTTGTGTGGAAAAATCACAAATAATATAAATCTATATCCAGAATAAGAAAAAAAATACGCGAACACAGGAACTCGTCAATGCTTACATAAATTACAAAGTAGCTATTTAAAAATCACTAGAATTGTAATTTTTACCTTCTACTCATGATTCTAAATGATAACCATTAGCAGATATGGGTGCTCCTTAGTTTGAATGATAACATGGGGTTAGAAACAATACTTGTAATAATCTTTGCTTTTGGGACAGAGACGCCAGTAAGCCATGGGTGTCAGGGGGGAGAGAGGCTGCTATGTGCTATAAATGTGACCAAATTGGGAAAAGAAAGGGTTAAATCAAGAAAAAAGAGCCACAAACTATCCTGCCATTCTTATTATTTATGAAGAAAAAGGCACACATGAGACAGTGATGCGTGCTTGGGGATGAAAGTGAGCAGTGGTAGTGGAGGGTAGGGTGTACGATCCTGATGCGGGTGAGTTGTGCAAAAATAACATATAAATATGCGAATAGGTTGACATACACTGTTATCGGAAATTATGTATTTTTTGGGCATATTGATTGAAGAAAATTGCCACTTGGTGTGATTAATGTTAATGTCTATAAACCGGTCCAATAAATAATTCAATATATATGCCATAAAGCTTAATAAATTTCTACACAATTAATTCATATATCTTCGTAAATTAAACTGACTTTATTTAGCGCCAATAAGTTATCCTATGATATTATGATACACATAGTTTGAATAGAATGTATCATATATTGTGTCGATTTAAATGTGCAAGACTCTGCGATACAATTTAATCATGAGTTATTTTCGATCAATTTTTTCATCCAAATATCAACAGCATTAATTTAAAAATTAAAAAATAACTTGATTTTGCACTCTATATTAAGATTTTCTAAAAATTCGACGTTTTTCTGAAATCTCTAAATATAATTATATATAATTAAAATTTCGAGTCGCAAGATTTGGTGACTATTTATAGATTACTTACGGATAACTCGCGATGGAAAAAAACACTATAGTGTGACGTGCTGTTTAAAAAGTGTAATCATGAGATAGAAATATCGAAAAAAATAATTAAAATTATGATGCCAGCAAAAAAGGCAGTAATATTAAAGCCTGCAAGACTTATTTATATACTAGCAAGTCATCAAAAATAACTTCTATGTGGTTGTACAATCACTATTTCATGTCTTACATTGTTCCAGCATCAGCTCGCAAGATCATTTATAAAACCTTCCGATTCCAGATATTCAAACCAGATATTTTACTTTTCTATGTATTGTCCTTTTTATTTAGTAAAATATATTAAAGTAAAAACGACGCAATGGTCTAGACGGTCTTGTAATTTTTTAAAACAGTATTCATCGTAATCATACTAGAGTAAAATCTTAAATTTTGACGGGAACAAATGGTGTCGTTAAAATTATAAAAACGCCGGTCCGCTCGTCTTAGAACAAAATATTTTCTCGATAATTCTGATGTTTTACCTCAATTTTTGCGGCAGGGGGCGTGCCTCAAATTCGCTCCGATCATGCTTAATACGAAACGTTTTTCGGCGGTAAATTTGCATTCAGTTTGAATCGCGAAATGAGAATGCTCGAAAAATGAAAAAAAAATTATTAAAAATAAAAACACAATGCACTCATGTATTATTTCCGAAAAGATGTCGTCGGTTATTTTATTGATCAGCATTTCAAAATATAATTACAGCCGATAAGGCGGCGTGTACTACGCTGCGGACGGTTATTTAATTAAAGTTATAGGAAAATACTGATAATGACAATACCGGACAAAGTACTCGACGACACAACACCGAAAAAAGTACGATGCCGATCACAACACCGGACAAAAGTAATGATGCCGACACAGCACACTGGAAAGACTACTCATGTTCTTTCCTCGGCACGTCACCATATAGCCAATACACATCTTATTCGCCACAACCGTAAAATAATTACTTGTAAACTGAATCCAAATTAGTGTCAATGAGATTGCAATGCCTGTATGTGGTGTCGGCATCGCGGAATTGTTGCAATGAAATCGTTGTTTCCACTACACGAGGGGAGATAACAAGGTATGATAATCAAAGCGTTTTTGTTCAAGGTGTGCGGATCTTTACTGTATCTAGCACCTCCACAGTGTGAGATATGCGAGAGAAATATTTTCATCGTCGCGCACTGGGAACTGACTACGCGTGATGTGGGCGGGTGCATAGCGCTGCTGCCCATAATCTCTCGGCGCGGATAACGCAGATGGGTTTTGTGTGTGGTTTGAAACTCGTAGTTTTTTTACCAGTCGGCGCTAGTTGGGGTCGAGCATAGGAGTCGATACGAGTGCCTGCAGCAGCTGGGCTGGTTTTCGAACGGCCCAGTACTGAATTTTGTGAGAACTACCCACCAATTCGGTTTGCTACTGATTTATTATATTGTTTTGTAGCAGCCGATTAAATACGTCCTTTTTAGATAGATTGTCTTATTTTAATGTAGCCAGTCCGCTCGTAGCTTACATTTGAGTTTGCAATTTCGCCGTGTTGTGTAGATCCTGTGGAACATGCGCAAATATAAAATACAAATATGCTGGCCGGTCTCAAAGTCGGTGATCATGCCGTCTTTCGCGCGGGCCTGGATTACCCGGCGAGTGAAAGCTGATTTGCTGGCCAACAACTTGAAAAATATTGTCGGCCGTTTTCCAGGGGCCCGAAATTTCTGTCGGTGGCCCGAGCCAAAATGCAGGAACTTAACACATGACTGTTTGTTTTATTACGTTTGCCCATATGAAACATAACAATTACTGAACATACTTGCCCACCTCACAGTAAATAAAAAGGTTCACAACACAACTGATTCTACACATATTTTTTCACAGCTATTACAAATACAGACACAGGAAGTAAATTTGGCCTGTCCGTCTCGCTGCTACTCGATTTCGACTATACATATCATAACAAACAGTCACTGAGTGACTGTTTGTTATGATATGTATAGTCAGGGGGAAAGTATCAGTGTGTAACTGAAGACAGACCCAGGTGCGTACTCTGTGTGTCTGTATTTGTGTAGCTGGACTGTGTGAAAGAAAATATGTGTAGAAGTCAGTTGGGGTTAGGAACCTTGTACTGTGAGGTGGACAGAGTGTTCGAGTAATTGTTATGTTTCATATGAACTTGTGGAGCGTAATAAAACAAACAGTGTGTGCTAAAGTTCTCTACGACTTGGCATCAGGCCCACCGACGAAATTTCGGGCCCCTGGGCTGTGCTGTCGGGCCCCGTGCTGATAATAATATTTTCAAAAGTTGATTGGCCAGCTAAGTCCGGGCCTCCTAAAACTCGCCGGGTGTCAAGGCCCCTTTGCGAGGTACCTGCGGTCGTTGTCTAATGGCATGATCACCGACTGAGTTCTGGCCAGTATTTGTATTTGCCCAGCCACGTGTTTCCACAGGACGCACACAACACAACGAGAAATGAGTACAAACTCAAATGTAAATACAACGAGTTTATTTACATTAAAAATAAAGACAATCTATCCTAAAAGGACACGTAGCTTAATCGGCTACTACAAAACAATATAATAAATCAAGTATATTAAACCGAATTACCCGAGGTGGGTAGTTCTCACAAGAACTCAGTACTGGGCCGTTCGAAACCAGCCCAGACTGGTTTACCGCACCCCGGGCTCACTCGTATCGACCTCTATCTTCGACTAACTAGCGCCGACTGGACTAAAAACTACGAAGCTTCAAGCTCACACAAAAAGGCTTCCATCTCGCGATTAATCCGCGCCGAGACTTCCGCTGACCAATGGGCAGCGAGCTGTACGCCCTCACCCACATCACGCGTAGTCAGTTCCAACCAAGCGTGCGACGATAATGGTACAGAGTGCCCACCCCTCTCACGCTTGATTCTGACAAGGCACAGATTATCTCCCCCTGTAGACTTTCAATTCTTCCAGTGATATTCAGTGATGATGGGTGCTAGACAGACTGACCACAGTGCGTACACCTTGAAGACAAAGCCTTTTGTCTATCGCCTTGCTATCTCCTCCCCGTGTGATGGGGCGATGTAGACAGGGTATGGCTTGATTTCATTAACCAACTCACAGAATGTGACACCGGGCTCCTGGGCATTTGCCCCCTGCCCCCTCTCGGTGGCACTGAATACAGTTCAGACTACTGTGGTTATTTTACGTGGCGATAGACTTGCTTGTATGTGTATTGGCAATATGTTGTTGTTATCAGGGCAGGGGGAGCTGGTGTCAGTGTCAGCATGAGTAGTCTTTTCCAGTGTCTGTGTCGGCATCAGTACTTGTCCGGTGTTGGTGTCGGCATCAGTACTTTTTCAGTGTTGGTGTCGGCATCAGTACTTTGTCCGGTGTGTCGGTGTCAGTATCAGTACTTTGTCGGGAATGTTTTTCCCATAACTTTAATTAAACTAACTGTCCCGCAGCGTAGTACACGCCACCTTATCAATCAGTATAATTACTGTAATTATATTTTTAAATAAGCAATCAAACAAAATAACAGGCTGACATCTTCGGAAATAATACATGGTATGCAATTGTTGTTTTTTTTTATTTTATTGTTTTTTTTTTTTCATTTTTCATTCAGCATTCCCTCATTTCCGCGGTTAAACGGATACAGAATTTACCGCACCGGGGGATAAATGAAATAGTTTCGTATTAAACATGATCAGGGGCGGATTTGGGGGGCACGCCTCCCATACCGTTACCGCAAGTTGAGGTAAGACATCATTAAATTATCGAAATATTTTTTTGTTCTAAGACGGGCGGACGGACTATAATTTTAACATCTCAGTTTTGCCCCCCCCCTTCCCGTCAAAAGTTGTCTAGATCCGCCCCCGAACATGATTACGACCAAATAATACCGTTTTAAAAAATTACCGGAGTCAAGTCTAGACCATTGCGCTCGTACTGCTTAATATATTTTACTAAATAAAAGGACACAACGTCACATAAGAAATTAAAATAATCCGGTTTGAGATATCTCTGGAGTCGGAAGGTTTTATAAATAGTCTTGCAGGCTGATGTAATTACTGGAGCTGTGTAGACATGAAATAGTATTGTACAACCACATAGAGTTATTTTTTTTAGACTTGCTGAACCCAGCTATAAATAGTCTTGCAGGCTTGTGTAATAATTACTGCCTTTTTTGTAACATCATAATTTTTTTAATTGTTTTTTTCATTCTAGTTTATCTCTGTAATCGCATCTTAAACAACACGTCACACTATAGTGTTTTTTCTTCTGCCATCGCGAGTTGTCTACGTATTCGGGAATTCAACAATCTATAAATAGTCCTGCGTCTTGCGACTAAATTTCTTGAATTATATATAATTATATTTAGAGATTTCAGAAAAACGTCAGACAATTTTTAGAAATCTTTAATATAGAGTGCAAATCAAGTTATTTTTTTTAATTTTAAATTAGTGCTGTTGTTTGGATGAAAAAATTGATCGAAATTAACTCATGATTAAAAATTGTATCGCAAATTAACGACATTTAAAATTTGACACAGTATGATACATTTGTTTTATTCAAACTAGTATGTCATAATATCATAGGATAACATTGGCATACTAAATAAGTCAGTTTAATTTACGAAAGATATGTAATTAATTGTAGGAGATTTATTAAGCATGGCATATATGTATATTGAATTATTTATTGAGACCAGTTTATAGACATGTATTAATCACACCAAGTGAAGCGAGTTGTTTTTCTTTCAATCAATACTCATTGCCAAAAAAAGTGTACCGTAGTTTCCGAACTAATGATGCGTCAACCCCTATCCCCTCCATCCTTGTCTTATTTTGCTACACTTCACCCCCACGTAAATCTTATTTACCCTACCCTCCACTACCATACCTACCCCTCCACTTTCCATCCCCCAAAAAATACACACATCATTTATATCTCATGTGTGCCTTTTTCTTTTCATAAATAATAGAATAGCCAGAAAGTAGTTTATTAACCTTTTTTTTCTTGATTTAACCCTCTCTTTTCCCAATTTGGTCACATTTATAACATACATAGCAGCCTCTCTCCCCCACAAAGATGACGTTACTTATGATACCCAACCATCGTACCCTCTGTCCCAAGTTGACACAAGTTTCATTGTTTCTAACCCATGATACCTGTCATTCAAACTAGGAGCACGCGTCTGTTCACTAATGGTATCATTTAGGATCATGAATTAGAATTAAGAAATTACAATTCTATTGTTTTTTAAGGTCATATAGCTGCTATGAGTTTATGTAAACGTGACAGTTTCTGTGTTCGCGTATTTTTCTTGATTTATTTCTGGATATAGATTTATGTTATTTATTTGATTTTTTCCGCAACTCTGAAATAACACCCTTTGGGTAAAATTTAACGCATTTAGGTGTTTCCGCTAAAAATGTCAACACAATTTTAACGCATTAATTTTGCTTTTATTGCAGTTAATCTAGAGCATTATATAAAATATTAAATTTAGCTCAGTGTCACAATAATTATGAAAAAAATATAACCACTGTATCAATTACAGATGTGTGCTTCAGCTCTGTCTTGACACTGATTGACAGGTGTCATTTATAAACCATTAGTGCGGCTGGTGGAGACGTGAACAGCAAGTGTTGGGTATTATTAAGTGCGAAAAAAATTATGCGCAAAAAATGATAATACAAAATTTCTAGCACTTTTTTTACATAATTATAACCGGGCTCACATAACACTTGTTGTTCTTTTACCTCCACCAATACACTTGCAGAAGTAGTCCCAACATTTTTCTCGCAGCGGACCGGTCGACATTTAATATTTTCTCCGTGGCTCGTTTGGGATGGGGGAAGAACGTTGATTATTTATATTTTAGATTGTTTTGATTTACAATGCCAATGCCGCTCAGCTCCTTGATTGACCTCTGGTCCATGAAAAAGTAGCACTATTCCGTAAGAAATACACCACAATAAGTAAAAAGGGAATAATTTATCGCTTCTAGGGCGGCCCAGTACCTTTGATCCATGGACAGTACCGATCCGCGGAATCGGGGGTTGGGAACCACCGCACTACAGTATATGGGCCGTAAACTAGTGAATGAAACTTTTTCTTTATACATCGACCAGGAAGGGAGCAGGAGGTTTACTCGTCGAAGGGCTATATAACAAAATCATCTTCATTTTATATTACAAGTGGGTTTTTGTTGATGGTGGGGAGAGTGTGTCTGTGCGACAGGGTAGGGGTGGAGCTGCATAAAAAGGAAACATACCTTAACTCAAATTGTAGAGTGAACTTTGGTTATTGATCGATAAGACGAACTTTCAGCATTTAGGTCAAATTAACGCACTCAGGTGTTGCGTTAAAATTTTTAATCGCGATTTTTTTACGCGATAATCGCGCGTTAGCGCAGTTTAATAAGCAGCCCTCTTTAAATACTTGCTAAATCAGTTTATCAGCCAATGTATTATTTTCCGAAGCGAGATTCTCTACAGAACGACTAGTCAAAATTAACGGAATTGTGACTGAAAACAGATATGTTCACCTTGTCATTCACTCAATCATCGAATATCATGACATTTTCAGTTTCCATCTCTTTATCTATATCCATGTTGAGAATAATTACACAAACCTATAATTACACACAACCTTTAATTACACACAAACCTATAATTACACACAAAACCTTACAATTACACAAACCTATAATTATTACACACAAACCTATAATTACACACACATACCTATAATTACACACAAAACTATAATTAGTCACAAACCTATAATTACACACAAACCTATTATTACACACAACCTATTATCACACACAAACCTATAATTACACACAAACCTATCATTACACACAAACCTATCATTACACACAAACCTATTCAAGTCTCTCAGAACCTCAACGATTGACCTATTTCAAATTTTCCTAAAATCAAATTTAATCAGCTAATAAAACCCCACAGCTTAATTTTCTCTCAGTCTGACTGAAACATTTCACATTCTACGTTACCATGGCACTACATGAAAGCCCAGTCCGTAACTAGCTATTGAGGCGCCATGTGCAAGTTGTTTTTGCCTGCTCCCCCTTCCCACCGTTCTGCAAAGTGTGCAACATTTAACAATAACTAACATTTCTGAACTACATATTTCAGTTTTGATTCGGTTGTAAAATAACTATTCCTTTTCTCTATTAACTGCTAAGTATTTAGAGTCCTAATACATCTTTCTCTTTTCTCCAAAAATATGTATGGAACATCCATCTATTACCATGGTCTGTAGCCCCCTGCTATGATTTCATTTCAGCATTCTGCATACTCTGAATGGCCACTTATATACTTCCAAGCATCGTATCTGTAGTGCTGTTGGATATGTCCATACTTTACAGTGACTTGTTGACTTAGTCAAACGTTGACAATATTCTTGAGCACAAGCCTACAAATAAATGAGGAGTCAATTAAATGTATCAACATAAATGAGAAATTAGAAGCGGTAGCCGATTGGCCGCTCCAGATTCAGTATACAAATATCCCACATACTTCGCCATAAATATTGCAGTAGACCATACACTTGTAATCAATGTATTCACTGCAGTTACTTCGAAGTCCATCTCTACCGTATGCGTGACCTTCTAATGTTACTGTGCAATTCGATAACTTTTTTTCATCTTAATGACGCTGCAAAATCATAAATCACAGATGTAGATTTATGACTGCAACATAATTATACATTCTTTAAGTTATTTTATATACATCTATACAATTAGGTATGTTTATGGTGGGGTGGGAAAAATTTTCGACAAACCTCCCTTCTTTTAAAGAGCTTTTTATTTTTTTCAAGCAAAAAAAATTGTTTGTGTGTGTATTAGAGTGTGTTTAGGCCAATTTTGGTTATTGTTTAGAACGCAACTTCTAGATAATGAATTGGGAAGATGGGAAAACGCTGCAAATGTATCGGTATATCATAATATATGCACGAATATTATCAATCGATTAGATTAAACACTGTCGGATGTTTGTATACCGTCAATTTTTAACGTTATAAATAACTCATTGGAAACTGGCTATAGTACCAATACGGTACTGATAAAAATATGATCAATCGCGAAATTATATCAGCTTTACTTTAGTAGCCTTAAAGAGTCAAATGATTGAGGTAAATATTCTCAGCTTAAAAGCTTAGAATTTGCTAGCAAAATTATTTTTGATTCTCGCAATTAAAAATGGATGCGGTAGGTGATAAATAAATTCTATGTGCGCCAAAAAGTTTATATGCTGACCTGCCCGAATGTGTACTTTTTTTATTTATTACCTAAATGCTTATTAAAACATTTTTCCCCTTTATTAAAAGTATACATTAAAACTATTTTGTTTCGAGAAGTAATATACTTGCTCTTGCATAGGTATATATTTTTTGCTGAAAAAACATGATTAAGTATTAAAAAAAGGTAAATCAAAAAGCCCAAAAAATATATAATTAAACGTGCATCTCTCTCTCCCTCTCTCTCTCTCTCTCTCTCTCCCTCCCTCTCTCTCTCTCTCTCTCTACCTATCTATCTATCTATCTTATCTATATACGCTAGGAAAATAAAAACAAAAGTTTTTGGCGAATTTTAGAATACCAACACCGGTGTCGGCATGTGTGTGTCCCTGTAAGGATGAGATGAAATTTCTTAGATCCTATAAAGTACTAATGGGACGGATTTTTATGGTGCCCTTCTTCTCATCCCCTACCATGCCTTGGCCATGGAGGCTACACGGGAGATATAGCAGGGACTTTAGCCATGACATGACAATTGGTCCTCACCTGAGATTAAACCTGTGAACCTCAGGTCGACAGTCAGAAGAATTTTTTACCACACGACAATCCATCCATCTTACCGGAAATGTTGTCGGCGGCTAATGGAATATAGACGTCGGTGTCGGAAAATATTTATGCCAACACCCCAGTCCTAGTTGTTTTTATTGACAATATATATTTTTTGTATGTGTATTAACATTATTTTGTTGTTGCTGTATGTGTATTGCCATTATGTTGTGTTTGTATGTTTATTGCCAATATGCTGTGTTTGTATGTATTAACATTATTTTGTTGTTGCTGTATGTGTATTGCCATTATGTTGTGTTTGTATGTTTATTGCCAATATGCTGTGTTTGTATGTGTATTGCCATTATGTTGTGTTTGTATGTGTATTGCCATTATGTTGTGTTTGTATGTGTATTGCCATTATGTTGTGTTTGTATGTTTATTGCCATTATGTTGTGTTTGTATGTATTAATATGTTGTGTTTGTATATTTTTGCCATTATGTTGTGTTTGTATGTGTATTGCCATTATGTTGTGTTTGTATGTGTATTGCCATTATGTTGTGTTTGTATGTGTATTGCCATTATGTTGTGTTTGTATGTGTATTGCTATTATGTTGTGTTTGTATGTGTATTGCCATTATGTTGTGTTTGTATGTGTATTGCCAATATGTTGTGTTTGTAATATTTTTGCCATTATGTTGTGTTTGTATGTGTATTGCCAATTTGTTGTTGTTCTTGTATGTATTAGGGTGGCCAAAAATAACTTTTTGTCAAATCTTTTTTGGATCATTTTTCTTTGTGTGTTTCCTTTGACTTTAAAACAGCACAGAAAAAAATCACGAATAAGCCTCTTCGACACTGAAATTTTAAATCATTTTGAATGTGAATATTCATTATTAAGTAACTAATAAAATGCTAGAAGATTCTGAAAATTTTTTTTTTATAAAAATCTAGAAGGTTCGGAAGGGTCTTTGAAATCTCTATAAGGTCCTAGAAACTTCTAGAAAAACGTGGAAAAACTTGAGAAGGCCTGGAAATTCTAGAAAATCCTAGAAGGTTTGATTTTCATAAATAGACAGCTTCACCAGTGCATTTCAATTTAGTTATAAAAATCAAATGTTATAAGATCAAGTGTTGCGGCTATATAAATATCATTCATTTAGTTATGACTACTTGTAGTCGAAAACTGTTGTTCATTTAATTGGTGAACCATCTGAAGATTTTTCTGTACGAGTTCTTCCAACAGCGACAAATGTTCTGAGTGTATACTTTCATTTACACTAAATTAATAAAATGTTATTTCGATGTCGCAAAAAGACTGGTTAGCATCTGGGATAGCGCGTATCCCTACGGCTGAAAAAACGGGTTATCATTAAAAAAGTTGGAAGTACTTATTGACAAGTACCAAGAGGTTGGAAAAGAATGCTAAGAGGAGGAGAGGTTCAACCGTGCATAACAAGCTGACTTTGTTAGCTACACATCATCAATCTTGACATCGCACACATCAATGCTCACACTATGATCAGAAATGAAGAAGACTGGCTTTTCTTGGATGACCAGCGAACTGAACGAGAAATGGTAATGGGAACTGGAGACAAAACATTGACAAAGAAGGAACAGCGAGCTCTAAAACGGAAGAATAGTTTGCTTGATAGACTGGCACTGTAAGCGGGAAAAGATGTTGCTGTAATCCATAACCATCCTGACCTCTCAGTACCAAGCAGCAGTGATTGTCTAGAGGAAGACGACAATTAAATTATTTCAAAGCCAAAGAAATCGACATCAATTCTGCCTAAACGACTTCGCTTGAAAGCTATGGATGTTGTTTCGCCATTGGTAGTCTCTGCTCTTGATCGCACTGGAATACGTGATAGACAGGCATTTCACATCCGTGCTGTGACGAGAGTTGGTGATGCAGAAGCAAAGGATATTGCTTTGTCTAGGAGTAGCGTACAAAGAGCCAGAAAATAAATCGATCCAAAAAGCAGCTGATTTCAAAGAAAGCATCCAAGTTGATTGTTCACTGGTAGTCCGTTTTGATGTGGAAGTTACTTTCCTGCAATAGATTGTAGTCCAGAGAAAGAAGACGGTGTCGCTATCCTCGTCTCTGGTTTAGGTATTGAAAAGTTTTGGGTGTGCTAAATTTAAACAAGGAACAGGGAAACTTGTTTCAGAAGCGGTTGCAAATATTTTAAAGGATTGGCGATTGACAGAAAAGATCTCTGCCATGTCGTTCGACACAAGCAAACACAGGCCACATCATCGCCATTCTTGAAAAGAAATTGACTAAGAAGCTGCTTTGGTTACCTACATATAATTGAGTTGATCTGTGCACATTAATTTAAAAGGTATTTGGGTGTAGTACAATCTGACAGTATGTGCTGCTTTTCAAGCGCTTTAAGACGTTTTAGCCAAAAATAAGACAGATAGAATTTAGTATATGCCACGATGTTCAACTGGAGCAAAATCTAAGCCATTAAAACAAGAAGTCAGCACATTTTGTTTAAATATCCTCCAAATGAAAGACAACTCAAGAAATTTGCCAGTGAAGATTACAAAGAACTTCTGACTCTGAATCGTATCTTCCCGTGTGCGTTTTTCGTGTTCCAGAGCTTATTATAAGGCAAGGTGGATGTCTAAAATAATCTACATCATGAAGTTTTATCTCTTCCATCATCAATTCAAGCTGACTAAGCATGAAAACAGATCAATTGCAGAATTTTGTATCTGTGCATCCTAGGTTTACATTCAAGCTTGGATTCAGTGTCCCATTCCAGCAGACGCAATCTGAATGATTTGGATTTCATCAAGCTTTTTATTGATTATAAGAATGTTTCTTCTTCCATTTTTCAGACTGCATTGAAAACGATTGGCTGACATGTCTGGTACCTTAGTGCATAACTCATTCCTCTTGTTCTCTTTTCTCAACGTGTCTCAGTGGATGAGAAAACAGCTATATTGCTGCTTGAGGCACCATGGAGAAATCTTCTGATGATTGGAAAGAAGAAAGGTGCACCCTCAGCACAAATGATCCATCAGCACTTCATAATGTGACACTAAATGATTTTTGACCTCGTCATCGCTGTTCTTCTTTAATGCTCTTCTGCTTCCCATAAATTTTCTCATGACTGATGCTTCTACCTGGCAATAAACTCCATCATTTCAGAAGGTAACTGCAGTGGTCTCTTCCGAAAGTTGTCAACGACTGTGCCGAGCAGGGAATTACACTGGCGTCATCATTCAACTAATCTCTCACCAAATCAGAGGAGAAAATGCAGTACTTGCTCCAAATTGTTGAACAGCACCACAAGGGGAGTTTCCAGATGCAAAATTCCAACTGTGTTGAAGAGATCGCAACATAAAGACCTTTAGGACTCAGAAAACATAAACTAACAAACTTTAAAGTGTATTTTTGAATGGCGTACTTAGAACTACCTGCAATACAGTCAGGTTATTGTGTCATGTAACTAGTATTATTTAACTGTTTAATTCCTAATGTAATATAATTGTTCTTTGTTTCTAAAAACGGCATTTTGAACCTTGCAAAATTTTCATTTAATGTAACTGCCGAATACCATAAAACACGAGATAACAAGTGCACTGAGGCAGTATTTATAGGAGCCCAAATGGTGTGAAATTTGGTATATACATGATTTCAATTACAGTGAACCAGAAAAATTAAAATGTCGATAAAAATCAACTTTATTTTTTCCAGTATAAAGTGAGCTACCCAAATGTATATTGCCATTATGTTGTTCTAGTTTTTGTTGTTATTGTGTATTGTGTGTATTTTATGTCAGTGTGTAAGTCTATGTGTGTGGTGTATGGGTGTACGGTATACGTATGTGTATCTGTGTTGGTGTGTATGTGTGTATGTTTATGTATATATTTGTGTGTGGTGTGTTTGCGCTTGTGTGTTTGTGTGTGTATAATAGTGTATATGTCTGTTTATGTCTGTGTGTGTGTGGTGTGTGTGCGAAGTGTGGCCAAGGAGTGGAAAAAGAATTCAAATCCATATAAACAATTAAGATCGTATTAAATAAGTCACGAAATCAAACACTTATTGGAAAATCATGAAAGATTTGTGTACATATTCAAGGACTGATTGTAATTAAAACTTAATTAATCTTTAGAGTATAGCCCAATATTTCTTTGACTTATTTATCTATCTCAAATTGAAATTTTTTTTGAGAATTTCGTTAATTTTGTCAAGAAAAATCACAGAAATGTGCATCCCATCTTACGACTTTGTACTGCCCTATTAGCAGTGTCATAAAAAAAGCCACTTTTTTACATAAAAGATTTATAAATATTATCATACATTTGGCCAATAAGAGCATCATTCGGATATGTTTTATTTAACGAAGAGCGACATTATAATTCAAAATTAAATAGAGTTTTCAGTCGATTGTTCATTTTCAACATTCAATTTGGTAAACATTATTAAATTGTTTTTTTTCTCCATAGTAATACTCTAAAATCCATAAATTGACATCATAACAGATTTTGTAAAATTATTATAACAAGATTCAGTGAATATTTTTTCGGAAGTAATAACTTTGTGAACTAAAAATTGTAAAGTAGCAAAGATCCCCATATGGCTTCAATAGAACAATTTATTTGATTATCTATGACTAGGTAGTTTAAAGTTTTGAATTTATATTTTCAACCGGGCCAGATTAGTTGTTATTAAAATTGCTATGTAATTTATGCTTTGTAGAATGTGAAAGTCATGCAGAATGTGGAAATCATGTAGATTGTAGAAATCATGTAGAATGTGAAAGTCATACTGGATGCATTTGAACTATCCGAAGCAGACGATTTTTATCGTTAGTTGAAACCATCTTTATATCTATGGTTGAACACATCTTTATATCTATGGTTGAAACCAATGACAGAAAAAATTCCTTTGTTAAGCTGCATCGTTTATAGTTTTTAGTACGAACTTATTCAATAATTTGTGGCTGGATGAACTTTTGCTCATGAATGTACGCCTTTCTCATGAGAACCATATTTTTTTTGAAGAAATCGAAAATACATATTCCTAATAAGTCCTATAAAATATTTCAGTGTCTTTCTTGTAGCTTCTCTATGCAAATAGATTGCAATCATGTTCACTTTGTAAGAGTTTAGCGATTTGAAACGAAATGCAAATGTTTGCTTGACTTCACATAAAAGATTTGCCAAATCATGTCCCAAATATCCATATTTGCATAATATGCGCTCGAATATTGCCAATCGATTTGATTATACACTGTATACGTTACTTTATTGTAAATTTTTCTTTAATTGTTTGTTTACACTTTGTTAGCTAATAAATGAGACTAGTATCATTGAGGAGAACATCAAAGAGAAAAATGACATGCATTTTGTAGCTTCCAGTAGATTAGTAAAACATAGCCTGCTGTTAGAGAAAATTGTTATTAAAACTGTACCTACTATTAGAGAGAACTCTTAGGTAAAAACATGACCAGCTGTTAGAGAGAACTGTTATTTATTTTTACCTGCTATTAGAGAGAACGGGAAAAATGTATAGTCCTACATTTTATACGTATTTTTGACTAAACAAACAATAATTGATGTCAGAATGTGACGATTTCTTTTTCGTTACCGAAAATAGATGTGGCATATTGATGTTCCTTTTCTCTCACAACTCTTTCAGTAATAACTGCGGGCTGAGACTTAGTTTCTTTAGAGTCCGTGAGATCAAACTTGTCCTTCACCGTATTGTCCCAACTCGAGGACAACCGAGTTCGCTCAAAGAGCCTGGATCTTGGCACACTCTGCCCTCAAGTGAGCTCTTTTTCCGCGTTCCACGGATTGCGCTTGGGCATGCATCAACTTTGCAAGGAAGTCGGCCCGGTCATTTCCGGCCACTTCCATATGCCCGGAATCCACTGAAGAGTTATTAATACACAATGCCGGGACATAAGATCTAGATTGTCTTCACCATAGCTTCAAACTGCTCGGGCCATTCTCCCGTCCTGGTTACGGCTTGGAGAACGGAGAGAGCGCATCAGTCAGGATAGCAATGCTCGTAGGCAACAGCTTTTCCAACATTGGTTTTAACCAGGCTTGTACGTACCATAGGCATATTGGTAGCTTTGCCAGGACGAGCTCGGCAGGCAATCTTTAGCATAAGGCGGTCGATAAAAACTCAATTTCTCCGTGACAGTCTCGAAGCGTGATGCATAAAAGGCTTCATCGTTTGCTTCTTCCCTTCTACCCAGCCATCGACCACGCCCTTAAGAAAGAGGACTCCTCTGTGCCGCTTATACAGCTCGTATGCAGTAATCACGGCCCGCACCCTACGATGGACTAAAAGGTGGCACGTTTCCATGATCTCGACCGCTGCTGTTGCGGCGTGTTCGAAAAGTGCCTGTGATCAGCTGGAGAGCTTGTTTTGTACGACATCAAGGGTCTCTAGTGACGATCGGGACGCCGAGACTTGTACTAACTGGCTGTAATCTATCTGGGACATTACTGCAACAATCAACAGTATCCAGAACGTCTGCTTGAACCCCTTAGGACGTGCTCTGCCAGTTTTTTGACAGTATATATTCTATCGAAGGCGCAGCGAACCACCTTCTACAGATGAGTGCAGACTGTTAGCTTTCTGTCTAGTTTGACACTCAGGTACTTGGGTGTCGGTTCCAAAGCAAGAACCGTACCCTCAACAGTGTTCCATAAGGATACTGTGCCAAGGTGATCAGTGAGTAGAGGTCTTCTGAACAAGTTTATCTCCTAAGCACCACACCCTCGTATAACAAATCGTCGGCATATAGTAGGTCTTTGCATCCCAAATATTACGGTAGATCATTACAAAAGCTAGGAAAACTGGGGAGACCCATTTCAAGAGTCTTTCCTCGACACACTGTCCCCAACGGTGTCATGATTATCCGATCGGTGAGGAAACTGTATAAGCAGCCATACATCTCAGCTCTGTAGCTTCAACAAAAGACCTGGATTTCCTGAAGTTTAGGAAAAACTACCGCCGCTGATCTATTCCCAAAGCCGTCGGCTATTTCTTGACTTGAGCATGACCTGATCCATCGCACTCTTCCCACGCCTAAAAGCCTCCTTGCTTCGGGGTTATGAGCCCTTTTTCTTCTAAGTACCACATCAACCTTCTGTTTAATGATGAACCTGCTACCTTCCAAATACACGAGAAGAGTGGAATAGTTCTGTGGCATTCCGCATCCTTTGCATTTTTCCTTTTTAAAGTGTCGGGAATATTACATCCTCCCTCCAGCTCTGAGGGAGGTCCCAGATATCCATGTGAGGTTGATAAACTGGATGAGCTTTTTTCCCTTGGCCTCGAGATGTGCAAACATTTCTTTACTGATCTGGTCGCTACCCGGAGCGTTCATCATGGACACTTCCTTGACTGCATATGCCAATTCGCTTACAGAAAATTAGGCTTTAAAACGTGCCGCGAATTATCCTCCGCGCAGAGATGGAGTTTGCTGTACAAAAATTGAAAAATGGGAGAATCAGCGGGAGACAACATTCCAGGTGAACTGATTCAAGCAGGAGGCGACCCCGTTATAGACATACTAACCAATATATGCAACAAAATATGGCAAACAGGAGAATGGCCAACTCCCTGACTCAATCACTAGTTATCACGCTCCCAAAGAAGGGTAACCTACAGTTGTGTCAAAACTACCGTACAATAAGCTTGATTAGCCATCCAAGGCAAAGTCATGCTCATGATTATATTAAATAGACTGAAACCACAGGCAGAGCTAATCATCTCAGAAGAGCAAGCTGGCTTCAGAGCAGGAAGAAGCACAACGGAACAAATCTTCAACCTGCGAATACTTGTGAAAAATATCTGCAACATTAAAGCGGTCTGTATCACGTCTTCATCGACTTTAAAAAAGCGTTCGACAGAGTGTGGCATGCAGCATCAGGCAGCTATGCACAAATTAACATTAATGTAAAACGTATTGAAATTATCAAAAAATTGTACGACAAAGCAACTAGCGCGGTACTCTTCAATAGTAAACTGGGAGATTGGTTTAAAACTACTGTTGGTGTCAGACAAGTATGTCTACTTTCCCCCATTCTCTTCAACCTCTTCCTTGAAAGGATTATGTCGGATGTGCTAGAAGACCACACCGGAACTGTCAGTATCGGAGGGAGAACCATAACCAACTTGCGCTTTTCCGACGACATAGACGGCATAGCTGGCAACGAGGACGAACTGCAAGAACTCACTGGAAAACTAAATAAAACAGCAGAGGCGTATGGTATGGAAATCAATGCCGAAAAAACTAAAGTCATGACAAATAGAGCCTTCAAAAACGACACTCGGATAAATAGAGCCTCAAAACGACATTCGGATAAATGGGCAAAAACTTGAAGTTGTCTCCGCCTTTAAATACCTTGGGGCTATAATATCCGACGAAGCATCAAAGTCAGAAATTCTGCCAGTTGGCCCAGACAACGGCAGCTCTGGAGCAAACTTAAACACATTTGGCAAGGCAACAAACTATCGCTGAGATCCAAAACTCGACTAATGCGCTCTCTGGTGACATCGGTCTTCCTGTATGGGTGTGAGACTTGGACGCTTAGTGCAGACCTTCAAAGAAGAATAAGTGCTGGAGATGAGATACCGGCACATGGAACATCTCATACACATAACACATAACAAACGAAGAGGTGCGCAATAAAAATATTGACTGCCATCGGCCCTCACGAAGACCTTCTCACTATAGTCAAGAAGAGGAAACTGCGAGATGTGAAGGTCTTGCAAAGACAATCATGCAAGGTACAACCAACGGAAGAAGGAAAAGAGGAAGATAAAAGAAGAGAGGGGAAGACGACATCAAAGAATGGACCGGCCTGTCGTTCGTCGACTCCCAAAAGGCAGCCCAGGACCTGAAAAAATGGCGGAACTGGTTTTCAGTCATCAACGGCGCCCAAACGACCCACCCACGGGTTAAGGGATAAAGAAGAAGAATTTCCGGATCAAACTCAGCCTCTTCTTGACCTGTCGGACTTTACCCAGTGCCTTAGACAGAGTAATCCTTAATAGACTTACTGACCACTGCAAATGCTTGTTAAGCACATCAGCCTTCTTGCTATCGCTAGCTGTTAGGCCTGAGTCCGTTTGCATTAAGTATGTTTTAACTCTCCCAAGCGTTGGTCAAGTTTTTCAGAATTTCCACGCCTTCTGGCATTTCATCAAATCCGCAACTTATCGTAAGTGTCGATCCATTTCCTGCCTTTGGCTTCGGCAGACGCTTTTTGACCTGCTCAGTTAGCTAATTGTACTCACGGCGCGCATCAACCGTTTTCTTTCTGCTCGCTCTCCTACGAACTGCTTGCCTGTCTCACTAACTTTCTAGGGCTGTAAAGCCCAAAATGTCCTGCACCTACGTTTCGGAAGGCTTTAAGGGACCGTCCTACGTGCGGCACCCAAGATTGCTTCAGTGATCTCCATGTAAGCAACGTCGACTGCTCCACGATCGGTATCTACCCTTCCAAGGCAGCATCCGTAGCCATCCTGAAGGCGTCCAATTTGCTTTTGAAAAATACCCAGAACCGGCGCGTGGAATCTGGCTTTTTCTCAGGTAGATTTTCCACTGAGACGAAAAATGGTTTATTATCGCCCCTGAACACTCGAGCACCTTGAAAGAGGTGGCACAGGCCAGATCAGCCGAGACAAGGTTAAATTCACCCTGTTTCGCTCCCATTGCTACCGTGGAACAAGGTGGGATCTGAAAACTGGGTCCTGCAACCGAACTTAACTTGTAATATTACAAATCCTGTGCCCTGCAACACGGTACATATCCCTGGTGTTATGAGACATGGCATTGAAATCACCACATGCAATAGTGCCGGCAGAGTATCCATAGATATATTTTTGCTGAGCTCCGACCTTGGGGGGGTTGTACACGTATACAGAATGATATTTCTTCCTTCCCCTATAGACGTCTATCGCCAGCATATCCGTCTTCCGTAAGAGGTATGTGCGCTACTAGGTTGAGCATTTAGCGAATTTCTCACCAGGGTAACAACTCTGACAAGTTACACCCACACCGGAAGCACGAATAGCCATTGATGAAGAAAGTCCTTAGACCAAGCGGATGCATTTTCGTAACACTCCAACATCCACATCATTCTCGTCCAAAAGTATTGCGACTTCCAGGCTCTTGTGTATTAACCCACAGACAATAAGGTGGACAACCCTGAATTGAGCCTTACCAGATCGCTTCCCCGAGTCTTCGCTTGTCGGTCACGTTAACGGGCACCAAAGGCTTTCTGGCATCACCCGTAGGCAGTGTACTGCGATCCGTGACTTTCGATTTTCCGCCGACAGAGCAATCAGCCTATTTGAGGTCGGTCCGACATTTCCCAGCCACTATTGGGGTTTGCATCCCACCTGTCTCAGCATGGTCGTACGTGCAGGTGTAGTTCCAACAGACCAATCAGCACTTGCCGGGTACTGGGCTCAACCTGCCTCAGCCACTGAAAAGGGGCGTGTGACTCCGTCGTAGCCGTTCTTCGGTCACTCCTGACAGGTTCTGTTTACAGAGCATTCGGGATTTTCGTGGGCCTAGCCTGAACTAAATTAGCTTCTAAAGGTGGGGTGCAAAAACACCATCTATCCACGCATGTGACAAGTGTGACTAAAGAGAGCTTCTTGTGCCATCCTTCACAGTAGGTCCTGCGTTGCCTCAACACTTCGTGGTTCTCGGAAATGGGCCGAAAGTAACCATTTTTACGATTTCAGACTTTTCAGCCAGCGTCGTGGTACTGGGGCACGTAGTCGACAATTTTCGATGGCGGTTCTACCCTCCCCAACCATCCATCGAGGCATGTTTGGGTGCTGCCTAGACCCGCTTTATTCTTTTTTGATTTTCTATTCAATGTGCTTTGTGTGCCCCAGAAAGGGCGGGTTGGGTGGTTCGACAGATAAGCAGAGCGCACGTCGCTTTCTCTCGAACCAGTTATGTACCCATGTCGGGTCGCTTACCACCAGACAAGTAATCTCGCTGGAATGAGAGTGGATTGGCGTAACTCTTTTTCAACCCGACCTGCCGTCGAGAGGCTAGCAGCGTGTACTTCAGCATTCGGAAACAGAATCGATTACACCAGCTCACTTTCCGCGCATATCCTGCGGCGGGAGCTAAAAGCATTTTCCAGTGGTGCAAATTACGGCAGTTTCCTAAAAGGATAGTCCAGGATTTAGCCACTGTTCGCAGACCAAGGAAGCCCAGTGTTTCCACCTGACCGCGAAGGAAGTACTGGAGTCTAAAGGTATAACACAAGACTCGATGGCGGGCTAGAGTAGGGACCTTAACTCCGACTCTATCTTTGAACTCTCTTATGGTAACGAATCAAGACTTAGTACCTGGCGCGGGCCTGTAAGATGAAACCTGCTGTATCTTACATCTACTGAAGAGAATCATAATGCATAATGGCTAGCAGGCTTGCCGACTAGTCCAGTCTTAACTCCTCCAGAACCCTCCTCTCGCGCAACGTGATCTACTGTTTCCTTTTCCTCTTCACAGTGGCGACAACGGGAGTCGTATTCGGGTCACACGTTACCAAAATAAGCATCCATCGGACAATGCCCATTGCGAAATTGGGTTGTTAGGGCATGTTCGCCTCTTTGGAGCTCTCCACCACGGATCAGATTGGCAAGAATTGTCTCATATGAGGTCACATGCTTCTCATCTGATAAACTCACTCCGGACTTGGCCAGGTCGTCGCCCGTTTCTTTCCAGGATGCCTGTCTGGCCTGGAATCCACTGCAGCACTACTGCCGCATTATGTTCGTTCATGATTTGCTGGACAGCCTCCACCATGACTTCCAGTCGTTGCTGTCATTCCCCAGCTCCTACTAAAGCTTGGAGAATAGACATCGACTCTATGAAGATGCATAAAAGAATTCATAGTTAGCCCTCATTCCTTCTGTCCAATTATCAACCAGTTACCTGTTGACAATTGTCTCCCCTCAAGCCGTTTGAACACTTTCGAAAGTGGACAACACAGCTCGCTCCCTGCGTGGACCTAGAGGTGTTACGTTCGCCTTGATTTCTACCTCGACGCTTCCCACTTGGAAGGCATCAGCTATTTTTGGCATAATACTGTGACTTGGTCCATACCACCTCTACCTCTTCTAAAACCACCCTGTCGAGGCTTAATCAATCCTTTCTTTAAGTACCACATCAATCTTCTATTGACCATTATCTCAGCTACTTTCCCAGCACATGATGTGAGGGAACAAGGCATGTAGATCTCCACTGTACGTGCGTCTTGCCCTTCTTAAGTTTTGGCACTATGACAGCCTCCCTACACCACCTCTGTTGGTGGTAACCGGTTATCCATGTCTGGTTGACGAACTCGAGGAATTAGCTCCAACCCCCTGTTCTCCAAGTGCCTGATCATCTCGTTACTGATTTGTTCACTTCCAGGGGGGCTTAACTGCTCTAATCGTGAATGATTCAGTTACTTTTGCCAAGAATAATGACTCGAACGTTTCTCGATTTCCACCTTCATTTCAGTTTTTTTCTGTAGTGACGGACATTGTCCAAGACTTTCGACCACGTACTAATTTGTTCACTTTCCCACTCCTGCAAAGTGCTTGCTAAGCACTTCGGCCTTTTGTCATCGCTGACTGCAAGCCTTGAGCCCTTTGCAGTGGTGCGGTGTTCCTAACTGCCTCCTGAGTTTATTATGTTGTCTAATAATTTCTATGCTTATCGGCCATCCTTTAGATTCAGCGTAGCGCATGTTTCTGACCATCGCCGCTTGGCCTCGTCAGACGCCCTTTTGACTAGCTCCATCAGTCAATTTACTTCCGGCGGGCTTCCACCGTTTTCCCCTGCTGACCCCTATTAATAGTTTCATATACATGATGTCTAGACTAGGCCAATGCAAACATCTGTACACGAGACAGTGGTTGTGTTTTTCAGTATTATTGTGACACTGAGTTAAATTTAATATTTTATATAGGGCTGTTAATTTACTGCATTTAAAGACTTATTGATGTTAAAAATATGCGATTAAATTTTTTTTAACACAAACACCTAAATGCGTTAAATTTTACCCAAATGCTAGTATTTCAGAGCTGAAGAAAAAACAAAAAAATTAAAAATCAGTAAATAACCCAATTTTTAAACGGAAGTCAGACAAGATTTAAAGAAAAAATACCCGAACACAGAAACTGTCACGTATACTTAAATCAGTGCTTTTTTTTGTAAAAAATAGGTGCCGGTACTCAATGATTGATTGCCTAACTTTTAACCACCAGTTCACACCTCGATGCAAGCTAACCACAACTGCAAAGAAAAAGGTGCCTGTACACCGTACCGTAGCGTACCGACACAAAAAGCACTGCATAAAATCATAGCAAGATTTTGTTCTTGAAACAATAGGATTGTCATTTCCTTTATTTTAATTTATGACCTTCAATAAAATTATTGAACATCTGTAGAAGCGTTCTCTAGTTTGATTAAACGGTGCCAAGTAACTTGTAACTATGTAACTTGTGTTAACTTTTTTGGGATAGAGGGGTACGGTGGTTGGGTAAGCCATAACTAACGTCATCTTTGTGTAAGAGATTGTTATGTGTCAAAAATGTAACTGGGAAAGAGGGAAAAACTAAAACAAAACGTGTTAATAATAAGAGCAACTACTTTCTGGCTATACTATTATTTTATGAAGGAGATGGTACAAATGTGAGATATAATGATGTGTGTATTTTTTGAGATGAGGTATTACGATAGTGGAGGGTTGGGTAAACAAGACTTACGTGAGACGCAGTTAGCAAAATATGACAGGGAAGGGAGGAACAGGGGTTGGAGACATACGTCATTAGTTCGGAAACTATGATACGAGAAAAAAACATACGTTCGGCATTGTTGTTGATTAAAAAGAAAACAATTCGCATCAATTATCGTGATTGATACATGCCCATAAACTGGTCTCAATAGTCAATTTAATGGACATATATACTACTGTTTTAAAATTCATATAATTAATTATTCCTCTTTTCGTAAATTAATCTGACTTGTTTATTATGCCAATTTTATGTTATGATATATGACATACTAATTTCTTGCACTTAATTTAAAGAATCAAATTGTATAGTCAAGTCAAATTACTGAAAGGGGAATAAATGACATCATCAATTGCACCACAAGCATATTGTGTTTTGATTAAAATGTGAGTTAATTTGCGACAATATTTTTAATCATGCGTTAATTATGATCAATTTTTTAATCAAACAGCAGCTCTAATAAAACTTCAAGCTGACATAATATTACAGCTAACGCTTACTGAACCTAACAACTAAAAATGAATGACCAGCACTAAAGCTGACTGAATATAACAACTAAAGCTGACTGAACCTAACAAATAAAGCTGACTGAACTTTACTACTAAAGCTGACTGAACTCTAACAAACTAAATCTTTACAGATTATAATAAAACTAACTAAACCTAACAAATACAGTTGACTTAACCTATTATTTAAGCTGATTGAATATAACAACTAAAGTTGACTTAGCCTCACAACTATAAATGAATGAATATATAAAATAAAGCAGAGAGAAAATAACTACTAAAGCCTAATTGAATATCACGTATACAGCTCACATAACATAATAACTAAAGCTGACAGAATATAACAGGTAGAGCTGACTAAACTTACAACAAAAGATGATAGAATATAACAACAAAACTGACTTAAATTTACAACTAAAGCTAACTGAATATATGAACAAAAGCTGAATGAACTTAATAAATAAAGAAGTTGATTGAATATAGCAAGTAAAGCTGACTGAACCTAATTACTAAAGCTTACTGAATTTAATAACTAAACTTGTACTGCAGCTCACTGAACATAACAACTAAAGCTGGCTGCATATAACAAATGAAGCTAACTGAACCTAACACTTAAAGATTACTGAATACAACAGCTAAAGCTTATTAAATATAACTACTAAAGCTCACTCAATATAACAACTAAAGGACAAAACATAACAACAAAACTAACTGGAACTTACAACTGAATGTTAATGAATAGAATAAGTAAAACCTTATCAAGCCTAACAACAAAAAACTCAATGAATATAACTACAAAGCTGACTGAATACAACAACAAACTTTGACTGAATATAGCAACTAAAGCTGACTGAATTTAACAACTAAAGCTGACTGAATTTAACAAATAAAGCGGACTGAGCTCTGGTAAATGTGTTGTATGAATATAAAACAAATGCTAACTGAATTTAACAAATAAAGCTGACTGTATAAAAAAAAGTTGCCTGAACCTAACAACTAACGATGGTTGAATTTAACGCCTAAAGCTGGACTGAAAAATCTTAACTAAAGATGACTGAATATAACAACTTACGATTTCTCACTGAATATAAAACAAAAGCTGACTGAATTTAACATCTAAAGCTGACTAAACCTACACCCTTATATATAATATGTGTGTGTGTTATAGTTATTATTGTCCCACATACATGGATATTATTGGCTAAGTAAAAGGAAAAGAAAGATACACGTGTATAGAGAGATGCATTAGATGTATATCTGAAAGGGTTGGTAGGGAAACAGACAAACTGATACAGAGATTTGGGTGTATAGATGCATAGCCAAAAATGGTTGTTGGTAAATATACAGACAGATAGTGAGATATATGTATACATACATAGATTCTACCAATAAACGAATTGACAAATGAAAAAGATATGTGTAAAAATAAACAACCTACGAGTACCTAAATGTCATTCAATGTACAAGTAATAAGATGGTTAATATGGACGTCTATTTCGGTAAATGCCACAGATATCTTTCTAGTGTTCCTTCAGCCTTAGTCCCATACTCTCCCTCTCGAAGTTTCTCTACTCCCCCTCCCTATCTAAAGAGCACATCCTATTAGCTGTAGGCCATGAATAAATTAGAGCCCAGGGTTATATAACTAACTATCCTAAGCAGCCAATTTCTCAAGAGTTATGTTACCTTTCAAATGGTGCTGTTGTGATGAGAAAAGATCTGTGTGTGGACTCCAATAACAAATTATTAAGGCCCGTAACTCATGCATTCATTTATCTGCTATGTTGTGGATTATATATCCTGCAGCTGTCAAACTCTATCTCTCTATACAAGTATCTGGGAAAGCCGCATAAGGTTGAATTCAGACATGTTTTATAGTATAGTTTTTTTTATTGGTTTGCTCGGATTTAATTATGAGGCGTCCATGACATTGGATTTTTTGGGTAATTTATTTTGATAACTTAAATATATTGGTAGCGGTATTTTATTGGTTCACACACGAACACTGAAAGACTAATGAAGTCACACATTAATTTTACGATGTTTTTATTTAGAGACATAAAAATGATAGTCCATATAGTCAATATTATTACTGTCTTTTAAAATACGTCCAAATAATCATATCTAATTTAAAGCTTTGCGCCTCAGATTTCAATGGTATTCGGAATAAACATAAGAAAACATTAGATTTTATGCAAAACTCATGGTTATGCTAGAAGTGTAACTGTGAACGTTCATTTTATTGTTCATATTAATGCCCAGTTGAAATTTTTGCTTAATTCAACCATTTAATTATAATCCTAACGAAACAACTGTCAACATCTAACTTTTGCGCCCGTCCCAGGAAGTATCATACTTTCATTTTTTTTTTTTTTTTTCTATCTTTTGTAAACAATGAAGCAATCTAATGAGTTAAAAATAAAAGGTATTTTTGAAATTTTAAGAAAATTTATTTTGAAAAACCTGTCTGAAACTACGGTAAATATCCATAAGTTATCGATTAATTTTTAAGATTCTTTAAAAGACGGAGTTGAATATAGCAATTAAGTTTTAATTATTAAACATTATCCTAAATAATATATTAATTAATTTACAATGCGACAGAAAGAGTACCTACTGTTGCGGGATTGTTACCTATTGTTGCTGCCGCCATAGAATCCATCTTGGATAAAGCTTCCATAACGACCATCAGCCATACGCGAGTATGAAAGAGGATAAGTACTTCCCATGATTCTTACAGAAGGTTGTTGACACCAAATAAATTACGGCAGAATGACAACAGCTAAAGAAACAAACTTAAAATGTTTGCAAAAAGCAGTAATAACACTTTTTTGATATTCCCGCTTGCAATACAAATCTAAGCTGCAAGTCCTTGCCAATGACCACTGCAGCATAAAGTTCCATGGGAAGAAAAAGACTTTCTGAATACCAAATAACCTTAAGAATTATGTAAATCGGTAGAGTATGTAAAAACATTAAGAAATAGGAAAAACACATTGCAAGGAAAGCAGCCTTAGGCACCAGATATATGCTCTATGAAAGGGAGGAATCGGCTGCATGTAATTCAAAGGAACAATTGGAGTCATAAGTTTCTTCGACAGCTTCCGATTTACAGTGAAAGATGAAGAAGATGATTAGACCAACTCTAGCACTAACCTAGTGCAATCAACTTCAATCACCAAACAAAAATGCGTATAGTGTCGCAAATGTTGCACAGACTTGCGACAGATATGTAATTTCAGACAGAGCAGGTGCCGCAAATAACTACAGCAAGTTTAGAAGATGCTGGATTTAGCAAAGAACAAACTATAACAAGTGTAATAGATTGAAACAAGCGAGAAGAGAAAGAAAAATAATTAAACTTGCCAAAAAGACACTGGATAACCTGCAGGGATTATTTTTTGATGGACGAAAAGACAAAACGGTTGTAAAAAAGCAAATAGAATCAAAGAATCGCCGTAAAACAGTTTTGGAAGAACAAAGTGTCGCTGCAGCTGTTGTCAAAAGTATGTTTGAGCTTTTGTCCAAAACAATAATAATCAGCATAGACACGTTATTGGTTATTGGTTGCGATGTACAGCAAGCAATACAGTTCCAAAGGTGGATTCATACGGTTTATAGAAGAAAAATTGAATAAGCCCGTTCAATAGCTATGTCAGTTGCATGCGGATGAATGGCCACTTCGGCATTTAATCACACACCTCGATGGTCCAACAACTGGTCCTCGCGGAATTTTAGGTCCTATTGGAGTTGCAATTCAGAGTTGTGAAGTTCTTCCACCTGTTGCTTTCAAGAGGATAGATGCTGACTTCTACACCTAGCGTGATGATGTTAGCACAGATCAAGTATATCTTCTGGGATTCTGTCAAACTGTAATTGGAGGCAACTGTTTCAATGATCTGCTCGCCGCGCACCTAGCAAATAGTCTAATGCACGCTGGTTAACAACGGCGAACAGAATACTTCATTTGTATATTACAACGATGTATCCGTCATTTGAACTACAAGAACTTTCAACGTATATTGTGAAGGTTTATGGTCCTGTTTGCTTTAACAATAAGACATGCAAAGATAGTGCCAGGCAGTCGTTGAAGACCATCTTCCTGTCACGTTATTTGTCTCCTTTCTTAAAAATTGACGATCCTGACGTATTGTAAATTGATAAATTTTTATTTGATAAAACATTATTTAGTGCAGCAGCTCATATATACACATTCACAATACAAATATCACTATTGAGATGTTGATTTCATTCAAAATTGTTAAAATGTTTTTAAGTTTGTATCTTTAAAATGAAGGCCTTTAGGTCACCGGTACACGTTACACTACATAAAGCTATTTTAGGCCGTAAATACTTAGACCATTTTGCCAACATTTTGAACTATTAGAATACAAAAATAAAAAATAAATCACCTAGCACTCCCTTTTACCTTGACAACATCTCTTTGTTTAAATCAAAGTAAATTATAATATGAATATTAAAACAAAGGTTATGGCACATGTGCAAACAAATAATTAGTTAATTTGATATTTTTTGTCAAACACAAAAAATTCAATTGGCTTTCTTAATTTTTGGCCACCTAGAACAACGTTTTATGTTTTTGAATACATGGATGGTCGAGTGGTAAAGTGCTCTCACTTTCAACCTTAGGGTCCCTGAATCGATCTCCACATTTTATCTTTTTTTCTTTTTACCGTTTGTTTGGTTCTTTGTATGTTTTTTTTTTTAAATAAAATTAAATAGCTGCTAACTAGAATTCGCCTTACCCGTGTGAAGATGAGTAAGAGGTCAGTCTGCCAATGTGAGGATATTTATGGTCAGTCTTACCAGTGTCATGATGAGTAAGACGACAAACAATTAATTTAGACGGTGCTGGTTTTATTTATTATGGACTTCCTTCATAATGTGGTAATAATACTGACCCCTTGGAAATACACATTTGCGTACATTTTGAGAATTGATTGGGACTGAGTGAATTAACAGGGTGCAAGGATGTGTTAAATACATTGCATACGTTAGTTGGATTAAGAGAAGAGAATGGAGAGAGATAGAAAAAGAGTCAGAGAAAGAAAATAAATTGAAATATGTAAATTTTTATATTATCGATATTAACATATTCTATCTTATAACTTATAGTATAATGGTTTTATATTATCGATATTAACATATTCTATACACCTCCATTCATAGTAACAGGGCTTTATATTATTAGATATTGACATATTCTATCCTCAAACTCAGAGTATCATGGCTTTTATATTATCGATATTATCATATTATATCTACCAATTCATAACATCATGATTTTATATTATTGATTTTAACACATTCTATCCACCAAATTATAGAAAGATGGCTTTATATTATAAATTTTAATATTCTATCCACCAAATTATAGAAACATGGTTTTATATTATAAATTTTAACATATTCTATCCACCAATTTATAGCATTATGGCGTAGACTCTTTATACGCCGCTGAAAGGTGCAGTTCCGCTTACACCGACAAGTGTCCATTGTAATAGATCATTAATACATGATTACATCAGAATGATTCATGAGCCATGTCTGGCTATTTTACACGTGCAGGATTTCATGTGACTGTGGAGTCCAATATGTGGACACTTCCACATACATAATTTCATGGCATCCCCTCTACACTAATTATCACACGAGCGTTCACTGCACATAAAAAGAAACACAGTTATGCCCCAACATGAATCTCTAAAATCCCACTGCCACATCTCACCCATAAACCAACCAACATAACCCTGACATACACACACACTAGGGTCCTCAGACATAAACACACTCCATACCATCTCAAGCACACAAATAAACTACAAACACACCCATACCATCACAAGCACACAAATAAACTACAAACACACCCATACCATTCTGGCACACAAATAAAACTACAAACACACCCATACCATCACAAGCACACAAATAAACTACAAACACACCCATACCATCTCAAGCACACAAATAAACTACAAACACACCCAAACCATCTCTGCACACACATAAACTACAAACACACCCATACCATCTCAAGCACACAAATAAACTACAAGCACACCCACACCATCTCAAGCACACAACAACCACAAACACATCCATACCATCTCACTCCCACACATTCAATAACGACCCACCCATACTATCTCACTCCCACACATAAAACATGACACACCCATAGTCATCACACTCCCACACATAAAATGACACACCCATACTATCTTCACTCCCACATAAAAAATGACACACCCATACTATCTCACTCCCACACATAAAAAATGACACACCCATACTATTTCACTCCCACACAAAAATGACACACCCATTACTATTTCACTCCCACACATATACTAATGACACAACGATACTATCTCACGCCCACACATTCACTACTGACACACCCATACTATCTCACTCCCACTCAAAAAAAATGACACACACCCATAATATCGCACTCCCACACATAAAAAATGACACACCCATAATATCGCACTCCCACACATAAAAAATGACCTACCCATACTATCTCACTCCCACACATAAAAATGACACACCCATACTATCTCACTCCCACACATAAAAAATGACACACCCATACTATCTCACTCCCACACATAAAAAAAATGACACACCCATACTCATTCTACTCCCACACATAAAAATGACAGACATATACTATCTCACTCCCACACATAAAAATGACACACCCATACTATTTCACTCCCACACATATACTTAAGACACACCCATACTATTTCACTCCCACACATATACTAATGACACATTTATAATATTCCACACTCACACATATACTAAAGACACAACGATACTATCTCACGCCCACAACTTACTACTGACACACAAATACAATATATACTCTGACCCACCCATACTATCTCACTCCCACACATAAAAAATGACACACCCATAATATCGCACTCCCACACATAAAAATGGCACACCCATACTATCTCACTCCCACATAAAAAATGACACACCCATACTATCTCACTCCCACACATAAAAAATGACAGACCCATACTATCTCACTCCCACACATATACTAATGACACACCCATACTATTTCACTTTACCACATATACTAATGACACACCCATACTATTTTCACTCCCACACATATACTAATGACACACCCATACTATCTCACTCCCACACATATACTAATGACACAACGATAATATCTCACGCCCACAAATTCACTACTGACACACCCATACAATCTCACTCCCACACATAAAAAATGACACACCCATAATATCAAAATTCCCACACATAAAAAATGACACACCCATACTATCTCAATTCCTCCCACATAAAAAATGACACACCTATACTATCTTATTCCCACACATAAAAAATGACACACTCAAAATATTTCAATTCCCACACATATACTAATGACATACCCATACTATCTCTCCCACACATAAAATGCATGCATATATGTATGCACATCTCACTCCCTAAAACATAAAAATGACACACCCATACTATTTCACTCCCACACATATACTAATGACACACCCATACTACTTCACTCCCACACGCATACTATGACACACTTATACTATCTCACTCCCACACATATACTAAAGACACAACGATACTATCTCACGCCCACAAATTTACTACTGACACACAAATACAATCTCACATCCACATATATACTCTGACCACCCATACTATCTCACTCCCACACATAAAATGACACACCCATAATATTTCACTCCCCACACATATACTAACAGACACACCCATACTACTACCCCACACATACCAATGACACACCCATACTATTTCACTCCCACACATATACTAATGACACACCCATACTATTTCACTCCCACACATATACTAATGACACACCCATACTAACTCACTCCCACACATATTTTAATGACACACCCATACTATCTCACTCCCACACATAAATGACACACCCATACTATCTCACCTAACTACATATACTAATGACACACCCATACTATTTCATTCCCTAATAATTCACTACTGACACACCCATATAATCTCACATCCACATATATACTCTGACACACCCATACTATCTCGATCGCAGCACACATACACTAATGACAAACCCATACTATCTCACTCCCAAACAACTAAGACACCCATAAAATCTCACTCCCACACATACACTAATGAAACAACTATACTATCTCATTCCCACACATACACTACTGACACACCAATACTATCTCATTCTCATACATACACTGAAGCGACACATCCATACTATCTCACTCCCACTCAACTAACACACCCATAATATCTCACTCCCACACATCACTACTGACACACCCATAATATCTCACCAACACACACACACACACAGACACACCAGTAACACACTCAAAAGCTTGCTATCAATAAACAAACTTAACACTACCAGTCCCACGTATAACTCTATAGTGAAAAAGAAGAAGAAAGAAAACATTTGTCTCTGTCTTCGCATTAGGCTTGTGTGAAATATCTTTAAGACTCAACATAACAATGGAACTTTCTCAACATGGAGTGTCAAGCAGAATGAAGGGGAAAAAATCAATGATCCGTCTTGTAGTGACGTCATGAGATGTTCATACATAAAGAGACATCTTAGATTGTGATTTATGACGCACATGGAAAGCAACATACAATAAATATTCCCAACCCATTACAGAAAGAAGAGAATTGTTAAGATTGGCGTATTTAATAAACGAAAAAATCACCTGTATGACTTGCTGCTTGTCACAGACAAAAAAGTAACTATTAAGAACAAAAGTAAATATCTCCCAATTTTTAGTTTTTTATTTAGATAATCTATTTACAATATTGGCCGAAAAAGTAAAGAATAAATATTTAGCTGGACTAATTAAAATGCGAATTTATCTTTTTTTTTTTTAATTAAATACAAACATATTTCTTTCTCTAGTGCAGTGATTCCCAAAGTAAGTAAAATCGCCCCATTTATTGTGGGCAATGAGATTATTCATGAGTTGGTGAAAGCCTTGGGCTAATTGGGGATGGGGAAAATCGGATCATTTTAGGGGGAATTTCGCTCATAAAATCTGATGTTTTTATGGAAAATCCTGCGACAAATCCATCCATCCATTGTTTCTTTAAAACACATGGCGCCTGGCAATCAAATAATGGCACGCGACTGCAGATGTTCAGTAATTGTATCATTCATGGTCACAAATTATGAATTAAGAAATGACAGTTATATTCTTCAAGGTCATAAAGCTACCAAGATTGTAAACGTGACAGTTCCTGCATTCGGATATTTTTTTATTTTTTTCTATTTTTTTATCTATTTCCCTTGATTACATACCCTTTTTGTTATTTACTGTTTTTTTTCTTCATATTTTCCCGCAACTCTGTAATAACAGCATTTGGTAAAAATGTAACGCATTTAGTGTTAGCGTTAAAAAATTTAATCGCATATTTTTAACGCCTTAATTACGCGTTAATTGCAGTCAATCAACAGCCCTAATATCAACATGTTGTTTAAATACAGAAATTAATCTATCCATGTTATAAAACTTATAAGGTGGTGGGGGGGGGGGTAATTGATTCGGAAGATTGACTGATTTTAAAATGTTAACGATCTTGATACAAAAATTTGCATGCATTACTAGGTATCATTGTATTTCAGTTTGACGTATGCCGCCCTTCCCTTGGGCATCAGATTTATCCCTTTAAGTTTGGTAAATGCCGCCTTCCCCTAGAGCGTCAGAAGTAAGAAAGTGTTAATTATGTGAAATCATTCATTTTATAGAGAGAAAGAAATTATGCGGAACATAAACGACTTCTGAATTTGAACAATTTCATGTAAATTTAGTTCGTATTCTGGGTTCATAGGTCACATAATACCCAATATACCACTCCTTCCGGCAGAAAACAAAGTGTCGCCCGGATCGACTGTCCCTTTCAAAAGCCACCCCCATTTACGCCACTGGATGGGGCGCTAAGTTCATTTTTTCTTAGAAAAGGGACGGTAGTTGAAAGAGACAAATTAGAATTAAGAAATGACAGTTATAAATGTTTGTTAGTCGTCGCACGTTGTTGGTGTATGTAAAGACTGATAGCATTCAGAAATGTAGACGGAATTACCTTTAAAATGGTGTGATGTGGTGATAGAACAGATGAGTTGAGAAGCGTTGGCAGGGAGTGATAAAGTGAGAAGTGGTGACAGGAATGGTGAAGTGAGATAAGTTGTGACAGTATAGATAAAGTGAGAAGTGGTGGTGACAGTGAAATGGTGAAGTGAGATGTTGTGACAGTATAGATGAAGTGAGAAGTGGTGACAGGAATGGTGAAGTGAGATGTTGTGGACAGTATAGATGAAGTGAGAGGGTGACTGTCCAGATGAAGATGGCCAGAATAAAGTTCCACCTAATTATCTTCAGGACAACACGATAACTCCCTAATGGTCTGTTCTGCTGAAGCATCACATGGTTAGATGGATGACCAGTGGAGAGTCGGTAACTCAGCTGGTGGTCAGTTTAATGGGCTGTACATTTTGTTTCACATATCTTATTTAATGATAAATTACCATTCGGAGGTATGAAAGAAAGATAACGTTAGAGAGAGGGAGAGAAAAGGAAAGAGAGAGGTGGGGGAGAGAGCAGAGAGAGAAAAATAATAGTAATCAAAAAGTCGGGGGACGGGGGGGGGTGGGGTGCCAGGAGTAAATTTAGACGAATTAATACAGAGAGAGGAAGAGATTGAACAAAATATAAAGTATCAGCTGGGTATATTTATATAACGATTCACTCTTATTAACATTAATCATTGAAGATATTTGTGTATACAAAATTCGTTATTAAAATTATGAAAAGTATAAACATTGAGACGTCATATGATGTACAGAAATATTCTGAAATTATCAAACTACACTGCATTGTGCTTTGTACGCAAATGTCTGACATCATCAAACTACACAGGATTGTACTTTTACACAATGTACTGACATCATAAAACTACACTGCATTGTGCTTGCATGTAAAATGGTAACTTAATGTACTTATCAGTTGGCCTCAGGAGTATACACCATTTTAAATGTTTACATTGCAATCTGAATCCACTTGGTACTAAATAAACAATTAAATAACGATAAACATTTGAAATTTTTTTTTTGGGACGTTCAAAATCATAGATGCCATTAGATAAAGTGAATAAGATAAATTTATAATGAATGTTTTTCAAAATAAACTATTTTAAATAAAAGTAAATAAGAATGTTAGATTCTGTTTCGAATTCCAATCTTAATATTTGTATTGTATAAACATATAACAAAATATAAACAAAATATTTCTTTTAGTCATGCATGTCACACTATGAACACAACTTATTAGTTTATACAAACAATACAAAATAGAAAACAAGCAATCTAAGCCTGTTCCATTCTGGACACAGGACGTGTTAGGCTACTTTTCGTATTATGTATCAGTACGTATATCTTTCAGTAAATATTTGTAAATGCAAAGTTGTCATTGATTATGGGTTTTATAAAAAGTAAGGGAAGTAAGTCATGTTAAATAACTGTTACAAAAATAAATAATGATTTCGCCCCTTTGTTTAGCTTATAAACTATATATAATATATAAGCCCTTTAGAGCCCTAGCCCGGGTCATCCCGGAGAGGTCCTATCGCAAAATAAACTTTTGATTTACACATGGCAGGCCAGACCTACATAATGATATATACATCATGGGTCTAGGACTTATGGCTGCTGAGATATAGGGCGCTCCATTATTAATATAGCTTATATAGCAAAAACGGTACTTTATAAGGTCTCTTTACGGCCCTGAGAGGTCAGATCAGTGCAATGGAAAAAAGTCATTTTCTGGCAGGCCAAGACCTACAAAATGATATATACATCATGGGTCTAGGACTTCCATGGTTGTTGAGATCTAGGGGTGATGACAGACAGACAGACAGACAGACAAAACGGGACAATAGAGCATTTTTCGAAAATGCTCTAAAAACATCTTGTTTATAATGCATTACACTCTGACGTCACGCCGAAATGCTCTATAAAACACTATTTCTAATTATCTCAGTGTATTCGCCTTTTTTTGTTAATTGTTTGTTTGATGTGTCCCAACACAATGATTTTATGGGTCCCAGCACAATGAGATTTGATGTGTCCAAACACAATGATTTGATGTCCGAACACAATGATTTGATGGGTCCCAACACAATGATTTGATGTGTCCCAACACAATGATTTGATGTGTCCCAACACAATGATTTGATGTGTCCTAACACAATGATTTGATGGGTCCCAACACAATGATTTTCTCAGAAAACAAATAGAGATTTTAAGACCGTCCTGACTGTACATTGAATCTACATGCGTGTAGGTTTGTGTTTATTAGGGGCGACCGATAATCGGATCGGCACGGTATCGGACTGATATTGGCACCATCGGTTGACATCGGATCGACCAATTCTTGTAGGGGGAGCGACCGATAGTCGAAACCGATATTGGCATCAGAGTTAACTATCAGACCGGCTGTTTTGACTGCCGATACATTGTTTTTTTCACAACAGAGTTGCAGAAAAAAATCCGTAAATAACCCAATTCTATAACTAGATCAGACAAGATTTAAAAAAAGGAAAAAACCCGTACACAGAAATTGTCACGTCCACAAAAATTGCATCAGCGATATGACCTTGAAACAATAGGATTGCATTTTTACTCCTAATGTATGACCTTGAATGATACAATTAGTGAACATCTGTGTGTATTTTTTGGGGATGGGAATTTGGGGGGGGGGAAACAAGACTTACGTGTGGGCGAAGTGTTACAAAATATGACAGGAAGGTGGGAAGGGGCTGACATACGTCATTAGCCGTAGCACGAAATACACGTGTTTGGCATTGTTGTTCATTAAAAAAAATATCGGTATCGGTATCTGTATCGGTAAAAATGCTGGGGAAAATATCGGTATCGACTATCGGTAAAAAGGTATATTGGTCGCTCCTGCGTTTATATATAACTAGGACTGGAGTAAATCCAGTTGTGATCGCAATAAGAACTACAATTTTTGTAGGTGTGTTCGTCTGATGATTTAAAATACGTAGTTTGAATTTAGTTTTTGTTTGAATATAGCAACGTGTTATACCTAAATAGTCTCTTTGACAAGTTGGGCTATAATGATACTTACTGTTATATATTTTGTACAAATATACTAAACAAGATTTTAGCCCGTCGAACGACGGGTGAAATTTTCTACTTTATAAATTTTTTTTGAAATAATGTGCACACAAAAACAAAATAGCATTCACAATATATCTTAATACATAATCACAATAGATAACAGACGGCCATTTTTTTTAAACAGCAAGTCTCGTCCTTATTTCAATACAATTAAACTCAGCTGTCAACAACCACAAAACAATAGTTGTGAGCGAGTGATGATTGGCAACTCAAACTACAAACAGTCTGCTTACTGATAGAATCATTAACGTTCAAATAAAGTTTTTTGTTCCTCGTTTTATTCAATACTTACTTGTGCAGAAATGACCTACATTTTATATGTCACAATTACGTTTTACCCGTAAACATTAACCAACCAAAAAACAAACCAAACACCAAGCAAATAAACAAACCGAACCAACCGATCAAACCAAACAACCAACAAACCAACAAACCAAACCAGCTAACCAATGAACCAAACAAACCAAATCAATCAACCAAATCAACCAAAGCAAACTAACCAACCAAACAAAACCAAACACCATTAGATAAAGATATGGGTGCTAATTTATGTTATCCGTTACGTTTTCCCTTAATTCCTCAATATTAAAATCAAAACGAAGCATTAAAAAGCTTTTATAACAATGAACTGAAAAGTAAACAAGCAATTTAAGTCTTTTTCGTTTCGGAAAAGGACATTTTAGAGTATTTTTCGTGTACATAGTGGCTACGGTTAAGCCGGACGAAATCCGTATTTTTTTCCGGGTTACAGCCATAAATATTGCTCCACGCATATGGATTTTGATAAATTTAGAGAGGGAAGTAATCATGTTGAATAACTATTACAAAAAAAATGATTACGCCCCTTTGATTAGCTTTTATTATTTATATTTAAAATATAAGCAAAAACGGTACATAAGAAACTCTTATATTTTGGCCCTGAGAGGTCAGATCGCAAAATGGACTTTTGATATACACTTGGCAGGCCAAGACCTACAAAATGATATACACATCATGGGTCTAGGACTTATGTGGTTGCTGAGATATAGGGCGCTCCTTTGTTAATATAGCTTATATAGTAAAAACGGTACTTAATACGCCCCCTTTTCGGCCCTCAGAGGTTCTATAGCTGGAATGCACTTTTGCTGCACACATGGCAGGCCAAGACCTACAAAATGATATATACATCATTGGTCTAGGACTTATAGTTGTTGAGATCTAGGTGATGACGGACAGACAGACAAAACGGGGACAATAGAGCATTTTTTTTTTCTAAAAATAACTACTTTATTATGCCACTCTGCAGCACAAAGGCAAGTTGATGTGGTAAAAAGATACAGCACCTGCGCGCAAGTTCAGACTGGCATTATTAGTAGCAAAATAAAAAAAAAAAGTACCATCGGGAAATGACGTCATGTGAGAGGATTTTTGATTTATAGTGACGGCGTTCCCATTCCTGCAAAATAAAAATGAAACATCGGGAACTGACGTCATAGATTATTTATAGCAACGGTTTTTCCATACCGTGATAACTTTATCAAATACTATTTGTGGAACAGATAACACACTTCGCCTTTTATTACAGGGGGGTGTCGGCAAAAATATTATATCAGCCGCCAACACAGACACCGGGGGGGGGGCAAGGAGATAATCAGTATTTTTTCCCTGTATATATCTCATACTATATTTGAAGATGCACGTCTAATTGTATATCAGTTGTACATGTAACATTGAAAAGCCCACGAAAAACACTAGATATGGACAATATTAAGAGTAGCTGAAGTGAATACGTTGAAGTAACAAAAGCGGCTTTGTCTACTTCAAGATATGCCACAGTATGCGGGATGTTATTTTTATAGTAAATCTGAAGTGGCCAATTTGCTACATTTAATAAGTTCTCATTAATGTGTAGGCTTATGCTCAAACATGGCGCTCAATACTTGGCTTTTATGAACATACGCGTGCCATTGTGACTAAATTGGTAATTTTTCATTATGGCTGAGAGATTAAGCTGTGAAGAGTGTTAGTTGTGAGCTAACTTTTGATAATAGGAACATTTGAAACAGACTATTCTTTGAGGTTCTTAAAGACTTGAATAGGTTTGTGTGTAATCTTTCTCCAACATGGATATTGATATAGATGCAACCAAACATTTCATGATTTACACTGATTGAGTTGAATAACAGAGTGAAATATAGCCAATAGTCTTCTTATCTGCTTTCAGTAACAATTCTGTCAATGTTGACAAGTCGTTGTACTGTAGAGAATCTCGCTTGAAAAATAATATATTTCTTTAAAGAAAAAGAAGAACTTCTGAGAACACTTTAAAGATTGTCAGTTGTTCTGGATTATTTTAATTAAAGGTTGGCTAAGAACTATCAGATGTTGTTCTGGATGGCTTAGTTAAAGATTGGCTAAGAACCATCAGATGTTGTTCTGGATTATTTCAATAAAGTTCTAGTATTTTTTAGCAAGTTTTTGCGCCGACACCGAACCGACACCGGACGAAGTACGAATGCCTACACTCGACACCGCGCAAAGTACAAATGCCGACATCGACACCGGCAAAAACTGCCGACACCGACACCGACACCGGCTCTCCTGCCCTGTTTTATTATATATGATGTTGTTTTTTTAGTCGAATTCTAAAACTTTCTCTATACTCTATAGCTCCAATATTATCCTTAACAAATACTGGATAGTCCTATGTAATGTAGATACTTTTAAGATTGTAGATAGATTTAAGAAAATAGATAGTTTTGAGAAAGTACAAAGTTTTAAGATGGTAGAGGCCTGAAGAAATATAGTTCTAGCAGTAGATAGTAATAATACATAGATAGTTTGAACACAGTGTATCAGAGAAAGTATCACACAATGTATCAGAGATCACACAATGTATCAGAGAAAGTATCACACAATGTATCAGAGAAAGTATCACACTACTTATCACAGTGTATTACTACCATAAAATAAAACGTTTTACTATAACACATTGTGGGCCCACTGGGAAATTGTTTTGAGGGGGCTCCTTTCACTTCGTCCCCCTATCTATGGTAGGTATAAATAATAAATATTCGTGCCTTACCTCCAGTAAAACGGGCATCTCGGGCCCAATAGCCTTAGCTAATTAAACAATACAATGAAAATATTTGTACAGCAGCTGAATATTTATTGCCTGTAGCATGTATGTAATATTAAAGTTTACCGGAACATCCTCCACCCAACACCACGGCCCTGGGGAACTTTCTAGCTCTCTCTCCACCCACCGCCACGGCTCCCGGAGAACTTTCTGCGCTCACTCTCCACGACGTCATCGGTTAAGAGACGTCAATATGTCTCCCGCCCCTTGACCCGGTACCATCACCTGCAGCTTCACAGACACTCACACATAGCGGCACGCGCCCTGTGTATCAGTACTCGCGTTGATCACTCAATAATTTCACCTCCTGGCTTCTGCTGCTATATGACGTCAATGACAGCCTAATTCACGGCTATTTGAGAAAGAAAAAAATTGTGTTATTAATTTCACAACGGCAGTTTTTTTTTTGTAGCAGCTACATTATCTAGTGAGAAATGGGTTCGCGATATGTAGTTTTGTTGTGTGTGACTGGTGAATTGACTTAGTTCTTTTTGTATTCTTTTAAACTAAATTATTTTGTTTATATACTATCACGATTAAATGACTCAAGGGCCAATTCATTCTAGAAATATTAAAAGGACTATTCGGTTAATTGTCCAAGAACATATTTTTTCCTTTGTATTAAAGATTTATTCTTGTGTGGTGAACACGTTGGATTTGACATTTTTATAAAGTACATGATCCAGGTAAGTTTTATGTTGGTTTTGATTTGATTTTTGATATATATTTATGTCAGATAAATAAGTATATTAGTCATACATTATGAGTGGACATATGTGTGGTGAAATAATTGCAAAATACAACTGGGACAGGCAATAGAGACTTTACAGTGTCATATTATCCTATAAATTCATGTATGTTTTTTAAAACTGTTACATTTGAAACAATGTAGTTATGGCTGTCGCCAAACAATTATTGTTTGTTAAATATCAGTAAGTATTACAGATGAACTCAAGTTGTAAAATATATTGTGGTGCTGACATCTGCTAAAACTTGTAATGATTCTCACATTGTAAATAATTTCCTAGTCACCTAGTGCACGTTTGTATGTGTGTCTCTAGATTTACGCTCTAATAGATCAATACCAGGATAAAAGACAATGGAGAAAGACTATTTCTAATAAACATCACAGCGACAAATATTACAACTGGTAAAATGGGTGGTACTGTGGTTGGATTTCAACAATATGTGTTCCAACTCCTGTCGTCCATTCACCACATAATACGACTCATGTTCAATTCACTATCATGGTGGGGATAAAAGAGGACACTGCCAACACTTTCCAGTATTGATTTTAAAGTTCTTAAGAGATAAATATCATCAATTCATTAAATATACAAAGAAGGACCAGTTCGATAACACATGTCAAGTCTATATCATACACTTCTAAAGAGTGTGTTTGTGTCAAGTCTATATCATACACTCTAAAGTGTGTGTTTGTGTCAAGTCTATATCACACACTTCAGAAGTCTGTGTTTGTGTCAGCCCATATCACACACTTCCTCTAAAGAGTGTGTTTGTGTCATGCATATATTACCCACCTTCTAAAGAGTGTGCACAAATTGTTCACATCACACACTTCTGAAGTGTGTGTTTGTGTCAAGTATATATCATACACTTCTGAAGGGTGTGTTTGTGTCAAGTCTATATCACACACTTCAGCGTGTTTGTGTCAAGTCTTTATCATACACTTCTAAAGTGTGTGTTTGTGTCAAGTATATATCATACACTTCTAAAGTGTGTGTTTGTGTCAAGTATATACTACACACTTCTAAAGTGTGTGTTTGTGTTTGGTATATATCACACACTCTCTAAAGTGTGTGTGTTTGTGTCAAGTATATATCACACACTTCTAAAGTGTGTGTTTGTGTCAAGTCTATAACATACACTTCTGAAGGTGTGCTTGTACAGCCCATCACACACTTCAGTCTGTGCTTGTGTCAAGCCCATATCACACACTTCTAAAGTGTGCTTGTGTCAAGTCTATATCACACACTTCTAAAGTGTGTGTTTGTGTCAAGTATATATTATCCACTTCTAAAGAGTGTGTTTGTGTCAAGTCTATATCATACACTTCTAAAGTGTGTGTTTGTGTCAAAAGCTCATATCACACACTTGAAGTGTGTTTGTGTCAAGTCTATATCACACACTTCTAAAGTGTGTGTTTGTGTCAAGTCTATATCATACACTTTAAAGTGTGTGTTTGTGTCAAGTATATAGCATATTCTTCTACAGTGGAGCTTTGTCAAGTCTATATTACAGCCCCTAAAGTGTGTGTGTGTGTTTGTGTCCAGGCTAGCTGGAGCTGAGACGAGGAGCCGTGGAGCCGCTAATTTCTGTGCTGGAGTCGGAGCCAGAGCCGAAAAATCTGGCGGCCTCGGCTCGCAATTTTTTTTTTACAGAATTTCTTTTTAGCTTCTTTAAAATTCAAAAAAAAATGTTTCAATGGTTTTGCCTCCAACAATTTGAAATGTTGTCATGTTTTACGAACGCCACAACAGTAACAACATTCAAATGATAGCGTCCACGTCATCGTCACAAGAAATATTTTATCGGGAATCGTTTTGTGTTCGCCAATCTTGTTTACCCTCCGAAATTTTTTTAATGGCATATTATTTTGTTAAATATAAAAGTTAAAACATTTTTATTTCATAGAATAATTGTATCAATCATTTAAAAAAAATTTTACTTCGACGACAATAAGAACGCGTCATTTCGTATATTATTTTGACCACGAATATGTAATATACTAAAAAACAAAAATGGTCGCTTGCATACCACTTATTATAAACAGAATAGCTGAAATAGAGTAGATACATTTATAAGGCTGTGGCTATTCGGGACCCGGATCCCAATTAAGTCCGATTGTTATTCGGAGCAAATATGCACTTAGCTTAGCTATATATAAACTTTATTATTGTTTTTTTTTGTTTATTTATGATAGTTGTTTGAATTGTATTATTTAATCGTTGGCTGTAGTGGCTAAGGTTCCGACTAAACGGACTATGTATTATTTTTTTTCGGGTTCCGTCTATAGATGTGCGCATGCATATTTGCCACGGGTTCGAATAACAATCATTAAACAATCGGACTTTATTGGGACCGGGTCCGAATAACAATCGGAGTTTATTGGGACCCGGGTCCAAATAGTCACTTCGAATGTATAAATAATAAATATAAATACAGAAGTCTTTAAAATATTTTAAATAATTTATCATTTTACTATTTGCTAATTGACTATTGGAAATAACTTTTTTATTACTGCAGGAAAATGGCAAGTAGTGAACTCGGTCGAAAATAATAATATGTTTCTGAATGCACTCCGAAATGGTTTGTTTTTAGTAAAACTGACAATGCGTATATTTTTTTTTTTGTTCCTGACTATGGGGGTGAACGCGGCAAAATTTGTATTAACTTTTTATCATGACATGTTTACTGTAATAATTGCAATTTTTTTGTCTCGTGTGATACTCCCGCAGACCTGATTGTGTCAAGTCTATATCATACACTTCAGTGTTTGTGTCAAGTCTATATCATCAACCCTACAGTGTGATTGTGTCATGTCTATATCATACACCTCTACAGTGTGTTTGTGTCAAGTCTATATCATACACCTCTACAGTGTGTTTGTGTCAAGTCTATATCATGCACCTCAGTTGAAAGTGTGGCTTGTGTCAAGTCTATATCATACACCTCTACAGTGATTGTGTCATGTCTATATCATACACCTCTACAGTGTGATTGTGTCATGTCTATATCATACACCTCTACAGTGTGTTTGTACAGCCATCATACACCTCTAAAGTGTGTTTGTGTCAATTTATATCATACACCTCTTCAGTGTGTTTGTGTCAAGTCTATATCATACACTTACAGTGTGTTTTGTCAAGTCTATATCATACACCTCTACAGTGTGTTTGTGTCAAATCTATATCATACACCTCAGTGTGTTTGTATTAAGTCATTCCGCTACTCATTCCTCTATTCATTCCTCTATTCAATTCGGGTTATTCAGGACAATTTCATTCATTTCTCTATTCATTCCTCTATTCATTCCGCTATTCATGCCACTATTCATTCCTCTATTCATTCCTCTATTCATTCCGCTATTCATTCTCTATTCATTCCTCTATTCATTCCTCTATTCATTCCGCTATTCATTCCTCTATTCATTCCTCTATTCATTCGTCTATTCATTCCTCTATTCATTCGTCTATTCATTCCGCTATTCATATCACTATTCATTCCGCTATTCATTCCTTCATTATCCATTCCGGGCTATTCATTCCCCTATTCATTCCGCTATCTTCATTCCTCTATTAATTCCGCTATTCATTCCTCTATTCATTCCTCTATTCATTCCGCTATTCATTCCTCTATTCATTCCTCTATTCAATCCTCTATTCATTCCGCTATTCATCTGGGCCATTCATTCCTCATTCATTCCGCTATTAATTCCGCTTTTCATTCCAAGGCTATTTATTACTCTATTCATTCCTCTTATTCATTCTCTATTCTATCCCGCTATTCACTCCGCCCATTCCCTCTATTCATCTCTCTATTGTCACTGAGACTCAATCATATTTATGCTGCTATTTATTGCTCTCTTCTTCACACATATATATGACTTCTCTCTCTTCTCTCATCTTCCTCAGTCTGTCATTTAATCTGCCACAAATTCTGAGTGAAATACAGAGGGCTCGAGTGCTAAGAAAACTGTAATACTACATTACCATCCTTCGCATGTCTCTCAGAGGATAGAGAGCCAAGCTAAGTGATATTGTTAGGATGAAACTTGTTTCTAAAAGTTTTTTTTAAACTTAAGATCACGATATCAAAGTTGTAAAGTGTGGACGCGATAAGGACTACCCAATATAAGATACATAAGGACTCACCAATATAAGATACACAAGGACTCACCAATATAAGATACATAAGGACTCACCAATATAAGATACATAAGGACTCACCAATATAGACATAAGAACTCACAATATGTGTATGGCTTAATCCATATCAGAAGAGCTCAAAATTGGTGTATGACGTTCATCCAAAGTGGTATGTTATGTAAATTAATTGTTTAAAAAGCCACAGTATTTATTTTTCTTGACTTTAGAATGAGTTTTGTGAAACAATAGTCAGTGTGAGGAAAATCATTTATCAATTACGCTCTTTTTTACAGTACAACGAATATTCTAACTACAATTATACGATTTACAGATTCAAAGTACTATTCTTCACTAACTCTTTGATTCAATTCATTTCATAATGTTTTACAGAAAACAAAAAAACTGTGACAAACATTTTACTGACAGTCCAAATAGTAGAGAGAATGGTAAATATGAAAAAGACAGATAGAAGAAAAAAACACATCATCAACAGCAATTCCTCTGTAGATGCAGCATTCAATAGGCTTTCTAAATTCTAGAAATATGATCTTTGAGCGTTATTTGAAAACTGTAATAAAAGCTTGTTGTACCGGATGATTAGGATAGACACGAAAACATCTTTCATAGAAATATTATGCTTGGTCCACGATAAAAATGAATCCAACTTTGATCGATTCAATGATACAATAGATGATAAAGTTAGCAACAAGATTCTATTGGTAGACAAAACTGAAAGAAATAGTACTAGCAGACATTAATAAGAATATGGCAAATGAATATACAATAGGTGATAATAAACAATAGGTAGATAATATAGGTAGACAGCAAGCTGATTTGGTGAAAACCAATGTTTGGATGAAAATACCGGCATTAAGCAATTAGCTCATATGATTTATCCTCTGTTTGGATGTATTAGCTAAACCAGAGCTGAAGATAGGTCCAGTATCTTATATAAATCGATTCTGGTAGATAATAAACAAATAGGCAGAAAGTAATATACAATAGCTAGACAATATACAATAGGTAGTCAATAAACAACAGGTAGTAAACATAATAGTAGACATAAATGCACAGGTAATAATGCACACAGACAGACTTACGGTATAATATAGGGACATAAACAATAGTGTGATAATAAATAAATTATGTAGGTAATATACACATATATTTATATATAATAGTGACAGTAAGTATAATAGATGTGTCGTTTATAAAAGGTATATAATATACAATATATAGGATAATATATAATAATTAGGATATTGATACATAATAGACAAATAAGCGTTATAAAAAGTATATAATATACTGCTTGGCATGGGATAATATATGATATATAATAGCATTGTTTGGTGCGATAATATATATATATGATAATATAATGCTGATGTGACACATATATATATAGATAATATACTGTTTGGCAGACAATATATACATGTAAGGTGACAATATACTGTTTGGCAGACAATATATACATGCAGACAACATACAACAGTGACAAATGGTGCAGAAAAATAAAAATAAATGAGAGTATATACAATAACAAGGCAGATAATATTACAATTTGGCTCTACAGTAATATAGTAACTATACCTGTAAAACAAGCACATATGCAATTTATAATACACAAATATAGACATAATTGATAAATCAAAATATTTGATCATTTCTGAAAGTTTATTAATATGATATAATTAATAAACAAATAGAAGATAGACATTCAATAAATAGAAACCTGTTTTATAGTCAACAGTTAAGTAAAAGTCAAATAATTATCATTACATTTGTAAACTAGATAAAAAAACCAAAATATTTTTACTAAAATCCACTAAAAGTAAAAAAAACTCTTCAATCATACAAATATTTTTTTTTAATATTATTTAACTTATTGTAGCTTATGTATTAATTTATTGCCATATTTTAACAAATGTAAATATATATTAAGTCCAATATATTGAATACAACATGCTTTTTTAACAAAATGTTATATGATAACAAAATATAATATGATAACAAAATATAATATGATAACAAATAATATGATAACAAAATAAAAATATGATAACAAAATAAAATACAATAATGAATACAAAATATTTTAAAAGAAGACGGCCTTAAAAATATTATTTCCATTTGATTATTTCAATTGATAAAAATAGTGTAGCCTTTCAATCGAATGCAGCATCTCACATATAGCAGAAAACATCTAAGTAATATTGTAATCTTAAATTTATTGACATAATAAACTTGCATCAATTCAAAAGGTTATTCAGAAAGATTTTGCAGAAACTAAACTTAAGCAGCCCTACCCTAAACCCTACGGCCATAATGACCTTCAAAATTACCTTTTATTAAATCGGGCGTAGAGTTCAAAGCCATTAAATGATATATATTTGAGTGAATTAAAAAATAGCACATTAAGATATATATTTAAGTCTTAATTAAATTTATCTCCACTCTATGTACCATATAAAGCACACTTTATATCATTATAGCGTTCGTTGTATCGAAAGTAGAAATTAAGAATTCAACAAGTCGTCTGTCTGACTATTTATGGAATTCCCAGCCCCGTTTTTGTTGTGAGAAAAATAGGAAAATATAGCTTTACACACAAAATCGTATATTTCCAATTTTGTCACTTGATAAGACGTCTTAATGAATTTACAAATACTACACATAAATAGACAAACAAATTGCATTCTCTAATTTTACTGTTCTAGTTAAAATGCAATACTTGGAATGGAAAACAAAGTAGCATGATCTGTTTAAGGGAAGACCATTGGTGTCTATTGGCAAGGAAAAAGACAGTACCATCATTAACTGAGACGGATGTGGTCTACTAAACACATCCTATTACACTGTCAAATTTACGACCTCTCGCAGCCTGACATTTCTGGCATAAAAAATTAGGCACACTACAATCAATCCCTGTACTTTCTGTGTGGCAGGAAAACCTTGGCTGGTCTGGCCTTTTTAGGCAATAGCTGCAACCCTTTTTTTCTTCCCTGTTGGTGGAATTGGATGACACATTCACCCCGCAGCTCAGTAGGCAAGCAAGCTTGCATCATGCCAATAAAGCTGGTGTGGCAGGCGCACGACAATATATCATGCTAGCATATAAAAGATATAAACATCGCTAACATTATAAACCGTATATTTCAGAGTCAACGAAGCCATAGAAATAAAGAGAAACAATACACAATTAAAGTTAATCCTTGCGATTCAAAATGACAATTTTGCGGATTTTGTCAAGATGTATACAACAGATGAATATAAAAAGATATTTATTAGCAATATAATAAAATATGTTCGTGATAAAACCATTGACGGAGTTAAAATTGATGTGCAGCCAGCAGAAGGAGGAGATAAAGAGAAATTTACTCGGCTGTTCAAGGTTTAATACATATCATTTCTCTTTAAAAAGAAATATCTACTATTGTTAAATCCATTTTTGCATACTATATATTTATATACTAGCTGCACCTTGAAAAAAACTGTTGCATAAAGTTATATCCCCTTAGGTTTGATAGGTAGGCTAGGATAATTTTTTTTTGGTTTTGGGCAGATCGGATTTTTTGGTCATGATTGTATTTTAAACTGGATTAATATTGTATTAATTCTTTACTTTTGATTTTCCCAAAATCACTATTATTGTATTATATATATATATATATATATATATATATATATATTTTTTTGCACCTAGATTTAAAGCAGATGTTTTTAACAGAAGATCAACCACCAATAACAAACAGAAGCTACTTTATGTCTACGTTGGTATTCCATCAGATAAATCATTTCTTGATAAATACTATGACGTTTTGGAAATATCCAAGTAATTCTGAACTAAATGTTAAAGCAAAAAAAATTTTTTTTTAAAGCCATGTGTTATGTTTATGTTAGTCTCAGATTGTAAAGTGTATACTTTTTTTGATGATTCGTCACATAATATAAATATCTGTATTGTCTGCCATGATAGATACGTGGACATGGTTGACTTAGCAACTTACAACTTCGTTGACGTAAGTAAAAAGATAGCATCACTGAACCCTACACATGACAGTCCTCTGTACAGTAATGACAAACACAGTACTAAAACCATTGTAAGTAAATTAAAAAAAATAAAGAGTTAAATTTTAATATGTCACGAAGAAGCTAAAATTTGGACTCAATGAAGTTGTTACCAATATAAATGATCTTGTTGATACATGCGATTCATAATAGTGATTAAAACAGGGTTTTTGAATGGGAGGGGGGTCGGTAAAAATGTATAAAAAGTTATTTTGCCCCGGGCGCGAGTTCATCTCACTACGGCAATGTTTAGATAATATTCTATACAAACGTTACCAACAAAGCTAGGAAACATTGTTTAAACAAAATATTATAAGTAAGTAAGTAATAGCCTTTCCAAATAGCGCAATATACTGCTTATACCGCATAATATAAAGTGTAAAATAATGACCTAAATTAAATACAGTAAAAACAATTTTTTTTTGTAATGCTATGTCAATAAATATGTGTAATGATGCAGTTATTTTTTGTTTATACTAGTTATCAAAGGCCCGGTACCCGGACCGGCGAGTAGGCACACAGTTGGAGTTGAAAATGGTGATATATATTTTAGCGCGTTAACAATCAGTCTATATCAGAGGTGTGCGATCTTGAAATTTAGCGTCCGCGTCCGTCCGCGGATTTCTATCAATGATCCGCGTCCGCGTCCGCAGAATCTTACAACATTGGTCCGCAGTCAGTCCGCGCGTCCGCATTGCTGAAATTTAGCTGTTTAAATGACTTGAAATTTTTTATGGTAACGCTAAAGAAGATCCGCGTCAGTCCGCGAGTCCGCAACTTAACCATAGGAAGCATCCGCTGTCAGTCCGCTGATTCGGAAAAGTCTGCGGATCTGCGTCCGCAAGCGGACGCGTCCGCTGTCCGCTCATCTCTGGTCTATATACTTGCAGTGGCCCCAAGGACATGAACAGATTATTGTAGCCAAAATACATTTGAGAATAGGGACACCTAATAATACATCAAATAAAATTCATATGTTAAACAGTTCCTCCCAAAAAAAATAATCCTCACTATGGGTAAACATAAACAACAACTCTTAAAATCATATTCCTTCATAATATTTTAATGGACTCCTTTCCAAACAGTTATTCATTTAATGTTTTATGATGTTCAACATGGCGTATTTAAAAAAAAAAAGAGACGTGAGTGAGTGCTTGTGTTAAGCAAAACGCTACATGTTTAACAGGTGGTTAGCATAGTACAATTAACTAAGAAAAAATTGCCGACCCGGCAGTGCAGAACCCTAGGGATTTACGGGCCCGGTGGCTTGGCCTCTTTGGGGGGCTGCCCCTGCATTTTGGCATAAGATAATTTTTTGACGCTTCTCAAGCTTGGTCCCGAGAAGAAAGAATCGTTGTGTAGCTTTAGCTGACCTTCAATTAAAAACATAGTATTCCATCAATGCAGTTGAGGCTGCAGACGCAGAAAACATTAGGCCTCTTAAAAAAGAAAGACATATCAAAGCTTTCAACATTATAGTTCTGTGAAGCCAATGCCGAACCAAGGGATTTTAGGCATCTTCGGGAGCCACTACATTTTGACATGAGATAATGTACTTAATATTTTAAACTAAAAAATATTTTGGGGGCCCTCCTCAAACTGGGCCTCCCCCTCCATACACCCTCTGTGTGAAGCCCCCATCATAAATGGGTTAGTTTGCATTGTAAACGTTGTGTACGGCGCTACTCAATCTCAACCCTTATATCAATTCATTCATGTGACGTAATAGTCAACAAATGAAAAAAAAGTGACGTATTTTTTTTTAGGTTAGTAATAAAGGGAAATAATTGTACATTAGAAATAGACATATTTTAGAAATAATAACAATTTAAACAATATAAATATTACATTATATTTAGGTATCCATAATTTTGGTTTAAAATTGAGATTGTGGAACATAACACAGAATATTAATTGAACGATTTCTGTAAATATTTCTTTTACGATCGCGTCTCATTTAATAACAAATAGAACACCATAGATTTATTACGTTACTGTAAGATATAGATAGGCCTTTGGAACCATATTTGCTTTAAAATTTGTTTCGGAGAGTATCACAAAATATTTGGCATGATTTTGAGTTACTTCTCCCAAGACCGCTTCTTGCCCTTTTGAAATGATAGAGGCGGTCGAAAACAGTATCACATTGTGATTGCTATTTGGCATTCACGATCTTATCTGCCGTATGTTAGTGCACGTTGTTTTGTCACCTCGGCACTAAACATACGGCTGGTCTAATGTCAATTCTGGCAGCCATGTAGGAGATTATTCTTACTCGGCTGGCCAGTTGGTAGCCGGATTATGAATGTTAAGAAGAAAACAGTAAATGTTTCTGCCATCTTTGAATTGTCTATGCCGCCATGTTGGATGACAGACGGAAGTCGCGATGACAGACGGAAGTAGCGATGACAGACGGAAGTCGCGATGACAGACGGAAGTAGCGATGACAGACGGAAGTCGCGATGACAGACGGAAACCGGAACACATGATGTAAAATTTGTATTATAGATATTTCGTTATGTCTACATTTGTACAATTAGATATGAAAATTGTTTGCCCATTTTCATCACAAATTAATCCTGAGTAAATATATACAGGTGCGGATTTGGGGGAGGGGGGGGAAGGGGCAAGTTACCGTTACTTCAAGTTTAGGTGAGACATCGTTAAATTATCGAAGTATTTCTTTGTCCTAAGACCAAATTTTTTTTCGGTTTTGCCCCCTTCCCCCCCCCCCGCCTCCCCGTCAAAGTTGTCCAGATCAGCCCCTGAATGTATCCTACGGAGCTAATTAGTGTTAAATTGCAAAAAAAAAAAAAATTTAAATCTATTTATTATAACGAGGTACTCATGTTAAAACGATAGCTTATTTCTAGGTTATATGACAAGATTTTGAGAACAAAAATTTTACATAACCAAATGTGTAAATTACGCTGCATTTAATGATTTGTGTTTATTAATCTTTTGTATTGGTTTAACACACTGGTATAACATACCGATATAATTGTATCCTAGCATCATGTAAGACATTTAATACTGTGATGTTATTTATATTGTATTATAAATAGAACTTAAACTATACTATCCAACCTTTCAGGATTTCATGGCTAGGTATGTTGCTGGGAAAGGTGTAAGAAAGTACAAAATCAACATTGGTCTGTCGTTTATTGTTACCCATTATGATGGAAATATCGAAACTAAAGAGTATACACCTACTTCGACGCTAGGATATTATTCATTTGTTAGTAGTTGAATTTTATTTTCTAATTCACATAAGTTAAATAGAACTCAATGTTGATAAAGACACACACACAAGGTATTTAGAAGTATCAACATATACATCAAAGACTTATAGAAACAGTAATTAATTGTCAGTGCGTATGACCGATTGGTGTGTATGCTCGACTGTCGGCCTGATAGTTTAGGGTTCAATCCCTCAATGAGAACTATGGAAAATTGTCCAGCTAAAATTCGGAGTAAAGTTCGACAATATGGGCAACGGGCTTTATCTTTTACGTAGTGACATATAATTTTTGTTTAAAATATCCAAGAAAGAACGTACATGTGAAGAGTCACATAATCTTTGCGCCGTTTGGAGTAAAAAAAGTAAAGTTACCTTAGGCCTAACGGGCCTTCGGGGCAGATGATTGTGTGGTTAGCACAACGCCCAGCCGCCTTTACTTCCCCTACTTAAGTCAGGTACCCATTTAACGCTGGGTGGACTTGTGGGACGACTTTGCACCAAATTTCACCTGATAAAATTTCATGGGCCTGACCGAGGATTGAACCCAGGACTCTCAGGTGGACAGGCGAGTATCTACACCCCTCGGCCATCCGTCCCACGTTTGGGGTACATTCGGGGAAAAGGTTGAGACCCGCTGCTCTATACTGATGGGCTCACTATTAGTTGTTCACCAATCTTCTAAAAATTAGATGCAATCACTACATTTTTAGTCTGAATTCATTATTTTTTTTAAAGCATTTATTATTAAATAATGTAAGAATTCATCTGTTTTATGTTACTTACAGGCTTGCGGTTTGAGTAAAAGTGGAGACATAACGAAATTAGAACCAGATAAAGGACGGGTCTTAAATATCGCCTCAAAGAAAGGCTTTTATGACTGGAAGCAATTTTACGACGACTCTGAATCTATAAAGGAGAAGGTACGACGGGACCACAATTTTAATTTGAACTTTAAGATTACACAGTGATCTCATTATTTTAAATTGCCTTCAAATTCGAGTCACGATATGTTAATCCACCGTTGTCGGTGTTCTTTGTTTTTTCCACAGGTTAGATACGTAAAAGCCAATTGATACGGTGGAATATTGCTTTACAGAATCGATGATGATGACTATAGGTCGGAGTGTCGTTTAGGTCATAACCCATTATCCAAAGCTGCTTATGAAGAGTGCATGTAAAAAAGCGTTTTCTCACATAGATATGTTAAAAATATTCGATATTAGTTTTTAGTGTGACTAAATGCTTCTAAAAATCTAATAAATAAAATATTACATTTTTCTTTTTCAGTGCCAGCTAAAATAAACAACTCAAACGACTCACGATAAAGTAATAGAAAAAAACATAAAGCACCCATAAATAGTGTTCATTAAAAAATGATACAAATTTCTCAGATTGTTATTTTGACACAATGTCTTTACAATACTTGAATTGTGTTCGATTTTTATTCCTTCAATTTTTAACTGTTTTCAAAACGAAGTGGCTACGGTTCCAAGTAACGGGAACTCCGTATTATTTTTTTCCGTGTCCAGCTATAAATGCATATGTTAGGAATAGGGTTAGGATTAGGGTTAGGGGGTTAGGGTTAGGGATAGGGTTAGGAGCAATATCTATAGCCGGACCCCAAAAAAAAATTCGGAGTCCAGCTATCGCGCATGCGCACATCACAGCTGTAAAAAAACATATAGTCCGTCTAGAGCACATGCGCATCTATAGTTGGACCCCGGAAAAAAATAATAGGGAGTCCCGATCCATGGAACCATAGTCACTGCGTTTTCGAAATGTGGTTTATGTTATTTCCTTTGATAGGCCACTCCATTAAAAAGCGGCAGTGTATCAAGCGTTACGTGATTGCTCAGCATGTCACGTCACACTGGAATTTTATTAATGCATATTCCCAACACGATTAAATAGAATATAGAAACTAACTTTTAATCTATAAAATCTATATTTTAAAAGCTTGAAAGTATTCGGAATAAATTTTATTAATTCAATATAAAAAGATTAAAAAAAATTGGTCTGTAAGATCATTTAATGAATACGCCATATGTTGAGCGTAATGTAAAAGAAAACTGTTTTGTGACGCAACTCATGATTGAAATGGAAACCGACATATTTATTGAGTTGTTTCCCATGGAGAATCGAATGCGCTGATTGTTAACAAGAGGATGAGAAAAGAAATGTGAATGTTAATATTTTTTACCACCTTATGAGATGCGAAAAGAATTGTCTTTCCTCAGACGCAGATGAGCTACAACATTACTATCATATCAATTTGTTGTATAGTCCTACTTCAATCATCAACATTTCTTTGGGTCTAATATTTCATTTATTTTATAACCGCAATTATATGGCTATTATGTGTAAAATGTATTTGTGTTGTGACGCACTATAGATATGGAGGCGTACAAATATAAATATAGATTTATTATATCACAGGTATTGTAGCAAATGCAGATTATCATGTAAAACACATATATATATATTTTATTACAACATAGTTATTGTATCCAGTACAAATATATATTCACCTGAATGATAACAGTAAACAGAAACGAAGTATGATAAGATTCTTTTACCTCACACAGACTCCATGTTTTATGCTTTTCATCTCAACAATACAAACAAATACAATCCGATAATATTTACAACACAGCTGGCGTCACATTTAAAATAATTTAAATTTAAAGTAAAGTTTCCCTTCTTGGCCCTAAAGGGCCAAATGGGGCAGATGAAGTGTAGAATGCATCTGTTTCCATAACGTCGGCATGTCAGGAACCCATTTAAAGCTGGGTGGACTTGTGGGACGACTTTGCACCGAATTTCACCTGGAAAAATTCCATGGGCCTCGCCGAAAATCGAACCCAAGACTCTCAGGTTGACAGAAGAGTATCTACACCACTCTGCCATCCGTCTCACCTAAACTTACGTTTGATGCATTGCTATCTGTTCTTATTTTTTTTTTTTTTGTAAATATTTACTTTATTGACCACATTAGTACAAAGCAAAAAATTATTAATCGTTTAAAGCAAATAGTACATACAATGCAAAATTAGCGCTAAATTTTATAGAAAAACCCGTTCATGATCATTGTTTTCGATAAATGTATTGACACGCAGAAATACAAAGAAATAAAGAAATACGGTAAGACTTCTTCTTATCTAATTTTGTTTTAGCTTTAAACAAATCATGTCACCATCGTATGTCTTATATTAAAATGACTAATTTTAAAATAATACGCGTTTAGTCTTTGAGAATCGAAGATATATCAACGTTAACACGGTGAATAGTCAATTATTATCCTTTTTTTTAAATTAAAGTCCCGAGAGAGAGTCACCAGGCAGTTTGTAATGTCAACCAACATGAAACAAGTCACATTTCCGTCAACACTAAGCTTAGCGATTAGGTGAGCCAATCAAATCCATTACACAGACATATGACATAGTTCAGCTTTGAGGTTATTGTAAATAGGTTCATTTAATTATATGGGTATATTTAACATTAAGAGAATATCTAAAAAAAAACAACACATTTATGGAACCTAGACGCAGCAAAATGTCATTATTACTAAAACAGGAGACATAATTCTTACTTTTGATCTACATCAGACATACACAAAACATAAACTATTTCTATAGACCCTTATATATTCTTTCGTTAAAAAATAATACATTTAAGCCATTGGTTGCACAATGAAGATCTCATGTGTAAAGTCCCTGTAAGAATGACATAAAAATCACTTAGATCCTGTAAACCACTAACTGGACGGTTATTATAGAACATGTGTCTTAAACAATGAAACGTGACATAATGTAACCAACGCTTAACCAGATAATTTGTGTACTTCCATAAATGGACATCTCACTGTCAGCTGGGAAGAAAAGAAAAAAAAAATCAATTACATTTAGATGTATCATTATCTAAGTCAAGTGATTCATTATTGTTACATAGATTATGTTGGGAATTATCATTGGTACAATTAAAAGCGCGGGCACCAGTGAGATGTTTATTAATTAAATGACATAACAGAAAAATTAGAATTTGTTTCGACGCAGAAGGCCTACGTCATGTCCATCAATACATTTCTAGCCTGAATATTGACTAATTGACTAATCATTTAATAAACAATTAATCTTTTAATGGTGATGTTCACCAATACTTATATTATTAATAGTGTTAAAATGTATTATTTTTTGAGTATCTACGTAGTAATTTTTATTGCACTTTAGAACAAAAGTTTTATTTTTTCAAAAAAAAAAAAAATTCATTTATTTTTATACTTTAAAAATCTAAACTGTCAAAGAAATAGCAGGCCTATATACTGATTGCAAAGCTCAATACATTTTTTTTAATTCAAAATAAGGCAATCATGAATCACTCCGCTGCCAAACTAACGTATTTGTATTTTTTTTTTAATTTAACATGTATAAACTAAATATATTAAATGTGTTACTATACACGAATAATATGTAGTTTGTTTATTTGGTTTTTTTTTTATTTCTCACCAACAATAATCGCGCTCACCTCTCAACATTTCTTCATCTTGTTTAACAAAACAAATAGTGTTCCTGAACTCAGATTTTGAAATAAACATAATCACAAATGGAATTTTAAGGTTGAAAAATAGCTTTCCTCCAAATGTAATTTTTCGATTATTTTGGTATTTTTTTTTCCTAATAACACATTGTAAAATGGCAGTTTTGTACAGCAGTCAACAAAATTGTGTGATTTGTTTCTGATCAACGCATTCAAGTCATGTACAGCAGTCAACAAAATTTTGTGATTCACTTCTGATCAACACATCCATGTTATGTACAACAGTCAACAAAATTGTGTGATTCACTTCTGATCAACACATCAATGTTATGTACAACAGTCAATTAAATGTTGTGATTCACCTCTGATCAACACATCCATGTTATGTAAACAGTCAACAAAATTGTGTGATTCATTTCTGATCAACATATCAATGTTATGTACAACAGTCAACACAATTTTGTGATTCCTTTATGATCAAACATGTAAGGGTTTGTACAGAGGTCTATAAAATTGTGCAGTCCGTGTCAGATCAACTTGTACATGGAAGTGTATTGTAAACAACATAATTTTATGGTCCCTTTTTTATCAGCCCATTCATTGGTTAGTACAACAATATTTTAGCGTTGTTTAGCGCCATTATGTTTTAATCAATTTAGCATTTATATTTACACGAATAATATATGTAACTTACCTTGAATGGAAAAATCAAAGAAGCAATTTCCAACTCCATTGTCGACATCTAGGGTAAAATTAGCAAGTTTTCTTATCAAGTCGTTATTTCTGAAAGTGATTTCAATTTTCCCGTAAGGTCCAGGCTCAGGTGTATACATGACCATCACACTGTCAGTTACCAATGACCTGTCAGAGCTGGACAGTCTCATGGAGGTCGGGGCCGGATAGCCAAATACTCTGAAGTATGCATATGAATTATGTGTAAATGTCCCAGCATATATTCTGTTACTTTCTGAAGTTCTGTTTGAATCTAATCGTATCGGACCTGATGAAAGACAGAAAATGTTGAACATAAATTAAACGACGAAAACTCTATGTCTTTACAATATCTATGCATAAGAGCACATATTTACACAACAGTGTAAGGGATGTAATTGTTTTGTAAGTTTTTATCCTGATCGCAGTTTTTGTATTTTGTGGTTGAGAGATTAAAATTGCTTGATTAGAAAAAAATAAGATAGAAGTATAGCATATGAGATGGATGAAACATAAGCACAAGGTAGTTGTAAGCCATTTTTCTGTACAATGGAATATTGAGTGAGATGTTAAAAACATTCGTCATCATCGAGTGTGATTAGTATTGACTCGATTAGACGAAGATATATTAAATGTTGTAAAAGTATATAAACTATATATCTTGGATGGTATCAGATGCAGGAAGAATGCTCTGACTACAAATATAACATCCAACATTGGATTACAACTATCCCCTACAATGATGCTATATAGTGATCAAACCGCGACTAACATACTCTCTTTCTATATCACTCTTTCCACAATAAAGACGCTGACAAACACTTGGCTACGTCGTAGCATATAAGTTATTTTACATAACTAAATAGGAATTTATTGTCACTGAAAGTTTCATATTCACTAAAGGGTTATTCTGCTTAACACAATATATGTTTTTTAACACTAATTTCTTTATAGTCAAGTTTCACAATTGGTTCTTTTTAACATCCAGTAGTTTCTGTGCTTTTTTGCCTTTATATTATTATCACGACATTGAAAAAGAAAAATGCATTAATTGTTTAAAGAAAAATATACATACATAAATCAGAATAATACACATTAGTTAGACGGATGGCCGAATTGTATATATGCTCGATGTCCACCCGAGAGTCCTCGGTTCGATCCTCTGTGAGAACCATGTGACTTTTGTCAGGTGAAATTTGTTGCAAAGTCCTCCTGCCCAGCTTTAAATGGGTACCTGACTTGAGTTGGGGAAATAAAAGCGGCTGGGCGTTGTGCTAACCACACAATCCCTCTACATGCCGAGTTTATAGAAACCGATGAATCCTACACTTCATCTGACCCGATGGGGTTAGGGCTATTAGTACTTTACTTTCATAATACACATATTAAACAAATTATATAATGTGTGATATATTCATCAATATATATCTATTAAAATCTAATTATCTCTCTCTCTCTCTCTCTCTCTCTGTCTCTCTTTCTCTTTATCTCTCACTCAATCTCTCTCTGTCTGTCTCTCACTCTCTCTCTCCCCATCCCACTCTCTCTCTGTCTTTCTCGTTATATATATATATATATATATATATATATATATATATATATAGTGAGAACTATATATATATATACTAGTTGCAAGTACCCGGATTGCCCGGGTTTAAAATAAGGTTTTCTGTTTACCTTTTGTTTTCTCCCTACCCCCTCTCTCCATTCCTCTCTCTCCCTCCCAACCCCATCTCTCCCTTTCTCTTTCCCTCCCTCCCTTTCTCCCTCCCTCCCACTCATTCCCTCCCTAACTCTCCCATCTCTTTCTCTATCCCTCTCTCCCCCTTCATCCCTTCCTCCTCCCCCCTCTCTCTCTCTCTCACTGCCCCCTCTCTCTCTTTATCTCTCACTCCCTCCCATTTTTCCCATCCTCTCTCTCCCTCTTTCCTTCCCTCCCCTTTCTCTCCCTCCCTACCCCTCACTCCCTCCCTCCTTTCTCCCTCTCCCTCTCTCCCTCTCTCCGTCCCTCCTCTCTCCCCCTCTCTCCCTCCCCCTTTCTCCCTCCCTAATTTCCTCTCTCTTCCTCCCTGCACACTTTATCTCTCTCTCCTACCTCTCTCTTTATCTCTCTCCCTCCCTCTCTCCCACCTTCTCTCTCCCTCCCTACCCTCTATCTCACGCCCTACCCCCGCTCTCCCTCCCCTTCCTTTCTCTTTCCTTCCCTCCCTTTCTCTCTACCTCTCTGCCTCCCTCTCTCATCTCCCTCTCTCTCTTCCTCTCCCTCTCTCTCCCCCTCTCCCACTTCCTCCCTCCCTCCCTCCAACCCTTTTTTCCTCTCTCTCCCCCTGCCCCCTCACTCTCTCTTTATCTCTCTCTCTTTCTCTTTCTCTCTCTCTCTCTCTTTATATATATATATATGTATATATATATATATATATATATATATATATATATATACTTATTTTTATGGCTTCACTCTTCTTCTAAAATCCTTCTTCATTCCTTTACCTTCCTCAAACTGTACAAATCAGGGAGCATGAAAAAACATCAACAATTCTTTGCAGCATAAAGGCACGATACAGCACCAGTGTGCTAATTCTATTCGACTTTATTAGTAGGAAAATGTATCATCGGGAAAAGACGTCACAGAGAGGTTTTATTAATGGCGCCGTTGAGATTACTTTAATATAGTAAAATACTAAAATAAAAATAATTAATTACTATTAAACTACCCATTTAGATAAAACGAAACCTGTTCCATGACCTTCCCCATGCAATTATGTGTACGTGTACCAAATAACACATTATTTGGTTGTCTGGATCTTGAGTTATAAGGGAACAGACAGACAGACAGACATCAAATGAGTCTTATAAGTATAGAGACATTAAGTACTCACATGGGATATTTACGTATACACTCTTGGTGAGATAGTCTCCATAGCTTATCAAATGCCCAGAACTGCTGCATGTGTACAATCCAGCTTGCTGACATCCATTGATAGGTAAATGTATGTCTGGTCCTAGCAAACGGATCCATTTTTCAGATGAGTATGTCAGTTCTTCTTGTCGTAAATACATGTCGGTTGACGGATAGCCATTAACATTGCAGTGAAAAGTGACGTTATCGCCAGCTGATACATTAACTCCATTTGGACTTCCATTGACAGTAAAGTTCATCGTTGTCTGCTTATCTTAAAAAAATATGAGGGGTATATAGAGCTCACGAATGTACCTATAGTCTATTTTTAGATTAACACAAACATTATATTAAATAAATTCCAAAAATTATTACTGACAGATACTCACAAAAATTGACTGGAGTTGTCCAATTACTAGATTTCGTAACAGTCTTCCCCTGCTTATTTAGACTGGTCAGTGTCACCTTGAATTCATGCTGACCAATCCCCATTTCTCCAGTTGAGATTACATAATGACACTTGACGGCTAATGAATTGAGACTTCTTTTATCCATGATGTTTTCGATTTTATCTCTCAATACGTCAACAGCTCTAATAACAGTACCCTAATATAAAGGCAAAAATACATATGTTGTGTTATTTAATATGTTTGATAGGTTTTTCAGACGTATATTTGACAATATATCATCATACATCAGTGTGTATAATTTGTTATTGAGCTATTATTTTATAACTAAATTAAAGAGTAAAGATGATAGCAACAGTTTTAAGTTTAGGCCTACGTAGAAAATTACAGTGTTAATATTTGGCTATGGTGTTGACAAAACTTTTTTTTTTGTATGGCGAAGTGTCCGATCATCAACAAAGAGTCCAATGGTCAAGCTCAGATTGAGAGGCTGGATTTACTTTTTAAGCAGAAGCCAATGAAAAAAGGGCAAATAACAATTATTGTATATGTCTTGTAGGCCTCTAATATATCACCTTGTGAGTGGAAAATTCTAACATGTGTAGGCAAGAGATTTATCTTTCACTTATCTCCACTTACTGGGAATAATGATGAAATAATTTCATTTTTATTACCTACAAGAACTTAATTTAAGCTTTTTAAGTTGAAAAAAACAACAACTAGGAAATATTTTTAAAGATAAAAAAAAAAAACACGACAACTATTGGTCATGAATTTCAAGAGAATTATGTTAAGCATTTACAGAAAAAATAACGTTCTTGAGAAAAAAAAATAAGTTATATCCAAGTTCTCAATTGAGAGAAAATAGTACATTTGTTCTACTTAGCAATATGCAGCCAACTTTCATGTATGTGAGTGGAGAAATACAATCAACTTCAAAGAGGAGTGTGAAGTCTTCATCGAATTTTGGTGGCGTACAGATTGGCTCTTGTAGTTCACCTTACGATAAATGGAAATGAGCAAACAAATTATATAATGTAAGAATTAAACTATACAAGATAGTTTTGACCATATATTAGTAAAATTACATTTCATAATTTATACATATATATTTACATACATATGTATAGTACATTGTATGTAGGGATGCCATTAGGATATAGCTCTCTTTCAATGATACATATATATATATATATATATATATATATATATATATATACAATTTATATCTTAAACAATTAGTATTTTAGCTTATAATGATCCCACGGAAATAACTACAAAAACGATTACTACGATTGTACTCAAATTTAGTCTTAATATCAAACTATATAACGTATGGAGAAAAAATGTTCTTGCAGATTCATTTGAATACTTTAGAAATCAATCTAATTAAAAGTTTTTAGAAGAACGTATGTTTTTTGTTATGTTCACTACTATAGCAGGGGACAATTGTTGTGTTCACTACTATAGCAGGGGACAATTGTTGTGTTCACTACTATAGCAGGGAACAATTGTTGTGTTCACTACTATAGCAGGGGACAATAGCTGTGTTCACTACTATAGCAGGGGACAATTGTTGTGTTCACTATTATAGCAGGGGACAATTGTTGTGTTCACTACTATAGCAGGGGACAATTGTTGTGTTCACTTCTATAGCAGGGGACAATTGTTGTGTTCACTATTATAGCAGGGGACAATTGTTGTGTTCACTACTATAGCAGGGGACAATTGTTGTGTTCACTTCTATAGCAGGGGACAATTGTTGTGTTCACTACTATAGCAGGGGACAATTGTTGTGTTCACTACTATAGCAGGGGACAATTGTTGTGTTCACTACTATAGCAGGGGACAATTGTTGTGTTCACCGGATGTCCTGGAGATAGGGGAGGAGGGGGGAATTATTATTATAATTATTATATGCACGTTAAGCAACAACAAGAAATGCGTTGCAAAGATAATTAACAACTTATTGACACCGTTTATTTCATTTAGTTAATTTTAGTAAGCAAGCAAGAAAAAAAAATTTTTTTGATAAGTTCTTTTAACAGTGATTTTTCTATTATATTATTATTAATAGCTGCATAATCTTTGCACAGAAATAGGCCAACTTTGAGTTTATTATGAAAACGTCAATATAATTACGTGGATCTATTTATTTTATGCTGTTAGATCTTTAAAAAATCGAGATTCAGGCCGGAGGTCATTAAGATATAAACAGTAAACAGCTTACTTACTTCCGAGTGTTTATAATATATATATATATATATATATATATATATATAAATATATATATATAAATATATATATATATATATACATATTGCAATATAGTATGCATAATTAAACTTTTTAACACTAAAACTGACCATAGATTTGAAAAGACACATCATTGCTGGAAATAGTAAAGTCAGAGGTCGAATCATAGGGTGATGCTATTACGCTAATTTCGTGATTTCCTGGGCCAAGTTTTGTGAAATTTAAAGCTATACCACACTCAGACGTATAGTAGCGTTCACTAGGCTGAAGAGTGTTGAAACTACAAGAATATTCAATGATTGATTCGTTACTGGTCGATACATTCTGAAACAAAGAAAAAAAAGTTGTAGTTTCAAAATGGTGAGATACTGTATTATATTTTCAAATATGATGAGACGTTGATGATAAATTTACGGTCAAGAAGAATGTTTATCTGATCTGTTCATGGTACAGACAATGTTATATATTATATATGATATCAAACTATACTTTAGAATGTTTTTGGAAATACATTTTAAGCAGTGTTCAGAATAATGGTGAACTACATGAAAAGGATAATCGCCGTTGGAAAAGCGCAAAGATTTTTCTGCAATTTTAATAAAAATCGTTAAAAACGATTAAATTAATGTTTAACTAAACAGAGTGGAAGGAAAAATTTATCATCAGCCGAATAAAAGAACTGTTCAATGGGATCATGTTTAAATGAATAAAAGAAAAAAAAAGCTTTTGTATGGCTGCTGTCGTGTACAGTTGTCTATTATAATTATTTGTGTGTGTGTGTGTGTGTGTGTGTGTTGGGGGAGGAATTGTGCTGGTTTAATGTGCAATAAAATTTATAAAAATGTATTCGTTTTTTTTCGTATTGATTCCTTGTTCAATTAAAAAAAAATAATAATGCACATAACTAATTTCGTATCAATTGTTGTTATTCATGCGATTGAACCGGTGTTACCCTGTAAGGATAAGATACATTTTTTTTCAGATTGCATGAACCACTAATGGGATGATCATTGAGTGCCCTTCTTTAACTCCACCATTGATGATAGTGGCACCACTGAAGATGTAGTGGGGGAACTTTAGCCATGACATCTCACAGTAGGTAGAACCAGAGACGCTCGGGCTTAAAGTCAAGCGCTTTACCAAAAAAAAAACAACATCCCTCCTTGTTATGGGCAATTTAAGATTTCGTAAATGACATCCCTGCGTTTGTTTTTCCCCTATAGTGCTATACGTAGGATAGAACCATTATGAGTCATCTCTGCAACTGTACATTGTATATCTGGTGGGGAAGCGGGGGGACTTTTCAAATCGCGGCCATATATATATATAAAACTCAGAATTGGGCTCTGCGTAAAATCGAATGTAAAGAATTAATACAACAGTATTCCAGTTTAAAATACAATCATGAAAAATCAGATCTGCCCGAAACCAAAAAAAAACCTAGCCTACCGATCAAGTCTAATGGGATATAACTCTATGCAAAGGTCTCGCAGGGCTCACTAAGTAATAATATAATAGCGATGTTGGCTTAGCATTAAAGTGAATGTAAAAATTTAATACAATAATACTCCAGTTTAAAATGCATGTACAATCATAAAAAAAAATCGGATCTTTCGGAAACCAAAACTAACCTCGCCTACCGATCAAACCAAGGGGATATAACTCTATGCAAACGTTTTGCAGGGCACAGATAGTCTAAATTTAATGTTATGACCATTGATGTCATCTAGCCGATCGGATCAATGCTCAGGCGGATCTAACAGCCCGATGAGCCACATTTGCCTTTCTGGTCATAATTTTGCCTCTATCCATGTATGATTCCGGTATAAAAGTGTATTTGAATATATTATAAATTACTGACGTTTGTTTTAATTCTTATTTCCTCGATTTGACCACTCGGGTATATTCTGCAGTCTATGGCCATTATGTCGTTTATCACAACACTGAGATAACAAGTTACATTCTCTGGATTATCTGTAGGAATAGGATAAGAACAACATATAGTGATATTAACAGAAAATTTATAGGTTACATTTTTATACCATATCCTTTTCTTTAAAATAGGGTGAGAAAAACATATAGGTATGTTTACAAATAACAACTTAGATTCGTAAACAACATTTTTTCGGCACTAAAAATGAATGTCCCATTCATAATTTCTTTCTAAATTAACACATGGTGTATTTTTGACAATAGTCTAAACACTATCGTTTTCCATTATTCATTGAAAATAAATATTTTCAATCTTCATAAAAATATTAAAATAATGCGAAAATAAATTTCAAGTTGTAAATGATATTATAATTAAACAAAACGAGTTACATGTTTTATAAAATCAACGTTTATTGTTATTCATATTTTGTTATTAAAAATTAGCAAAGAAAAATTGTTTAACTTACCGTATATTAAGATTATTGGGCAAATATTGAAGCTTTTGTTTGTTGTTTCACACGTCAAATCAGAATAATTTTGTAGGTTATAATTAGTTATATTTACAATCGAACCCGAAATATTACTGGTAACAATCGACTCTTGCGAGGTGTCTACAGCCACTGTAGCAGACACATTTAAATCTGAAGGATTCAATGTCACACAGCTTGACAAATTGCAGTTAAATAAAGTCAAAGTTGTGTTGAATCTTGTAACTTTCCAAATAACTGAATCGATCTCAGAACTAGAACTGTTCGTATCACAGTAAACATGTAAAGACTGTCCATTTCTGATGAAACAATCGCTAGCACCTGAAGCATAGAAAAATTGCTTGTTAGTGTAATTTAGAAGTTTAAATTTATCAATTAGAGTGTATATAACTATGACTTTCTCATTGAAATAACATTAGATGTTAGGCAATAGGATAGGAAATATTTTTTTTTATTTCGACTCGTAACTAAAGATGTATGACTTTGTTAATGGTAGCAGTGGAAGTGAAATGAAAACGATAGATCGGTGTTACGAAGTAGGGTTGTTTTTGAGCACAATGATTTACTCGTTTAGGAACAAAAATCAGCTTGTAAAAGGGGTGTGTCATTGGGACCTAGGTCACCGTGTCAGATCCCTAGGTGGGAGGTTGTTAATTGATTGGGAGTCGTCAGCTCGGGAAGTGGGTGTGTCGCTCCCGTGTCAGATTACTAGGGGGGGGGGGAGGTCGGGACGCTCACGGAACCAAATTACCTGGAGAAAAATGATCGTGACCGTGACACGTAGGATGAAGTTTGGGGACCGGGGATGCTGAGCTAGAAAGTTTCACAAGCCCCTTTGTTGACATGTCAAATCTCTTTCCCACGTCCCAGACCAGAGTTAGTGGTTTAAGAATTAATTAGAAATAATAAATCAGGGATGCCAAGCCAATCGTTTACTGTATATAAGCTGGACGATTTTGTATGTGAGACAGAGTCGGAGAGAGACAGAGAGAGAAGAGAGTCTGAGGACTAGATAGCAGAGTCGAAGGGAGGAGGAGAGAGAGAGGAGAGAAGAGACAGGAGAGAGACTGAGAACTAGATAGTCGAGTGAGATAGCAGAGATAGACGTAAGCTGAAGTACTGTATGTGAGAACTGGCGTCAACATATCTACATAATAAACTTGTGTTATCAGCAAAGAAACCGGTATTTTGTTGACTTATTAGCGGAGATAGTACGTGAGCTGTAAAAATAGAAATGTTGTCACCAGAACATCTACATCTACTATCTAGACAGCGATCGGTTCGTGGCAAGGATTAGCATTAGGATCCATCCGCCGACGTAACAATCGGATTTGGATTTTGTAGGTAAAAAAATTTCATTAAAAAGTCCAAAATATATTTCTAGCACTGAATGTAATCGCCTCTTTCTCCATTATACTTCAATGTTATATTTTTCTACTAGTGTTATCATTTGTTAACCATTATAATCATGATGAGATTATAATATAAAAATATAATTATGATCAAAGAAATATTTTAAAAGATTAACATTCTGAGAATAACAATCGGAACTAATTTCTAAGAATGTTTATGGAAAATATTTTCTTGAAATAAAATGCATAGTTTAATATGGACCTATCGAATATAATTAAGAAAAAATCAAAGAACTTTTGAATGTCGTTTTTTTTATGTAATTTTTTTTTTGGTTCTGGATGGGGGAAATATGAGAGGGTCGTTGAGATTTATGTTGCTCTAGAGCGTCTGATATTCTAAGCACGGGTTCTAAAATCAATAATTTATATTCTGCCTGTCCCAGATAGTGATTCATGAATTATACCAATAATTCAAGCTAAAGAGATAAAGTCGTTGTATGCCCTGGCGCACCCCGCGGGTGAGGAAAAGATCTCACAAGAGGAAGTGTGTGCGGAGATCAAGCACATTGAGCGAACTCGATGATTTTGGAGATGGGAAGATGCGGTGACGGGCAGAAACGACCGCGGTCAGATGGAGCGGCCGTCAGAAGACTGACATTTGGTGGGCTCAGAAGAATCGAGCAGACAGTAATTGTTTAGTTTCGTATTGGGCACTGTCCTATAGGTGCATACTTTTGGAAGATTTGAGGCCCACTGTTAATTACTTTGCTATCACTGCAGAGATGTTGAGGAAACCTTTGATTATGAGCTATTCAAGTGCCCCGGTCACTGTGGGAGCTCAGAGAGAAAGAGTGTGGCTGATATGTTAGCACGGTTCTAAGCAGTGGCGTCACTATCATTAGTGATGACACTGTTAAAAAAGTTCCCTTAGGGAACAGATGAAGTGTAGAATTCATCTGTTTCTATAACCTGAGCATATGAAGGGATTGTGTGGTTAGCACAATGCCGCCCAGCCGCCTATACTTCTCCAACTTTAAGTCAGGTACCCATTTAAAGCTTGGTGGACATGTGGGACGACTTTGAAACAATTTTCACCTGGAAAAATTACCACGGGTCTCACCGAGGATCGAACCCAGGACTCTCAGGTCGACAGTCGAGTATCTACACCATTCGGCCATCCGTCCCAATCAATACTTTAAAATCGGCCTGTTCAGATAACGATTCTTGAATAATAACAAAATTCAAGCTAAGGAGAGTTCGTTAAGTTAACGAATACACATTTCTCTTAAAATCTATGAATTAAAATCTCATTTAACTACAGTAGATAACATTTTATTTTGAAACCAAGACAACAATGAAAATTAAAATATCTCGTAATGAACATATGTCTATTTAATTTGTCTGCAAATAACAGATATATAAGACATCTTCAATAAATATATAGATACACAGAGTGAGGAACTCTATAAACATGTTGTTTAATTAAATACTGTTTTTGTACAGAAATTTTCAGAAAATTAATAATGTATATTTGTTTCATTAATTTCTACCTATTATTACATTTTAAACTATTGATTTAGTTGGTCTTTAAACGTATTTTGTAACTCTTAAACATGTAAATATGAAGTGAGAAATGTACCTGAGTCAACAAAGCAAAATAGAACCAATACCAACAATTGCCTCAAAAAATTCATGATGGTTTTTTAAATATTTCTGAAGTAATGAACGCAATAGATTTTATTGCACACATTTATAATGATTAAAAAAATTTACGTATCACAGTTTAAACACAGACTATTGAGAAATCCAACATACTGTGTGTGTCGTTTATCTCTGTTATGGCAGTAAAATGGCCATAGTTCTTTTAAGGGATCAAAATAGGCCACAGTTCTCACGTACTCAATGTTTGTTCTTTCATTAGGAATAAACCAGTCAATACTGCACAGAGCAGATGAAGGTTTAATGTGACTGTGTTGAGTTTCAGTATTGCTCGGTGTTTTTTAACGAAAACGGCAGAAATGAAGTAAGAAACCAGCAAAAAACCAGCCAGACTAGATTAATTAAAATGAAATGATCGAATGCGTCATATTATATCTGTATTTGCGTAAAATAAAACGTGGAAAAACCCTTCTCCCATTCAAGCCCGTAATTACTCCTAAACGAAAAAAAACTCTAACCAACCAATTATCTTAAAAAACATCTATCAGATGAACTAGGCTACTTCAATGCAATCATTCTTTTTCTCTGTGATGTAATTTCTAGATATTATCAAATCAAAGTGTTTATTCTTTTGTTGGAGTCAAACGAATGCGTCTGTCATCGACGTGAAGTATGACGACAATTGACTCATACCCTGGTCACACATCACACATTGGCCAACGATGCGAGGAATCAATCAGCACATACGGATATATATGTATCTATCACATAAACATGTATAAGCAAGCACGTATCAAAATCATCAGATTAAATATATATATATATATATATATATATATATATATATACATATATAAGTATTTATATTGAGTCATTTGAAGTATTTCAATATAAATCAAACAGCGTTGATCAGATTAATAAATAAATGGAATTGATCAATAAAGAAACCATGATAATTGCTTTCTGTACATTAATTTAATTTACTATTCAAGTTAAAAATATGATCGGTTAAAAGATCCATTGAAAAATGTTTACGAATGAACTCTACAATAAAAGACAACACTATAAGTGATATATTTTTGTTCAAAGAACTCAGCTTTAATTTCGGTTTCAACATTCAAAATCAATGTAGGAGTTGTTATTTCTTATATATCCAAACATGATTTTTATCTCTTACGGTGATATTATTTAGTCAATGTAAGTAGTAATATTGTATAGAAGTAATTTAATAAGTGAATAAAAAAGAGTAATTAAATGTATTTCTATATTCTTAAGATTTTAAAATTAAAGCCAATAAAATAATATGTTCAGTGGATATTTAATAACTGATGCTAATTAATGTGAAGACAACACTGATTTCTAGACAAAACTATCATATAATTTTATTAGTTTAATTGTAATTACGTAAAAAGAAATTGGAATTATTTTTAAAAAATTGTAGCTTGAAAAAATGGAATGGATGACAACTTAATAAAAAATACAATAATATTATATTTCATTTTAATAGAACCTTATTAGGTAAACAAGAAATAAAATTTACGTTTTAATGTATTTCTATAATTTGTACGGCGGCTTGATAGTGATTGTGAACTCGACTCACATGTAAAAGGTTCAGATCCTGGTAAATACAAAAACAATGGCAAGTCTCCTGATTATCATTGTTGCGTTGATTTTAATTGAAATGAATATACTATAATAAAAAAATTTGAAAGTTATAAATTAAAAATATTTTTCATTGATAATCACACACTATTGCTTCCGCGTTTGTCTAAATTTTAGGCGGAAAAGCACATATACAAATAAACCATATCTTTTATTTATAGATTTAAGATTAGACCTAAATAGACCTAAATAGACCTAAACAAATCCAGGGATACTTCAAATGTTGGAAACCCTTGTTGTGCTCGGGTTATAACGGTAGTTTTTTTTTTTAGTTTTTTTTTTTTTTAATATTACCCGAGTAGAGAAATGATTGATTAATATAATAACTACATAATATTATTTATGAATGATTTATACGAAATCATTATCTTAATTGTAGAAATCGTTTTGTTGTTCAAATTTACATAATTTTTCTTCATTTATTGAAATTAATTATAGTTTTAAAAAATACAAATATGTTTAATTATCAAGAAATCTGTTTCGTCATCTGATAGGCTGAGTCATTCTTATCGCATGAATACATTCCGAGATAACAGCTGTGTAAGTGTCGTAACTATGAAAAATTCAGTACGGATGGTCCTCACCTAGTAGCACCTAACCACCAGCTAACGGTGGAATGTACCGTACTATTTTACATTTTTCTTTACCATTGAACTAAAAAAACAGAAGAAAAACTTTAAGGTTTATAACAAACAAAGACACTGACAGTGATGTTTACATTAGACGAAGAAAATAGAATATAACACGATCGATAGAGTCTGACCCGTACCATGTGACTAGGTAAAACCAGCAAGTTATGTTAACACTATTAGTTGAGTATATCTCATAGGGATAAGAACAAATGTAAGAAAAACACAAGAATGCACCTATAGAATTATTACGGGCTGCAGGATTTGAACATATTTGGACATGATGACGTTACTATACGATGGTGTGTATTAGAGCACTCTTCTGTTTAAATAGACACTATGAAATGTGAGCCTACATGACACCAGAGGTATAACTTATTGTCCTATATACTAAGGTGAGAAAATGTGATCAAAATTGTATATTGGAAACAGTGGGGGTAACTATGTTGGTGCGTGGGCGCGGTCCGCACTGGGTGACACTAACATAGGGGTGACTTCAAAATAGGTGTGACACGAACATAAGGGTGACACCAACATAGGGGTGACACCAAAATAGGGGTGACACCAACATAAGGGTGACACCAACATAGGGGTGACACCAAAATAGGGGTGACACCAACATAGGGGTGACACCAAAATAGGGGTGACACCAACATAGAGGTGACACCAACATAGGGGTGACACCAACATAGGGGTGACACCAATATATGGGGTGACACCAACATAGGGGTGGCACACCAACATAGGTGTGACACCAACATAGGGGTGACACAAATATATGGGGTGACACCAACATAGGTGTGACACCAAAATAAGGGTGACAATAAAATAAACAATTCCAAATTTGATAGCAGAAAGAAATCGTTCTAGCCGGGCCTTATATCGATCATAGTTCAAAATATGAGCATTAACACAGTGTGCCACCATGCAGAGCGTTTAGTGCTTAGTTATTTGAATTGGTACATCCAAGGGCATCGCAGAATCGGCTACAGTGGGGATGAAAGAAGAGCACCATTAACACAAACCCATTAGTGGTTTATAAACCTTGGTATATTTCATCTCATCTTTACCAAATTCACACAAAAGTTAGACAAATAAACTAATCTAATTTAAACTACGGCTTAAAGTACAGTCCCTTCTTATTTCTAGGGAGCGACCGATATGCCTTTTTACCGATAGTCCGATACCGATATTTTCCCCCAGCATGTTTGCCGCTATCGATACCGATATTTTGCAGTTTATGAAAGGGTGTCTTACAGATGAAGAAGATTAGAAGAACAAAAGATTTGAAAAGACAGACCGGAAGACCGAGGACAGAAACACAAACCATGCCTGCATAATCTCAGAAATCTACATGTTTATTGTTTAAAATTAAACTTATAACAATTTGTTGTTTTTACTTTTTACTTGTACACAAACAGAAAAGTAAGATAAAGTTGGAAATAATTAATGTCAAACTAAAAAAGTAAAAATGTATTAATTTTTAATTGTAACTTCACTAACTTGTGAAAGTTGTGATGAAATTAAAATAATTTTCTTCGTTAATCTTTGTAATTTTTACTATATTTACTTGTAGCAGATTTTTTTTTAAAGTTTGAAAAATTACAAACAATTATATCAGTAAAGCACTTTACTCAGGTGAACAGTTAACTGGAAGTCTGTAAGTAAACTTTAACTCTGTAAACCACAACCAGTTTAGAGCTACTAGATTTGTGAAAAAAAACGGCCGGTCCAATAGTTAACCCATAATGTCAATATCGGTTCGATTATCGTTCGCTCCCTACAAAATTCGGCCGGTCCGATATTAACCGATAGTACCAATATTGGTCCGATACCGATATCGATCCGATTATCGGTCGCTCCCTACTTATTTCGCTACAGAATCTTGTATCGTCTTGTCATAGCCAAGTCTTAATCGAGAACATGAAACGGGTTGTTTTCGGAGATATAGCTGAACATAATCTATTGATGGTCTAAGGATAATAAATAAAAAATTAAGATCAACGAGGCAGGTGATGGTTAGAATTATTTTAATTTTCAAACAACGGCTCTAACTAGATGTTTGTACGTCCTACAAAACGTCAAGCCACACTTACTTTCTTTTATTTTCATGCACGTGCAACGAATTTACAAATGAAGTGACGTTTTTGATAAAATGACTCAGATTAACACATAATGTTATTAATAAGCACAGACTGGAATCTTCCATACAGAGAAATGTACACATGAACAAATGACGTGAACGACTGATAATGACAGTAATGGATGTTTATAAATACAAACATTCCGACCGATGAGATCAAAACTATTTTATAAAACTGTTGGAGAATTTATTTTAAAAAATAAAGCATTTGTATCAATCAAATATGATTTAAATGAGTTCGATTTATTTAAAGAGCTTTGCGGATAAAAAAAATGGCCAGTTTCAAATCTTCGAGTTTGGTTAATGATACCTATCATTCTAGACAAATTATAAAAGTTATTTACTTAATTACAAAGAAAAAAAATTAGGGAAATGTTTTATTAACTTTCCAAGGGTATACCTAAAAGTAAAAGTATTTAAATACCATACCTTTTCGTATATTGACATGAATATACCTACTAAAATATCACCAATATAAAAAAAAATATTTCATAAACAACATAATAATTTTATTACAATTGTACTGTTTTAGATCAAACACTTTTACAGTATTCTCTGTATTCAAATGTGTATTGTCTTTATAAATATACGGTCACACGATGGGTCCAATATTGCGTGTGGGACCAATATCTGTATTTAATGATTGAAAAAGCTACAACTCAATGTATCTCCAAACTAGACCAGAGCTGTCACCAAAATGTTATTAAGAACAGTTCATATATTTTTTTTTAGAAAAGTCAACGGTGGTAACTTAACAAAACTAGGTGATTTGTAGGACAAACTAATCTTCAAATAGAGCTTACCATTGTAGTGTATTAAACCTGGGGTAAATAGTCTTAGTGATAACTGAGGGATGAGAGTTGGTCTCTTAGCCCGTGAGATCAAACTTGATGTGTTCCTCAACATCGGGGCACTGCCATAAAGGCCATTAGCCAACAATCTACCCGACTGGTCCACCCAGTGGTCTTCCAGCCCAGGACACTCAAAAAGTACATAATATACGGATTGGACGGATGGTTGTGTGGTAAGAAGGTCGATTGTATATTCAGGTCAATGCTTAAGTCCCCGCTATGTCTCCCGTGGTGCCACCCATAGCACTTACGTTTATGGTGGGGGTAAATGAAGGGCACCATTAACCCCGTCCAATTTGTGATTTATAGGATCTAAGAGATTTGATGTCATATTTACAGAGACTTCGCACACACACACACACACACACACACGGCTCCATCAAACTCTGCAGTGGGTCGGCACAGGAAATGGACATTGGGCCTCAGTCTCCCAAAGTACTCACATTTAGGACAATGTCCAGTACGGAAATGGACAATTAGTGCCTGCTACATTGTGTTAGCCCTCGACACGGGTTAAGTTTGGACGACCGCTCGGGGTTAAAACAACCACAACCTAATCTATATCATTACATTTTATGTACAGAAATGTAAAACAGATAAACCATTCTAAATGTGTTACGCTTATTTATTATTTTCTATTTTGGTCTGCCAGAAGAGGCGGATGTTGATCGATAAATTTTAAATGGACGCAAGAAAATGTGTGGTATGCATAAAAAATAAATACACAAATATTAATCTAGCTTTTTACAAAGATATTTTGAGGTTTGGACCCAGTTCGTCAACGGTATATCTGATATTAAATCCACCTATGCCTATCAAGTAAGTAAAATTTATATGATGTCACTAATCCGTAATTAACTTTCAGGCTAATTAGCATATTAACGTAAGAAAACAATAGACATAGTAATATGATATTTAGTTAAGCAAAAAATATCATCTATAGGCAGGAGGATAAAAAACAATAAACTTTGTCACTTGAATTTTTTTATAAATTATTATGTTTATGAAAAAAAATTAAGCGTTGACTAATTTCAGCACATGAAAGTAAACTATTTTTAGATGACTGACAACTTAAGACTATCTAATAGGAATATATACAAAAAAAAACAAGTAGAAAGATTTACAGAAGGAAGGGCATACGACTGATAAGCTTAAGGTTAGTCAGCCGATTGAGAAATACTTACAAATGACAAAGTTTGACAAATTTAGAAATTGGTATATCATATTAGTTATATTAAAAATGTGTGTGTTTAATAACATAACCGTTCTTAAAATAGGGCAATTATGCAAGCACCAAAGTCTAAACGATCCAAAGTTCTCTTCTCTGTTATTAATTTGTATTAAATATGGTTAAAGAAATAAAGGACCAGGACTATTAATTAACTTACGATCGAAAAGATAAATCATGAAATTTCTCCGGCTCCCTTAAGACCTCAAAGATCGGTGAAAACTGAAGAGCGAATACTCTTAAATAACTGGTTTAACAATATAGTAACTGATTAGCCAAAGTTGAGTTGTGATGAAGTGTGATGAACCCGGATGGGAGGATATGAAATCTCGTATCCTATATCATAACAAACAACTTATGGGACTGTTCTATATGGTGCCCTTCTTTCATCCCCAACATAGCTGATAGTGTTATGGACAAGGAGGCACCACGGGTGACAAGATGAGAACTTTAACTATGACATGAAAACTTCAATTGGTTCTCTTAGTCCAACTCTTTACAGCACGAACCATCCGCCTCTCTCCAACCCCTCTCTTTTCTGAAGAAGCCACGGTGTATCAACAATAATCGTGTAACAACACAACAGTCAATCGATTTTTATTTACTTCTTCTAATGTTTACTACTAGTATGAAACACTTTAAAATAAAGCTCGGCAATTCACTTGGAATATGTAAGTTAACTGTGGTACACACGAGATTAGTGTGGGATGGATTCAAATATTCTTATAACAAATATAAACACATTTTTTTGGAGAAAATATTGAAACATTTGTATACCTTTCTTCACTTCGACATAAGTTAAAACACGTTTTATCACACCGATTTGCTCTCATTTAGAAGATACTTGATTTTGCCCTAGGAACCACACACTAATTTGTGTGCTACATTAACGACTCTTTATCAGGCCCACGAGCAACACAATCAATATAAACGGGCCAGAGCAAAAAGTCATCAATGTATCCTTACCACACAAAAATGTTTGCCATAAGAATTGATATAATTACATTTAAATTGTATTCACAAAATGCACCCTGAAAGTTACAATTATTATTAAATTTCATGTAATAGGCCCCCTTTTCTACATGTAAGTAGTAATTCCTATTAAATTTGATGATGTAATAGCCTCATCAAGTATTTTGGTTGTAGACCCGATGCATCTCAAAGTCTCTTCCAAGGGTCTTCTACTATGCTCACAATATAGAATCATATTACCTACACAGCTATAACTGGAAAACGAAAGATTTATTGTGCCAGAAAGTCTAATATATTTCTGATTAATTATGATGTACTGAGGTTTCCACCAATGTAGTTTACGGAACAGAATAATGTACTTTGCATTGGTCAGATAGTAAACTAAAACTAGTTTTGAAACTTAACACTAGAAAAGCTTTCGGGATTAAAAAGTATCGAAATAAAACAGTGATTCTAAAAATGATACGCTTCGAGACTTTTTATGACACGTTATTTCCTTTTTGCGACCAATCTAGAAAGCTTTTAGTGGTCTTAGTGACACACTAGTAAAATATCCGAGACAAACGAGAGTAAAAAAGCCATTTTTTTTTTAAAAACAATAGACTTTTTTACTTTGCCAATACACAATCTAAGTAAATACCGTGGATTCCGCTTAATTGGGACACCGCTTAGTTGGGACTGCCGCTTATTTGGGACAAATCTCAAAGAAACCAAACCAAGAATCCAATAGTAAATGTGCATGTTTAATTGGGACAGCCGCTTAATTGGGACAAAAAGCCTCGGTCCCGATGTGTCCCAATTAAGCGGAATCGACTGTGTTAAGTAATGAGTTATATAAATAGACACTTATAAACTCTCGATCCACTTATCTATAAAAAAATTTTATTGTTTTTTTTTTTGCAAACAGCTTAGAATTTTTCTGCGACTCATCAAGTCAGTCACGACATACAGTCCACGACTAACGGATGTCGATCATTAGAAAGTCTAGTTTTTTTTTTTACATATAGAAATTAAAATGAAAACATTTAGATCATTGTCGGTGAATATAAGACATTGTAACTTTAAATTTTATGAAGAGACTTTCTTTTAAAATAGAAGAAAGGAAATTTGAAAACCGCTACTCATTGATGGGGATGGATGGTCGAGTGATGAAGCGCTCGACTGTCGACCTGGAGGTACCTGGTTCGATCTCCGGTGAAGACCAATGAAATTTTTCTTGTCATGGCTGAAGTCCCCCTCCCTATATCTCCCGGGGTGCCGCCTTAATGATTTTTTGTTTAAATACATCCTCGAAAGTTAGATCTTTGAAAGATATGAATTAAATTTATTATTTCATTTATTTACAGCTCAAACATTCTTATTTAGTCTTTATTATTTTAAAATACTGATATGTATGATACAATTCCAAAACGCATCTTTTTTTATGTTACAAACATTACCAGACACAGGAAGTTTAAAAAGACAATCATTTCTTTTTTTTACGGTTTCAATCCCATCGGATGTGTGTATATTTTGTTACTAATATTCAACCACGATAGTTCAAAAAAATTGACATTCACCTCCCTCGACATTTCCGTTATTTACTTTTCCTTTCTACCAAAGACACTTACATTTAATTTCACTAGCTTCTACTTGTCTTTGACCGGATTGTCAACAAACTTAACGGAATTTGAATGACGGAAATGTATCATTCAGTGACAGTTAACCGAAACTAAAACTTTTAATGTCACAACAATATAGTGTAGAATTAGTTCAGAGACAAATTGCTACCTAATTGCAACAAAATGTACACAAAAAATATCAGACTTCTACCTTTATTGGCGATGTCTGTTTTTATCTCCAGTACTTGTAAGTGAAAATTGTTTTATATATTAATATAAATTATTTTATTGATTACGTTTTTTAATGAACCTTTGTTAACAATTGGTTGTACTGCTACATATTGACAACAGTAAATCTTACATTTCGCCATATAGATGATAAAATGGTTCTAATTAGATCTCATTGAAATATAAATTAGGAAGTTTTATTTTCTTAACAAATTTAGCAGTTTAAAATACTTTATTAAAGAAAAAAATACGTTTTGTTTCTATTTTTTTTTTAATTATGAATAATACTATGATCCGTTTCTTGTTATTTTTAAGAAAGTTAATAAACCTATATTTCAACTGTTGTACCTTTCAATTTAGAAACTCGTTGCATACGTTTGTAACTAAATAAGAATAACTTAAATTTTAAGACCAAACTAAATGCACAAATGTTGTAATCAAGTGCGCCATTTTGGGAGGGAGGGGGCGAAAAAGTTTATCCCATCTTACCCAAAGGATCCATTACTTTTTTTTTTTTTTTAATCTTTCTGTGTGAAAAAGACAGTAAGTAATCATGTTTAATTGTTCTGAATGTCATGATAATGTAAACGCGCTGTTTTTTTTTTGTTTTTTTTTGGAACTTAGCAAATAATTTTAACTTAATAACATATTTTAGTAAAACGGTTATGATATTCAAATTATCCCTGACCGCTCGTTTTATATTTTGACAGAAATGCCACATAAAATCAACGAAAAATAATCAGGTTGAAGCCTTTAAAGTAAATATGAACAATAATGTTAAACTATATCTTCACTGAAACAACGCTTTATTTTCCATTCTGTATTTACGTGGCATGAAACCTTATAGACAGAAAATAGACAACCAAAACAGACAAAACTTGAATGCTATACGGGAAAGACGCCCCACTCCCTGAGACAGCCAAAATGACGGCCCTGATAGTAATTCCTTCTCCCCAGATACAGTACTGGCACGATGAAATCTTTACATAGTTACACGTCTAATGAATTTATTTTTATTTAATAACATGTTTTTATTTAAAATGTATCTACTTCATGGAAATAATTAAAAACCGATTTAACAAACTTTTTTTTTCAAATATTTAGCCATGGCCACCGGAGAGCTTCTATTTACAGTCAACAACATTAGAATTGTAAACAATCTGTCACGGCCATTGATTTCATCACGAGGCTCATTAGTTCAACTTGAATGTCTCAGTTTAGACAATGAGACAGTGAATATCTCTAAGGGCCCAAACCTGAGTCTAATTCAAAGTTCTCGGAATTATACCACTTATACAATGAAGAGAATGTCTTGCAAAGATCAAGGACTATATTACTGCCGAACTTCGAGAATATCTCATCGTAGTGATATTGGACTTAATAACTGTGAGTATACACTTGTCTTGTGACAGTATGCTTTATCTTTATAATGTTAATGGCATGATATTAATATGCCGTATGGTACTATTTTTAAAATGTAAGACTGATTGACGAACTGATTGTTGAAGAGATTGTCTGATTGATTATAAAACTGAATGTTAAACTAATTGTCAAACTGATTGTCGAATTGATTGTCGTACGCAATGTCGTACTTATTGTTGTAAGGCCTGTCAAGCCCATTGTTGTACTGATTAAGTCGTGCTGCGTAAATCGTTTGACAGTTATCCTAGGGGTCACAGCTTGGTAAGAACTGAGGACCCTATTCCAAACAGTACAAAATTTATAGAATATTGAAATTCTTAAAATATTAATGGGGGGGGGGGGTTGGGGGTAAATGCGGTTGATTACTTTGTGTTTAAGGATGAGATGTAATCTCTAAGATTTAATACAGCGTTGATGAACTGGTTTATAGTGTCCTTCTTCCATCCCCGCCATAGTAAATAATGTAATGACCGTGGGGGCACCAGGGGATATATAGCAGTGACTTCAACAATGACCTGAAAATCCATCGGACCATGACATACAATCGCTAAATATGTTGAGTCTAAGAAACAGTCTATATACACATTTTATCTCCAGTAGTCCTCAAGGGTTTAAGGGAACCTTACATTCACCGAGTTTTTTTGCACGTCTGTATCATCTAACATCGTGTTTATGCTAGTTTATATATGACTAAAAGCCATTTTTGTCTTATTTACAGGCCCTGTTCAATTATGTCAAGGGAATAAATTATTTAGACAAATCACAGCGGACATTGGAGAAACAAAAACATTTGCAATTTGTATTTATACAGCAAACCCTAAAGCAATTAATGTCCAGATAAATAACATGAATATCAACAAATCTCTTGATAACAGCAAGTACCAATTGTCTGTTAGGCGGAAATCGAGGACATCCTTTATTAGTATACTGAATATAACCATTAAAAATATTACTTTGGAAGACATTGGATACCATATGTTTCATATCAAAACTACTCGCTTCGATACTCTTAAATATCATCTGTTTATAAAATACAGTAAGTCTAGTTTTTTATACATAAAATATATCAAACTATTCATATTTCTTTGAAGGAAAAAGATGTGGTGTAGATAAAAACACGTCCTACTCGGAATTTTATAGGATTGCGCTTCAAATAAAAAATTATATAGACACGTTCAAATTAAAACTAGACTCGAGGGAAAATGTAAAAGCTTTAGCCTACTTGCCAGCTTTAACCTTAGACTAGATGAGTAAGCTTATCTGCGATCCACATGAGCTTGCGAAATCATATATGGTGCATTTTCCTTTATTAGATTAACTGATTACTCACTAGCTTACTTATATTTCAGTAATATATGATATATATATATGTTAAATGGAAAATTAGAAACTTTTTTTGAAATTATGAAAAAAGTAAACTTGTAAATATTCAGGACATGTTGTGTTAACTTATGGAAATCACAACTATTAATAAGCAAATACTGACAATGATTTTAGTTAACAAATAAAAAAAATTACTTTACTTTAGTCAATTAGCACGTTAAAATGTTAATAAGAATTGTTTTCCGATTATATTCCAGAAAAAGATTGTATATTATGCAGATATGGTAGAACAAATCTTCTCATAGCCACAAATGACAACAAAATTCAACAAATTTCAAAATCAAGAGTTATTCCTGAAGAAATAATTTTTTTCAGCCATCAAAATCAAACCAAAAAATTAAAAATTCGTAACTTAACTTCAATAGAGTCAAGTATTTACAACTTTTCAAATATATGTGGATCTTTTGTCTGTACAAATTTCAGGAAACTGTACCATCAACAAACTGAAGTAGTAAATGTTTTACATAAAAACTGTGAGTAACATATTATGTGTTTTCTTTAACTAATTATTAGTTACCAATACATTATTATGTAAAGCGAAAAATAAATGCTTAGAAGATACAATTTTGTTTCAATACCCTTTAAATTATATTCTTTTAAAGATGAATTCATTTCTAAATACAGAGTTAATTATTAAACATGAAAATTGTGCTGTTAAATGTTGATTTATTGTGGTAATAGTAATTAGATATATTCTAAAGATCAGAATCCAAGTAGGATTGAAATCAATAATTCATTCTAATAGTAATATCAATATAAGTACATTAATATGTTTGGAATCTAACAACAACAAATAAGAAAAAAGTATGGATACATAAATAAAATATCAAATACAAGCGAAAATTCAAGCTCCCATGCAAATAAAGTATAATGTATCAGCTAATGTATTATTCATTGTCATATTTATATCGTCTTATAAGTAAATGTTTTTAAAATTTTAAATAACAACACTAATATAAATTATTTTCAATGCATCTCCCTTAGAAAAAATTCGGGATTTATTTTTCACTAATCTACAGTGCGCAGTTTGTTTGTTTTTTGTATAGTAATAGTAATCAAACAGTCTGGCTACCTTTAACCATTCTTTTGTGTTGTCATGTTAGGTCATAGGTCGTGAATTGCTTGAGTATATGTGTTAAGTCCCTATAATGATGATATGAAATCTCTTAGATCCTATAAAGCACGAATGGGAACTGTTTTGTGGTGCCCTTCTTCCATCCCAACCATAGCCTATAAGGCAATTACCATGTAGATATAGAGGGAACTTTCACCATGATTTAAAACCAGGGACCATCAGATTGACAGTTGAGCAATAAAGCGCACGACCATCCGTCCCCTAGTAGAATTACGTAAAAGCCGACTCTTTGGCAATTACAGTAATGATTTAGGAACATTTCCTAAAATGTTCTTTAAATATATAAAGCATTATTCACTTCACATCCTTTTTTTGTGCTATTGTACTTTATGGGTGTAAAAGTCTGTCAGCGGGTACCCTTAACAATTAAATGTACTTATTTTCATAATTGAATATGCTTAACTTTCCAATGCAATACTCTCTCTCTCTCTCTCTCTCTCTCTCTCTCTCTCTCTCTCTCTCTCTCTCTCTCTCTTTGAACTCTCTCAGTGAAACTGCGGGCTAAGACCTTAGTCTAATGCAATACTAGGGCATAGCGTTTGGTGTTAAGTCATGCGAAATTCTTCTACATTTTGGTTTTTTTTAAAAGTAAACTATATGTCGCTGCGTAACTCTTGGAGTACGCATGACACAATTAGAGAACCACGGCACTAAACTATGTACAGATACAGCAACAAAACATAGTTCGTAAATTTTCTATTTTCAGGCCCTCCGTTCAAAGTGGGTGAAACAGAAATAAAAATTCAGAAGAAAGATAAAAAAGTACAGTATCGATTCAAAGTTCTTTCTTACCAAAATATCACACAAACTGTCTACTTAAATAAGTCAATACCAGTAAACTGTGGAGGAAATGCAAGTGGCGTTACCCTGCAGTGCAAGAAAAGAAGTCACAAGTATAGTTTTACTTTGACCCTTTCAAACTGGACAAGAAAGTCACATCCATACACAAATATCAAAATACGAGACGTGAAGAGGAAATCTTTGAAAATAAAACTATTATTGCCAAATAGAAAACATCGTAAGTTGCATAGATCAATGATTAACACGCTCACGTACATAGGGAGATTGATTGGTAGACACATAGAAGGATAGATAGATAGATGGATGGATGGATGCATGGATGTATAAATAGATAGATAGATAGATAGATAGATAGATAGATAGATAGATAGATAGATAGATGGATAGATAGATAGATAGATAGATAGATAGATAGATAGATAGATAGATAGATAACTGAAACATCAATTATTATTGCCTGATTTCACATCTCCACTTTAAAAAGTATTAAGGAAGAAGATGACACAGTTTTGTCAAAAGGGACAGACAGCTAGATTTAAATTCAAAATGCGCAACAAGCTCAAGAAAATCAAGGTGAACGGTCAAGAGATATTCACCGACACAACCTCTAAATTATATTATGATCTCACATTGAACACAACGCTGACATTTGTCATCAATAATGTTACATCTGATGACTGTAAGACGTATCAAGTACGCATCATTCTCTTGAAGGGAAGAAAGATCAAGAAAAGAAATTTTCTAATACACCTCATGAGATCAAACGGTATGACAAATAGTTTTCATTTTTTAAAGATAAACTATAATTCTGATAGTTCCAGCCATAAAACATTATTGTTATTGTTAATTTTTTTTATAAAAACTAGTAAGAAAATGCATGTAATATAATAAAAGCAAAATTTTACAAACCATGTTGGAGCTTCTAATGCAGCGGTCGGGGAACCGTGGTAAAATACCCAAAATGGGGTAAAAATGAAATTTTTGGGGGTAAAAATGAAACTTTTGTGAGAAAAAAGTATATATTTTTAATTTTTGCTATGGGATTTTATCAACTTACACAAAAATATTTTGGGGTAATGATAAAAAAAAAGTTCCCCAACCGCTGTTCTAATGTAAAGAAATGATCAAGGTGAACGTTTAAATGAAATAAAATCATAATGAAGTGGATGAGAAATATGTATAATTTTTTAATGTTGTCAGATCATGAATAATTTTGTAACATTTTAATTAGTAAATTCTAATATTTAAATTTAGGTAAAGGTGATTTTTTTTTGTTATCTTTTGATTTGTTAAGCATGATATTCAGCTTGTTACTTAATCGTATCTTTTTTTTTTAATTAAATGTTTTTCCTTTTTGTATATCAACTAAAGAGAAAGAGTTACTAGTCAACAACATGAGGACACATCAAAGATTGTTGATAGTCAAGGAAAATTCACGAATCAATTTTACGTGTAAATGGACCGGATTTGACGTAAATAAAATATCTCTGACCAGAGCGTCCAGTGGGAAGCTGTTAGAGAAAACAACCAAATCGAGTCTCAGGCATGTCGTGGATAATTTCACATGCACTGCTATGGACACGTATATCTGCCAGATACAACCTAATAGAACGGATGATAATGTTTCTTCTTATGTAACGACAGATGTAGCTCTTGTTAATTGTAAGTCAAACTAAATAGTCTTTTCATGGTCTGATTTAGGAGTTAATTATATACTAACAAATTACTTCTTTTTAATATATGCAAAATTGTTATTTTTAAACTCACAACCATGCATTAACATTTAAAACTATTTGTTAATATTTACTTAGGATTTTTAAGCCTATTGATATATATATATATATATGTATATATATATGTATATATTAATTGTTGCTAATAACGTCTCTTGCAAACGCCGAGTGAATGTTCAAATTATCATAGGTTGTTTTGTATCTAAAAGTGGTCTTAATTAATATCCATTAGATTTCAAATTATAGATATATAAAGCATAATTAAAAAATTAGTTGGTATACCGCTAACAAAAATATTATGACATATGTTTAAATTAAAATTATATTATTACTTTAGTATCAAAAATAATACTTTATTTAACTTTATTTTAATCGCCCTTTATAATTATATTAGAGTAGGGTTCAATTTATAATGCAAAAAAAAAATTCTCAGAGAAACGCTTATCCTACTAATAAAGTAGCTATCTTGTCGATCGTCCGTGTGGGAAAAGCCGTCCTATAAATAATCTATGACGTCCCGATGGTACATTTTTTTTTCAGAATGGGAGCGCCGTCGCTATAAATAAAAAAAAATTTCCCGATGGGTGCTGTATCGTGACTTCGTGCTGCATAATGTTATTTTATTATTACTCTTCAGTGCATTTTATAAAAAAAAAACTTTTTTTAAATGCTTTGTTTTGATTTTTACACACATTTGAAATGTATTTTGTCTACAATAATCTGCTCATGTTCTTTAGTGCCACTTCGAGGACATAGATTTACTTTTTTTTTGTACATAGACTTTTATTGCCCTCAAATATATATATATATATATATATATATATATATATATATCACCATTTTCAACTCCAGCTGTGTGCCTACTAGCCGGTCCGGGTACCGGGCCTTTGTTTACTAGTAAATATATATTGGTAGACCTATGAACGTTTATTTCCAATTTAAAAAAATAAAAATGTACATTCAGGTCCTCCAAGAACATGTTTTGAAAAAGATAAAAATGTGAAGCTACTCTCCACATCAATCGTTATTAGTCTCTGCATCTTGGCACTAGATCCTCAACAGTGGAAGCCCATCATTGTGCGAGATAGTCTACATATCAGTTCTGAAGTTGAAGTCAATCACACATGGCAGAGAATCAACAAGAGCTCTTTATATTTCAATCTCACTTTATTCTTTGGATCTCCTTTACCACTCGACAATGGGGTTCATTGGTTAAGCATTGGGGATCATGTGCTAACTCAGCTGAATGTCACTGGAGGTAATGCAATTTTAGTTTGTATGATTATTTGTGAACATTTTAGTATTCATATTATTGAATTTATAGAAGTTTAAATAATATCATCGAATATACTAAAATTATCTGTTTATTTTAATATGCCATACTAATCAAAATGAAATTATATATATATATATATATATATATATATATATATATATATATATATATATCATTATCGAAGTATTACTTTAGCAAATATGCGGTTTATTTTAATTTTTTTATGGATTACACGGATTTTGGAGCTCTTCGTAAATTTTCATCACCTGCTAGAAAATATCTGGGTAAAAGAGAACCTACATCAATAAAAATAACTGGGGTATCTAAAGTAGCACAGTATGAAATGTCCAATTGTCTTGTTTTAACATTCATTGTGGTTGGAGTCTGATTAAGAAAAATAATCGGTAGTGTAATGGTAACGAACCGGGATCCCATGTCTCAAAATTATCAGAACACCACTCCAAATTAACGACTGAAAATACCGTGATTAGATTATAATTAAACCGGTATTCTAGAATATTTTCCACAATTTCGTTATTTCATCTTCGACAAAGACAAATTTGTTCAAGTTTATTTATTGAAAATACTGATGTGGATAAAAGTGACCAGTATTTGACCATTAGTGGGGTGGGAAGGCTACAAAGAACAATTGATTTTTTTTTTCTCATTTTCTGTTGATTAATTTATTTACAGTACTATTGTAATGTGTTACATTTAGGTTTAATAAATAACCTTTCTAATTGACATAACAAAACAATGTCATAACTGTATTTCAGAAATTGATATCAACAATGATAGACCATTTATTCTAATCGTAAATGTTTGTATTTTTGCATTGGTTGTATTGATGGTGCTGGTATCAATTTTGTGGAAGAAAAAAGGTAATAATATAAATAATTGTCTTACATATACAGAAATACTATTGTAATATGTATATGTGTGTCTGTGATTTAATAAGAATATTTTCATGGTGAACTTTAATTTTTTTTATATTTTTTTTTTCAAAAGGATCCCAAATTTTTTACAACTTGTCTAAACGGTAAACGACATTTTATTTCACTTTTTTTAAATATTCTTATCGTACAATAACAGTAATGATGTTATCTCACTAAATTATATTTACTCACTTTCCCCAGCATCAAATGGAGTTCTATGAGGGAGAACGTCATGCCTTTTAAACGTAAGTATCGTATCCTTTCTTATAAGAAGTATCCGGTCACCGAATAAACCAGAGTCCTGAGACAAATACGATGTAGGTGATTGATATGGGCTATCTTTTCTCACGAGGTCTCATTGGGACCACACTTCCATCAAAATAAACATGTTGAAAGTAAACTAGGCTGGAGAAAAATCCACGCATATGGTTTATAAGAACAGTTTTTGTTTCTTAAGATTTAATAATGTCATACTCAGTCGTATTAATATCAAAAGTCATTCATATAAAATAATATTATTCTTTTCAGGTATATCTTTCAGAGATCAATTAATGAGGTCGGATGCAGCAACCAGTTCAAGGACACTACAGTACGTGAATTTATCACAAGTCATGGAAAATTCCCACATGGACGTCTTACCACAGAAAACGTCAGTCATTGGCATCCCATGTGAACCAGGGGACAGTTTGGTTGAGGATGACGTTTTGAAACGTCAGCCTGCATCTCATCTAAGCGATGAAATAAATGTCAGTTCAGGTGTACGCTCCGGTAAATTCAACAGATTAAACGGTCGCTCCACTCAACTTTACAGAAACCTACGTAAGGCTCACAAGGGATTGAAACTGCCACAATCAGCTCATAGAAATGTCTATGAAAATATACAGCTCTTAAAGACCGGGGGTTTGGATGCCACACAATGTTCCAATGAATGTCAGAGCAAAGATGTTTCACGTCAGAAAACTGCTATGCAAAATAATGAAGTTTATGGTAATACTAGCCGTTGCTTCGGGATATATAATAATTATCCTTCCAATGAACAAGATTTCCAGAGCAACAAATTTAGTAAGACTACAGAGCTAAGCATAAGTCAAGAGAAACTTACTGATAAACTGGTAAGGACTTAAAACCGTTTTACAGCCAAAGTAGTCTTTAAAAAAGTAAATGTTTAAACAGTATTTATAAAAAAAAATAGCCACGTGTGTATAAGAATTATCATATTTTTATTACCATCCATAAGATCTATTCATTTACAATTAATGCACAAGTTTATCTAATGTCATTACCCTCACATTTAAACAGCGTAGTTATATGAATAGTTTTGTTGGCCAGAGACGTAATTTAAGATTCGGCATACAATTTGTAGTTACACTTTTGAGATTAATTAATTATTTTTTATTTATTAATGCACAGGGTGGCCAAAAAGTATATTGACACTTATCATGTAGACTATTTCTTAGAAATTTAGACACTAGAACAGCGGGAAATTCATTATACATGTTAACATAAACAAGTGAATCTCTCAGATGCTCAAAATGCCCTCATTGCAACATTCTTCAAATCATATAAAAGGTTGTTTAATAACTGTAAACCTACTTTCCAGCAACTCTGTATAAATTTTTGCACCTCCACTGCTAGCACGACTGGGTTTCAATGATTTTTATTACGTAAATATCAAATAATAAAAATTTTAATTGGCTGTAACTTTGGATTTTTCATTTCAATTTCACATATTGGGTGGTGTGCTTCGTGGCTTTCTTAATGTTTTTTTTATAGTTTTCGTTAAACAAGAACATTTTGCTGTCATTTTATGACCAGCACGTTCATTGAGAATTACATAAACAATACCAATTTATTAAATATTTCATTTACTTAATCATGATTTTGTGATTGCCCCCCCCTATCAGCAAATGACTCCCCTGTGGCAGGCCCGTAGCGTGCGGGGGGCAAGGGCGCAGGGCCCCCTCTGCGTTTTGTCTGGCCCGTTCTGCATTTTTGTAAACTTAATAAAATGTATTTCCTTCCCCCCCCTGCTATTGTTGGGCCCCTGCTATAGAATGTTTACGCTACGGGGCTGCCCTGTGGGCGTAAAGGCATAACTGTCTATTATCGCTACTTACATTTGCGTCCGTTTATGGTATTAAGAATAAATGTAGGATAATGGGATATAAGGTTTAAACTGAACAGAATAAAAATGTAATATTCGTAATAAAACTGTTTATAAAGTTGATTCTACTTATATAACTTATATCCTTACATTACATATTAAAACGTATTCAGTGTTCCTTTTTTTCTTGAATTAGAATCAGCAAGCAGGTCGCTACAGAAGTGAGGAAGGTCTTCTTTATGTCACGCTGTCACATGATCTTGCCAGAAAATGTAAAAGCCGAAACAGAAATATGAAACGAAACAAGAATAATTCATTAATCAATGATGACCACGTGATTTATGCAGAGATAGACTTGACGAAAAACAAAAGATTAGCAATATTAGAAAGAAAATGAGGACCAGATTTTTAAAAGAATTCAACTTCATGACGAATTATTAAATCATAAATAACGTTTATTGTTCTTATAAATCGTTACTGCTTGTTTAAAAACTATAGAATAGTGAATATCAACATGCCTATTGTTGAAATAAATCTAAAAATTATAGAAGCTTTACAATTATTTTTTTTCCGTTTGACTTTTTGTTATGTTTTATTGTTTGTTTTTGTTTTGTTTTTAACATATCTCACCTCCTGTATATTCTCTTTAAAATGTGTAGTATTATAGTACACAATAGTGTATATTGTTAAAATATATTAACATGCATCACGAAGTAGTTTCCGATGAATAGCGGTTAAAAAATTTATAAAATTCCCTGTAACAAAAACATGTATAAAAACATATTTTAGCTATGCTTACCCACTTCCACTTTCTCATCAACAACAAATGTCAACCTTTAGGGGCATCCCTAGTAAAATAACGATATATTTTTTTTAAAACAACCACCAAAAGTACAAACTTATAAAAAAGAAAACAAATTATAAATAGAATACCCTACTCCCCAATACAACATTAAATAACAAACTTCAAACTCCGCCCCATAATTTGGTCCCTAAGCGAAGTTGTATCTTTACGAGAAGATGGTGAAATATTAATGAGTAAGTCAGTCAGTCTGTAAGGGCTTTGCCTTTAATTAATATGTATATTATTTACGACTCGAAATGTTAGTTGAAAGGAAGGTAATAGGGTTTAAAAGTAGGGTTTACCTAATAGCATGGGAGAACTTGGCGGCATGGGGTTGTGGGCTCAGGAAATGTTGGATGGAGATGATAAGGGGAGAGGAGTCTGTGAAATTAGGTGTTGTAGAGTAGATAATAATTTTACAACATATAATAATTATAGCAGATAATAATATACAACAGATAATAATTATACAACATATAATAATTATACAACAGATAATTATTGTCATATTTCAGTCAATTTAAAAGGGCGTATTTTTTTCCTTATTAAAATTGTATGGCAGTACTCTCCTGCACATATCAGGTTTTTGCTAGTATTTTTTTCAATTTTGTTTCACATTTCAAATGCTATTTTATATGTCCTGATATTTATAATGAAAATTACTGTTATCGACTTAAACCAGAGTCTGAGTAAATACAGTTTTGGGTAGAAGAAATAAAAAAATATCATCATAATCATCATACAAATCCTCATGTCATAGTATACTATTGAGTGTCCTATTTGTAAAAATATTGGAAGAATAGTTTCATATGTTTTGAAAAGAAATTACGTCAGTTATTATAAATAATGATGACAAAAAGTCTAATGACGGGCTACGGGCAGTCTATTGCCGAATTACAGACATTCTAATGACGAGCAACAGACAGTCCACTTATTAGCTATTGTCTATTGTCGAGCAACAGTCAGTCTACTGACTAGCTAGAGAGATTTTAATGTCAAGTTACAGAGAGTCTAATGACGAGCTACAGACAGTCTATTGACGAGCTACAGACATTCTAATAACGAGCTACAGACAGACCACTTACTAGCTGCAGACATTCTAATGACGAGCAACAGACAGTCTACTGACTAGCTAGAGACATTTTAATGTCAAGTTACAGAGAGTCTAATGACGAGCTACATACCGTCTAATGACGAGCTACACACAGTTTACTGACGAGCTACAGACATTCAATGACGAGTACAGACGTTAAAATGGCGAGCAAAAGACAATTCTAAAGAAAGCAATAGTCTAGTATTCCATGTTTGTGTCCACTTTGCACTATAGGAGTATGAAGGAATCAGTGTTAAAGTGCACTTGAACTTTAATGAAATTATGCTCAGGTCTCAATTTCTTATCGTCAAACTTGCTTATGTTATGACTAACGAAGCACTTGTAATGTTTTTAGAAAATCCATCTCAAAACATTAAAAAATGTGTTTATCTCATTGTAGATGTAGGTCAACAAGAATGGAAATAGAAATTCTGAAAATAAGATTAAAACATAATGAGAACAACGAAGCATATTTCTTCTTCATCTTTGTTCTCGATTATATGATCATGGAGGATTTCAAACGACCAGGCCTATAGCTATGATGAACTGCACGGTGGCATCCAGGTCCGTCTCGCTCCCAACAGATTAAGACAACACATGTTCCGAAGGCTAGGCATTGGAAACAGTGAGGACTGCCCATGTGGGATGTCTCCCGAGAACGCAGAACGTGTTCTTCAATCCTGCCCTTTACATGACACAGCTCGCAACAGGTTCTGGCCACAGATGTCCCCCTTCAATCAAAAAACAAAGCATACAATCATTGATAAATTGAAAACGTAATAATTGTACACTAAAAAATAAGTAGGATTAACAATTTAAAGGATGAATTTGAGCCAGTGACCAACTTCATATAAAAATTATAATAAAAATCAATATTAGAAAGGGTAAGCAATAAACAAAAAATTTGAAACAATATGTTTTTAAGTATGTTTGAGAGCAAGAGAATCCAGATTATTAAGGTCAGTTTTTTATTTCATTATGTATACATTCTTTAAAAAAGAATATAATAATTTTATTTTAGTTATAAAAATAAACCTAAATATATATTTCTTTTCTTATAAACTCACATCAACGTTGCCTAATGCCCCGAAAAATACTTCGAATAGACCTGTTTATTCCATTATATCTCTATATATTGTGTAATATAGCCTCTTTTAACTATTATTAGTTATAGTGTCTTATTGTTTCTTCAATATCAGTTCTACTATTGTATTCTAAGAAAGACTACATAAATGTCATATAATCTAAGAATTATACTAAGTCTCCCGATTAGTACCACTAGGCTACGCTACGAATGATCGTCTGTCGACCTGAAGATATCTGGTTTGATTTGTGAGAATTAATGAATATTTCTGGTCATGGCTAAAATATTTCAAATTTCACAAGTTTTTAAGTTAGTACTGAGGTTATTTTGCGAATATTTCTGAAATATATTTAGCAAACAATAAGAACCTAACAAAACAATGAAAAAAATTTTAATCTCAAAAGTTATTTTATCTGACCCACAAATAAATCAAGTAAATTATTTCAATCCGTTAGTCAATAAAAAAACAAGCTTTTAATCGCTTTTATAAGATTTAGTTTCCCTCTCAAGGAGTGTAAAGACATTAAAGACGTAATACAAAAATATTGCACTTTTTTATTCAAATAATATTAGTTAATTAAATCATTTTTCATTAGAGCTATCAGTAGACTTACCATACGTCCCGGTTTCACCGGGACAGTCCCGGATATATTGGGTTGTCCCGGTGTCCCGCCCGGTTGTTGAAATTGTCCCGGTTTGGTTTAGGTTCAGTCCGCGGATTCATGGTGTGCAAAGTTAACTTCGGACTTAGCTGCAATGAATTTTATGAAAAAATTAGAGAGAAGAAGGTCTTATTGAGAAAGGTTCACCCAAGTGAAAAATACGAGTGGTACAACAAGTAGGAAACTGTTTTGATTTGTAAAAATATCATGTTTGTATACCATTATGAATAAAATAACAAAAATTATATATTCTATATTTTAAATGTTTTTTACATTACAGTTTTCATAACACACCCCCCTCCCGAAACCGACATCCCTAAACCTAAAGTAAAAAAGACAGAACTGTCCCGGTTGGTCCGTGAAAAAATATGGCAACCCTAGCTATAAGTATGTGAAGTAGGAAATAAGCAACACATAAATGTACTCCCATTGTGTGCTGTATGACTACTTTCAAATTACTAAGCTGTAACCACTTTGTTGAAATCATAAAATTTTCTCGCAAAAAAATAAATTAGCGTAGAAATAGAAAATTAGTTTCGTTTTGTGACTGAAGAATCTTGAAATACAATTGGGAACATCGGAAAACATTCAAATTAGCTTTCTAAGATTAATTATCAAAAACTAAGCTAAGTTTCAGATTTTTTATTTTGAATAGTTTGAGAAAAAAAATGTTTGATGTGTTATTTAATTTGTTTCATTTTTAATATATATTCTGAGATTGAATTCGATTTTCCACATTTTCAATAATTTCGATTGTAGGCCGATATACCAGTACGTATGAAATACATAAAATAATAAAGTATAGAGCTTTAAGCTTTCCTCTAACCAAAGCGAATTTCGCGTATCTAGGTAGCTCGCGAAATTCGCCCCTCTTTCGCGGCACTGTATTTATATGGAGATGCTCAAACCGCGTAGAATTTCCGCGGCGGTGCAGAGAAATTTCGCGGCATCGCTTCTTTCAGAGTTTTTTCGCGTTTCGCGAGTGTAAACAATCCAAAATGGCTGCCTAGAAACATCGACTCAAATGAAAATCAAGGTTAAAATTGATATAAATGTCTTAAAATTAACAAATAAGACTTACATTTATATATAGCAACTTGAATTATATCAGATTATACCAAAAAGTAAGTGTTTTTTTCACTTTTTACTTGTAAAATACCATAACTGTAGAAAATATATCATAAGAAGAAAATGTCTGCCGACGTCTTCAAATAAACAAAAAGAAAATTTAAAATCATTATATCCGGTCGGCTGACGCCTACGTTCGCTTCGCTTAGGTGTAGCGAGGGATTTTCGCGCTTTGAAAAATCTCACGTGAGAAATAGCGCAGCGGTTCGCTTCGCTTTGGTTAGAGGAAAGCTTAAAGCAATCAAACACAAAAATTAACACATATAAAAAAATCATTTTTAGTTTCGATTTTCATTTAAAGGGACATTTACGTAATGTTAGACATGCAAAAAAGATTAATGTTTTACTTCGAAATTAATTTGGATACTTATAATCAAGAAATGATTATGTTAAAATTATATGTCTATTTACACTCATATATCCACACAAATGTTCCAACAGTCATGTGTCCATGATTTATTTCGAAGCTAATTTAGACTTCTCAAAATAATTTGGTGAGTCAAGAATTGTTCAGTATAAATATTGCTATTATCAGTGCTCTTTTGTCAAATGAATACTAATTGCCAAACTTTGATAAATATAAATTTTAATCAGTAATAATTTAACTCAATACTTTTTTTAAAAAACTGGTTGTTTAATAAAGGACTAGAATTTTTTTAAAAATATCTTGTAAAAGAAAACTAAAGAAATGCAAAACCTCGGAATCATTCTAATTGTCTACGGATGCATGTGTGCTGCAGTTTCTATAATGGGTAAATGGTACTATTTGTTTATCTATTGTCTCATTTTTTTATAAATAAAAATCATCAAAATATTTGTGTGATCATTTTTGTCATTTATTTAATGTTCTCTACTTTTTGCATTATAAAAATAATATAGCTTTCTATATAATAGAACATTTGATTGTAATATTTCGAAACAATTTTACCTTCAGCTTTGCCAGATGAATGTCAGTCTGGTAGACACCATAACACCACGTCTGTCGCTGAACTTCACTCCACTGTACACCTGACAATAAGGATTGCAGCCAATGTGGCAAGTGAAAATTTTCCTGTGATGAAGTATAATAATGGCTGGATAAAACCAAATCAACCTGATTCATTTATTTGGTTTGATTTTTATAAAGTTGAATCTTCTCCGTGTGATTACAACTTAAGTATTACTATATTCAATGTTACTGTGTATGAATACGGAGCTAATGAATTTCATTTTATCACTGGATCAAATTCTTCAATTCATTTAACATGGACAATAAATCCATCAGGTAATTTATTTTTACGCACAAAATAAACATGATCTTTATTAATAAATCATAATTGTATGCTCTTTATATAAATGAATATACTAGATACAGATCCAGCATAATTAATCCATCATAACAATGTGTATTAAAAAAATGAATTTTCTTCTTTTCTACTCAAACAGGCAAGTTTATTTTTCTACTTTATGCATTGAAGAAAACTACAAACAAATTAACTTCTGAATATGCTCTCATCTGCTATGTATCATGGTATCCCAAATCTATCACAATAAAAAATAAATTTAGTGGAGAAATATTAACGACTGTTAACAACACGATCAAACAAATGGAGAGAAGAGAACTTACAGGAAAATTAGAAAAACATGAATGTGACGACAACGAGTTATATACATGTGATGTCATGGATTTTAAAGGAAATAATTATACACAAAATGTATCTAACTGGAAATGTGGTGAGTAGGCGTTAATACAAAATGTATGATATATGAGGTTTATTGTACTAATGAATATTGATTTTGCTCTTGATATTCAAACTATTTATATTAAGCTGAAATAGGTCTCTGAGCTAACATAAATATTAAAAAAAAAACTATTCTAAAACTATGTTTAAAAAAAAGAACATTTCACAGTAGTACACGCAACGAAACAAATAAAACGTTTTATAAACATATATATAAAGCACTTTTTACTTGTGTATTTTTAAATAATTTAAATTAGAAATCATTAAATGTGTAACCTACTATTGCTCATCATGTAACTAACTAACGTTGTCTTAAAACCAGTCGCGTAGCTAAAGGGGGAGGGGGCGGACCGCTCCGGGGGACAGCATATGGAGTGTGACACTATGTCACCCTTTTTTAGCCCTTCAATCGATCGTTGGGATATACTAGAGAAATACACAGGTCTAACAGTGAAGAGACTGTCCACAACTAGCTGGATAAATAGGTCTAACGACGGTGAAGAGACTGTCCACAGCTTGCTGAAGTGCACATACTGATGCAGTGAAGCAAGTGATACAGAAGTTGAAGCTATGTTTAATGTCTAAAAAGCGTGGAGACAAGAGGCGCTGCTCACAATCTGTTGCCAGCTTATATACGACTTTTCTTGTATTTCGTTCTTGTTTTTCTGCGATGATGTTTTACAAGAAGTCGACATTGCACAGAAGTATATGGAAAGACCAGATATTACTGTGGACATGGTTTCAACAAAACTAAGGGCTTGGAAAGACCAGATATTACTGTGGACATGGTTTCAACCAAACTAAGGGCTCTCAAGGTCTTTGTGGGAGAGCATCGTACGAATTCTTGTTCAAAATGTGGGGATATAAAGGCATTTGCGAAATTTGAAGAACTTGATATCCCTACAGAGAAGAGAATCATAAGAAAGAGAAGATTACCAAGAGAGTAGGCAAGAGATGCTGGATTGTCATAGCAGCAGGAGACCAAGAGAGCAATGTTAGATTGTCTGAACCGTTTTCATTGTTAAACGCGTCTTGCTTGCTGTGACGTATACGGGAATTCCACAAATCTATAAATAGTCTTGCAGGCTGTTGTTTAAGAAGAGAATTTTATATATATATAAATCAAAGTAAACTAATCCTAATATTCAAGAGTGTTACAATTCGTAATTTGAGTACTTTTACTGTTCTGCCACTTTGTGAGCGTAATGTGCTCTCCATTGAGTCGATGTTTTCTCTCTCAAAGACTGTCTTAACTTGTATACTTAATATATGTTTCTTTGCTATGGTGTTATAACAGAATACTTTTTTTTATCCTAAGACTACATGAAGAAAAAATAACAGAAATATCTGAATTACAATGAGACTAAGAATTTTTTTTTTTATAAAACGGTACAAAATTGTTTTAAAAGTAATGCATTTTAAAGACTAAACTAGTGCTAGCAATTAAATAAGGCTGTCACTTTTCCATGTAACCCGTAAAACGAGTCTTACGTCAGTTGTAAGGTATCTAACAGATGGTATAATAATAAAAAAAAGTCTTCATAAACCATAATACAATAAATTGTTATTCTTAAAATAAATATGCATTAATGAAAATATATGGTTATTTATTATTTTGGATTTTTTTTCTAGTATTAGGACATTTAAGTACCCACCATTTCTTACTGGAAAATATACTTATTCGAATGATTGTCTTGTATTACAAATACTTTTCAGTAAAGAATTAAGCTATTATTTCAAAGTTACACTAAAATCCTAGATTTCTAAGAATAATTAAAATTAACTACATCCAGTATTCTTCTCAATGAATAATTATAATAAACAATGATTTTTCAAATATCCTAATGAACACCGAAACTCTGTGCGAAGGAACATAAACTTACTAAATTGCTAAATGCTACTAATGTCGTCATTGTTGTCTCTCCTAAACTGTCCGTCGTCGCCTCCCGGTCTACTTCTAGATTCGTCACACTATTGCTGTTTACTACTCTATTGTATTCTGACCACCTTGTTCTAAATCGTCTGTCACCTTGTCAACCATTTTTTGCATTACTCCTACTTCTGATATATCTTCTTATCTTTCAATGTTGAAGGGGATTGTCTGTCTCTAGATCTACTCTAGTTCCTAACAAGGCCAGTTACATACTTTGCCGAACTGGAACTCGGCATTCTATAGAATGCCTAGGCAAAGTATGAAATAGCAATTTATTTCATAATTTGCCTGAAAAATTTAGGCATTCTATACATTGCCTAGGCATTCTATAGAATGCCGGATTTCACACTTTGCCGGTGACATATATATATATATATATATGTATATATATATATATAATGTAAATATATTTTTATATGTTGTTACGACCCTCTCGGTGCGCACCGTACAGTCTAGAGATGAACGCGATGACGCAGAAGAGACAGTGACGTAGAAGCCGGCAAGAAGATGGCCGTGATATTGTTGTCGTTGTCAATGTTAAAAGAATAGTAAACTCTTGGAACCCACGCCGGCCTGTGTGTTGTTTTGATTTTATAAACAGAATTTAAAGAGTTGTAGCATTGGAGTCAGAAGTCGGAATTTCTTTTTTTGAAAATGGCCGGTAAAAAGCTAAGTAAACTTCTAGTCGTAGAGTTGATAGAAGAATTAGATAATAGGGGCCTCACTACTGACGGCAACAAGGAGCAATTGGCCTCTAGACTAAAGGATACTCTGATAAAGGAAGGAAATGATCCTGAGAGCCACTGTTTCGAGTCTGAAATCGAAATGTTAAGAAATGAAATGAAAGAATGCCAAAATAAAATGAAAGAATTACTTAAGAATGAAAGGAAAAAATTACTTCAAGCAATAAGAGACGAAATAAGAGATCTGAAGGAAGATCCCAACACTAGAACCGAGAAAGCAAAGATTGAATTACCAAAAGTGAAAGTAGTGAATGAAACGACAACAAAAGAAAACATGACTCAGAGACAGACAAAGTTAATCATTGAAGCAGACTTAGACATGCGGCCAGTTTTATCTGAGAATGTGATTATCCAGGAAGTGGTACCTGAGGATGTGGTCATCCATGAATTGGTACCTGAGGATGTGGTCATCCAGGAAGTGGTACCTGAGGATGTGGTCATCCATGAAGTGGTACCTGAGGATGTGGTCATCCATGAAGTGGTACCTGAGGATGTGGTCATCCAAAAAGTAACGCACGAGAAGGAGTAATCCAAGAAGAGCCGCCCAGCGATCTGAGCCCCTGTGATAATGATCGGTCTGCAGAATGTCTGAAATCTTGTTGCAACCGCAGCTCTGGTTTCCTTGAATTTCCAGACAACCTAACAAATTTCTACACAGCAGAAATGGATGCTAGTGAAAACAATTTAGCCAGCCTTTGGCAGGGAAACATGTCATGCAGCAATAACAACCGGAGATAGTACAACGATTGTTGCGGATACCCTAATGAAGTCCCCGCACATAATGAAGGCCTCACACCTAATGAAGTCCCAGCATCAAATGAAGGCCCAACACCTAATGAAGTCCCAGCATCTAATGAAGGCCCGGCGAACAATGAAGGCCCAGCACCTAATGAAGGCCCAGCACCTAATGAGGCCAGCGACCCCACATGCTGCGCCTGCTCTGGTGGCCAGTCCCAAGAGCTGGTCCAGAGGAACAAGCAACCCGATCGATCCAAATTCTACGCCAGCATCCTTGACTCCAAAATATGCAGGGAGATCAGACGGCTAAACGCCTGCACCTGCGATAAAACCTACCGACGAGCAACCCACAAAACGACGGGTCACTCGCCATCAACGATATTGTTTGGCCGGGAACTCCGCTTACCTTGTGACCTTCTGTTCGGGCTTCCCAGAGACGTTCCCTCCATGGAAACAGATTATGCCAATGGACTTAATGACGTCGTATACAGAATACAGAGAAGTGCTAATGCAAAGATGAAAGTGTTTCACGTGGACAGACTGTACAGATACTGTTGTGAGAACTGACCTGTCCGGGACGGACATATTTAAGAGGGGGGGCATTGTTACGACCCTCTCTGTGCGCACCGTACAGTCTACATAGTGAACGTGATGACGCAGTAGAGACAGTGACGTAGAAGCCGGCAAGAAGATGGCCGTGATATTGTTGTCGTCGTCAATGTTAAAAGGATAGTAAACTCTTGGAACCTACGCCGGCCTGTGTGTTGTTTTGATTTTATAAACAGAATTTAAAGAGTTGTAACAATATTATTATGTATTGGTTTTTCACTGGAAAATAATTTTTTGTCTTCAATGACTTGTGTTATGAGCTCTTTTCATAAATAAATTAACATCATATATCAAAGTAACATTAATAAACTAGCTCGCTTTATCAAATGCGAAACTAATTGCATACAATAACCTTTTATTGATTTTTTTCTAATAAATATTTTTTTTTATATTCTTAGGAATACCGAAACTCTGTGAGAAGGAACATAAACTTACTAAATTGCTAAATGCTACTAATGGAAGGTCGGCCAACATGACTTTATGTATAATTTACGGAGAACATATTGAAAAGAAAGATTTCAAATTACATTTTACACCACAAAAAAATCTGACTTCAGAATTCAGTGTACTTATCGAAAAAAAAGATACTAACAACATATATTTTGTTAACATAATGTTAACAAATCTAAGTATTACACAAAATGGCTCATATAGAGTCGAAATGAATGTAGCTAGTAAAGTGAATCTAACTGTCGAATGGCAATTAAAAGTCTATGGTAGGTTTAATAGTTTTTTTTTTCTCATTCGGTAGTTACAAATTGTTAAGTATTCAAAACGTAGATGTAACGTAATTAGTTAAAAATTATTTTCACTTTACTAAAAAATCTTTTTTTTTTCACACTTCAGAAAAGCCCAAGTTGTGTATAGAAACTAAAAACAATACAGTTATTGAGACTGAATTACATCAGGATATTAACATCAGTTTGTGTGTAGAAAGTGATCGAGATATTCTGCCAAACATAACATTTAACAAAGGTGTCGTTAATACAGAAAATACTACAAGATACAAAATCCACGAAGCAATAAAATATGAAACAAATAAATTCAAATTTAAGATTGAAATATATAACGCATCTCAGCAGAAACTTGAGAAATATAATTTTACACTAACTACAGATCTTGGTTATAATTTAGTGTATGTGTGTTTTCTAAATTTGAAAGGTAATAATAATTTCTACCACATTTAAGTACAATATAAATCTTAATAGAACGAAGTTGATAGTTGATGGCTTCACATTTAAATGTTAACAACCCACACACCTGTCAGAACTCTATTAGTCAAAAGCCCATAATCCTTTATCAACAATGTGAACATGTATCTATGTTGGAGCTTTCTACTTAATTAAAAGTACATTTTAAATTAAATGTATAAGGAATATACTAAATACCTGCTCTATATATGGATATGCTAGTACACTTAACTATGTAATGGGTGGATGAATGGATGGAAGTACGGACAAATAGTCGTATGGATGAATGCATTGATAGATTAGATAGATAGATAGATAGATAGAAAGATAGATAGATAGATAGATAGATAGGTAGGTAGGTAGATAGATAGATAGATAGATAGATAGATAGATAGATAGATAGATAGATAGATAGATAGATAGATAGATAGATAGATAGATAGATAGATAGATAGATAGATAGATAGATAGATAGATAGATAGATAGATAGATAGATAGATAGATAGATAGATAGATAGATAGATAGATAGATAGTAGGTAGGTAGTAGGATTGTAAATAGATAGGTAGGTAGTTAGATGTGTTGATATGTAGGTAAGTGATAATTATGTGGTTATATAGATTTATGGCTTGTTAGATAAATAAAACACATAAAAACGTAAATAAAGAGGATAAGTAAAGTTTTATTTTTTTTTAAAGATTTTGAACTATTTTGAATTTTACTGAACTGAAAAACAACAGGACATTCATTTAATTACTCTTCCATTTTTCACATTTCCGGAATAAGCAACAAATATTGTTATCAAACTACAGACCTTAATTTTTTTGTTTGTTTTTTTTTCATTGTTTATTATTAGTTTCTTTAAGGGTATGTCAAGGAGAATCAACAAAGAAAACCATCAAAACGAAACTAGGATCAACAGCAGTTGCACATATTTGTGTGATATCAGATACTGAGATAAAATACTTGGGTATTAATGGAAAAACATATACCTTTGGTGACAGCAATTATACTGACTTCAGTTTAGACAGCCCCCAGCACAACAAGAATGTGAAATACATACAGATTTATTTTCGAAACGTCTCAAATGATGCACAGTATAACGTTACAATCAAGCCAGCGGCAAATACTAAATTAGACTTTGTTGTTTCACTTCACATTCAAAGAGGTAATAATTGCTTGAAATACAACAAAATTTGATACATATATGTCTAAAAAAGTAGAAGTCCGATAATCCGGCACGTTCGGGACCGGCTCGGTGCCGGACTACCGAAAATTCCGGTCTATCGGGCAGCAATTATAAGAACAATTAGGTTAATAATTAAACTACAAATACATACAAAAAAGTTTATTTTACATTTCATATAATGTATGTACACGAACTGTAAAACATATTTCACTTAGATTTAACAAAATTTACGAATGTCTTTTTGTTTTCTTGACTTTTGACGTATAGTATAAAATTTATTTCTAATGATATGGAAATCAATAATTTCTGAAGCAGTATAGCTAGTACTAGCTTCAGCAAAAGAGATAAACTTATTTAGTGATTCTGCAGCTTCTGCCCAGCTGATTTTTTCCTTTTTTTTATTTCGTCACTTTCTTCAAGATTTTGAGTAGGCTGAGGGTTTATTTACTACAATGTTGATGATGTCCTCATCGGTTAGTTCTTGTTCAACAGGCTCATTCTCGTCGATTAGAAGCCACTCCTCTACCTCATCTTCTAACGGCATCCAAAAGTTTGGTCAGAGCGTCTTGATGGTTTTCTTCCTCATCAGTCTTCCGAATAGCTATCAAATGTTTTTATTTGCTTTAAAGACACACTTTTGGAGAAAACCAAAATTTTTTACAATTTCCTGGAGTGTTGCCGGACTATCGGGCATTCCGGACTGTTGGATGCCGGACTAATGGACTTCTACTGTAATAATATATATATATATATATATATATATATATATATATATACATATATATCGTAATAATAATAATAATAATAAATGCAGAAAACTACCAGGATTGTCCCAAAGATATTATAATTGTTAGTGTTGATGAAATCTAATCAATCGACTATCTGCAAATCACTCAGAGTGAAGAAAGATGTTGGTGTTTTGTTTTGGAATGGTAAACACATTAACAGCGAGACAGATCAGAAACTGTTTTATCAAATGACTGAGATCCATTGATGTGACCAATGGTTTCAACTCAGTATAGTCATTGTAAATGAAACACATGTATTGATAACAATTATGAAACGAAACATTGTATGTACAAAAATCAAAACTTTTGTGCGTATTGGACAAGACATGACAAATTCATATAGTAGGTTTTTTTCTTAAAACGATTACTTAAAAGGAAAAATGGAAATTGGGCGTACTTATTTTTATTAGTTACTTAAAATTTCTAAAACTGAAGTTTAAAGAAATGTTGATAATCGACATAAAAGAAATCTTCTAGAAACTCGATTGTCACCATCTACACTACAGATTATATATTATACAGAACGCGCATCGCTATATAAATAGACCTCGGTTTTATGTCTAAAACTCCAGCGCAATTTTTGTTATTCGCTTCCAATTACGCTTTCCATTCATAAAAACCCAAATACCTATTTACAACTCTTCGTATTTGTTTTTTTTTTTTTTTTTTTTCAAGAGATGAAATATGAATAAAAAAGCTTTCAATCTGCTTTATAAATTTAAAAAGCGATAATAAATAAAGTTCATGAATTTTAGGAGCTTTATATATAAAATATAAACATTATTATTCAAGGAATAGACCAGAGGCGTTGCAAGAGGTTTGGGGGCCCGGGGGCTTGGCCTTTTTGGGGGCCCCTAGAATTTGACATGCGATATCATAACATGAGATAATGTACTTAATAAATGTATGTCTAAATTCAAATTAGTACAGTATATCAATAAAAATAACAAAAAAGAATCATTAAAACTTTTTTAATGAATAATTTCATTGTTTAGTGACGAGATAATGCACAAGTGACAAATCTCAATTCACATTGCCTCACGTCGTGCTTTCTGTGCAGTAGAGGCATTCATAACATCATCTAAATCAATGGTGTCTAGTATTTTTGACTTAGCTGACATTAAAGCCATGCTTTTAAGTCTTTCTTGCGTCATTGTGCTCCTGATATACTTTTTGAGTGACTTGAGTTTTGAGAATGATCTCTCACATGATACAATGGAAGTGGCCTGAGTTAGCAGTATTAGGATAGAGGTTGCAAGATTTGAGCACACGTCATTACCATATGAAGCCAGCTTCCTCAATAAGTCAATTGGTGATTGTGGTACTGGTTTGTTGATTAAAGTGCTCGTGCATCAATGACACCATCGAAAAAGTGATTTGCCTGTATGTCATCATACAAACAGGAAAAAGTAACAGTTTTTCATCAACGTGTCATCATTCTTAGAATTCAACAGCTGTCTTGGTTTAAAAAGAACTCCAAAGGTGCCCACATGGTTTTGCAACCTTTGGAATCTATCCTTCATCTCCATATGAAGCCTGTCCAGCACTTCTGTCGCAACACGTATGAATTGCAGTTCTATTGACAGTCCTACATCAGAACTCAACTCCTTATCAAGTCTTTTCTTTCTTCTGGTTGTTTTGCCTACAAGAAATCCATCTTTCGATGGATTGGGTGATCGGTTTCGTCCGTTTCTCATCATTTTGCAGAAAGCATGAATGGGTCTTAATCTCTTGTCAAGATGCAAGTAAACTGACGACTTACCTTCTTCTCTTGAGTTCCACCATGTACTACTCTCCTTTTTTAGTTTCCCTGCTCCAGTTTATTTCAGTTTGGTCTATCTCTGGGGTGAATTGGAAAAAAAAGTTGAGCAATTCATGAAAAAAGGTGACAATTGCTAGATCTATCTCAGCAGAATGAAGAGCTGCCAAGTTGAGCGAGTGATTATCACAGTTCAGAAATGTTACGTTTGGATTTATGTCTAAGAGACGTTTCTGCCGGCCAGACCGACGGCCACTCATTATGGCTGCGTTATCGTAGGTTTGATCTGTGCACAGATTAAAGTCTAGTCCAATGTCTTAAAGAGTTTTCAGAACAAGTTCTTCATAATGTTATGCATCTGGCTTCACAATTTCAAAATAACCAAGGAATGACTCTTTTATTTCAAAATTTTCGACATCCAAGTAACGAACTTTAAGGGATACTTGTTCTTTGTGAGAAACATATGGAGTGGAATCAAACATCAGAGAAAAGTAACAAACTTGCTTGACTTTCCCAAAAATTGATTCCCTATCTTTATTGCCCATCAAACTTATGAACTAATTTTGAATTATTCAAGTGATGTTACGTAACTTCATCAAATTCTGCAAGAAATTTCAAAGATTCTAGAAAGTTCCCAAGACTGGGAGAATCCAGTTCTTCTTTGTGGCCAGTCAGCTTGAGTCTGTTTTTGCTAATTACTTGACAGAAGTTGCTACACTGCTGTATCTGAATGGTGATACTTTTCTTCGCCATGTTCATAGTCTTCTTTGTTTTCAATGCTGTTATTAGGTTTCTTCTTAAAAAACCCTTCAAATTTTCCTTGATTTTGCAGCCTCTCTCGTCTTTCTGTAGCACGCTTTTTCCGTTTTGTAGCCCCACTCTGGTAAACTCATTCTTTCGGCAAGGGTGAAGTTTCTCTATAAAGAATAACATTCTTTACATTTCACAAATAAAAAATCTACAAAAAATTATGTATACTTGTCTCATACGCCATGATTGTGAGATTTCGTCAGTTGAATAGATATAAGTATACGAATTTTGATCCTTCTATTTATGTCTATAGACAGATGGATTGTAGCATGGACAAAAAATGGAAGATAAAATGCCGTCCAGATGACGTGTTTTACAACAACCGAAACTATGTTTTGATACTTTTAGTAAACTTTTCACCAGTTTTTATTTGCGTGATGATTTACGTAATTCTGAAATCCTTAATCTGTATGGAATACATGCAACAGTGCCACTAATTCACTATGGTTGGTGTCACCCGATACGGACAATTCAGGGTGTCACCCCCCCTCCCACAAGACTTCCACCATGAACAATGGTACACATTTCGAATGTTCCTGCTCTATACCAGTGCTTCTCAAAGTGGTGGGCCGCGGCCCCCTAGGGGGCCGTGGACTTTTCGTAGGGGGGGGGGCCGTGGAATTTCGAAAAATAAAAAAAAATTAAGCAATCTAAACCAAAAACAAATAGGGGGGCCGCGACATATTGATTGGCATTCCAAGGGGGGCCGTTACTTCAAAAAGTTTGAGAAGCACTGCTCTATATGGTCTTTGCCTTAGAGAATTTACTTTAAAATATTTAAGCGATGAAAACGATATTATTACTGACTGTATTTTAGAAATATGTATATTACTTAAATTCAACTGAGTTTATAAACTACGTCTCCTATTTCATAAAACCACGTGACTACCTCTGTCCTTTTTTCTAGCGCGTTTATAAAAACTCCAGATTGATCCGAGCAGCTTTGAATTAGATTCATTTACCTAAGCTCCAGACGCTCTGCATGATGGCACCCTGTGCTACTGCTCATATGGTGGCACCCTGTGCTACTGATCATGTTTTTGACTATGACCGGTTATAAAAATGACCATGCCAAGTTCTTTCTGCTATGAAATTTAGAACTGTTCATGTTGTTGTCACCCCCATGTTGGTGTCACCCGGTGCGGCCCGCACCTTCCGAGTGACGCCTCTGCACTAACTTATATAACAACGTGCATAGCAAGATTACATGGTTTTGGCTTTATCTATATAAATAAAAATGTTAATAGGATTCACGCCTTGCTAATAACTTCTAAAGTTCTTCACCAATTGCATTGAAATTTACACACAAAATTGCAGTAAATTAATAAACTGAATTAGAAAAGAAATTTTTCTCAATACTTACTTTTTACATTAAAGTAGGTGTCATAACTACTTGTATTATTAGTTATGCATTGTGAGTTCTTGTGACGATCTGTCTATGTCTTCTCTTCTCTGGTAGGGATTGACACTTTATCTAAGCGTGTATTCAATCTCATACAGCACGAATAAATGATATAAACTGCCAAGTCCGATTCATATACTTTATTTGACGATTACGCAAAATTTAATTTCAAAATATAAGTAGAATGAAAAAATACACTGCAAGATCCATATTCACTGAAACATCACTACTCTATCCTGTGTGCTGCCTATTTTTGTCAAACTGCATGTCTGTTCTGTACCTCCCTGTTCTCCTTTCTCCCCTAATTAATTAACTCATCCCTGACCCAATGATCCATATTCTTGAAAATACAATGTTTGATCTATATCCTTGTAAATACAATGCTCAACAATGCTCTTTGTATCACTAATCAAGCACATGTAGAAGTTTGGCGCCATGTATACGAAACCAGACAGTAGATAATTAGCTTATCACTGAGTTATCACATTTTTCTCTCGAAAATACAAGGACGCTTAGCCTTGCTTTTAATTCCAGCTTAAGTAGGACATCTAACTTAACAGGTATGTGTCTCCTAAAAATACAAACTCTCTAAATGTGACCGTCATTGTACCTATGGCGCATTTCCAGCCATTCCAAAGTGTATTTTCAAAACATTACCGACTTGTGGTCGTCACAGAAGGCTTGGTCACGGCAGCGTGTGGCTGTTACAGCTAGTATTTAATATTTAGTCTTAAAATAATTAATTGGAAACTCGTTTGGGGGCCCCCCTCAAGCGGGGGCCCGGGGTGACGTTCAAATTTGGACCCCCCTCCCCCCACCCTAGTTACGCCACTGGAATAGACTGATCAGAGTAAATATCATTAATAATAGCGGCGAAGAAAACATTGTTTCGAAACGAGGCTTGCACAATCTGTATATCTAATCTGGTAATTCTAGACCATGCAGCGCACCGAAACGATAACAAAATCTATTTTTAATAATTGCTGAAATTTTTTTAACAAGAGTTAGCCAAATATGCACATTCATTTTTAGAGCATTTTCGAAAAAAAATGCTCTATTGTCCCCGTTTTGTCTGTCTGTCCGTCATCACCCTAGATCTCAACAACCATAAGTCCTAGACCCATGATGTATATATCATTTTGTAGGTCTTGGCCTGCCAAGAAATGACTTTTTTCCATTTCGCGATCTGACCTCTCAGGGCCGTAAAAGGGGCCTTAGTACCGTTTTTTACTATATAAGCTATATTAATAAAGGAGCGCTATATCTCAGCAACTATAAGTCCAAGACCCATGATGTATATATCATTTTGTAGATCTTGACCTGCCATGTGTACATCAAAAGTTCATTTTGCGATAGGACCTCTGAGGACCGAGCTTCAGGGCTCCTAAGGGGCTTATATATTATATATACACCTCGTACGTTCAATGACCCGTTCATTTGGTGCGAAATACTGCAGCTCGTAGTTTCACCAAGATTTATTAAGAAACTCATCAAATGAAATAGTAAGCTTGTGTTCTGAGTTTAATTGAAAGTATCAGAGCTATGCAACAATTGACGGAGTTTTCGGACGATTAAATGACTATAATTTAGAATGTTTTCAATTATGAGTCCTATTTCAGTAACCACAAACCACTTGTAGTTAGATTTAAGAGACAATAATTTTTTTCAAATATAAAGAAACGTCTTTATAATTTTTTTTTTACAAATATATGCATTACACAATTGAATTTATAAACATTTCCAAAATTTACAAATATTTACTGAAAGATAGCATACGTACTGATACATAATACGAAAATGCGCTAACACGTCCTGTGTCCAGAATGGAACAGGCTTAATTGCTTGTTTTAAATTGAAAGAATTTTTTTTTCGAAAGTTGTGATAAAATTAAACCATAAATGAATATTGACATTGTTATAAATGTGCATGAAAAAATTCCGCCAAGGGATATTATTTTGTTGAATTATAAGTAATGTTGTTTGGTGGAACAGATTTACATATTCACTTTTTTAAATAATTTAAAAAAACAACAGAAATATTTAACCAATATATTTTTCGATATAATATTTATAGTACAAGCAAGTGGAGTGAAAAAGAATATAATTAAAAACAAAATTTTATAGAATATTTGCTATATACAAAAATCTCTAATTGACAAATGATTCTAACATTTCTTATTAGCAGCAGATATACGTAATAGGGAGGGGGGCTACAAACAATGAAGGGTGGGAGATTAAATATTGGGACGGGGCGGAAAATGTGACAAATACAGAGTAGAGGGGGGGCATAAATAGTGAATGGGACGGACATAATACAAATAATCTGCATTTTCTTTTTTCATTAAAGACTTACCTATATATATAAATATATATACCTCTCCAAGAGTATATGAATATTCTGAATGCTAATAAAAATATTGAGCCCATTTTCCAAATAACAAATTCAATTAAATAGCTTTTCATTAAAGCTACCTGTCAGCAATAAAACATTTAATTTAGCCAGAGATTAATCCATATGTTTAATGCACGATTTACGTATAAGCTTATCAGGCTATAGCTTATGGCCCCCACTTTCTTGGGGCCCCAAAATTGGCCTGATTGAGCTATTGTCATGTATGTTGAAGTATTTAGCACCGAAATGTAACATCTCTGCTTAAAAAAGGGCCCAAATATCTCAAATAGCTTATGTCCTTATCAAGTCTAAATCCGGCTCTGCACCATAGTGTGTTGTAGGCATTCTCTTAACTCAAAATGCTTTAAAAAATTTCTGGATATCATAAATTCTATCATCATATTGTAAACAAGGAAAAGACAAAAATAACCCTGGGTAGCCTATCTAGTGAGAGTACTAGACAACTGAGCTAAACTAACATGTTGTAGCCAACAACAGAGCTGGGTCATAACTACCAGTCACTTGACTCAAATTAGAAGATGAAATACTTCCATGCATATAGTCGAGACGTTATGAGTTTAGACTGTTAACAGACAATAGACAACATTAGAAAACATTCATATTAGCTATCATAGAAACAGAAACACGTATTATAGATTTTTTCACAAAATTGTGTTTTACGAATTCTTAGAAATATTTTAATATACCACATCTTCAACAATCATATTTATAAGTCTATATACACTTACATATAAAATATCTAAATATGAAAGATACAAGTGTAAATCACAGCAGCCAGATACAAAAGAGAAAAGCTATGAGATCATCTTTTGTTCCGATTTTCATTTCAATTGAAATTGATGTAAACATAGACTAATTTAAGAGATATAATAGTTTCCTGGAAATTAAGTTAACTTTTAATAAGTAATAAACATAGTTTAATTATCAATCTCTTCTACAAACACTGACATTCATTCAAACTTTCCCACAGTAAACATACATGATTCATTTGGAAGCTAATTTTAGATTTCGCAAAATAAATTTTTTAGTCAGGAATTGTTGAGTCACAATATTGTTGTAAACAGTGTACTTTTGTCAAACGATTTCTAATTGGCGAACTTTAAGGTATAAAAAAATCAGCAATCAATTGATTCAATATTTTTTTAAAGCAAGAAATTTTATGTGTAGCTGTAATATGTTATAAATATCTTTTTAAATAAAATTAAAAAAATAAACAATGCAAAACCTTTGGATTATTCTAACTGTCTATTGCAACCTCTGGATTACAGTTTCCAAAAAAGGTAAATAGTTTTCTGTTATTCTTTTTTCTCTTTTTACATATTCCGTACTTTTTGCATTATAGAATTAGTATTACTTAGTACTTAATAGAATATTACAAATGCAGTATTTAAAAATGTATTTCACCTTCAGCTTTGCCAGATGAATGTCAGTCTGGTAGACACCATAACACCACGTCTGTCGCTGAACTTCACTCCACTGTACACCTGACAATAAGGATTGCAGCCAATGTGGCAAGTGAAAATTTTCCTGTGATGAAGTATAATAATGGCTGGATAAAACAAAATCAACCTGATTCATTTGTTTGGTTTGATTTTTATAAAGTTGAATCTTCTCCGTGTGATTACAACTTAAGCATTACTATATTCAATGTTACTGTGTATGAATACGGAGCTAATGAATTTCATTTTATCACTGGATCAAATTATTCATTTAATTTAACATGGACCATAACTCCACCAGGTAACTGAATTTTTTTTAACCACAAAATAAATGTTTTTTTATTTATAAATCATAAATGTATGTGCTTTTTTTAAATGATTGTATTAAATACAGATCCTAAATTCTTAATCAAATCATAATTATTTGTATAAAAACTTTAGATTTTTTTCTACTCAAACAGATAATTTCATATTTCAATTTTATGAATTGAAGAAATATTCAAACAATTTAACTTTAGAATCTGCTTTAATGTGCAATGTATCATGGTATCCCAAATCTATCACAATAAAAAATAAGTTCAGTGGAGAAATAAAAAATACTGTTGACAATACAATAAAACAAATGGAGAGAAGAGAACTTAAAGGAGAATTTGAAGAACATGAGTGTGACGACGACACCTTATATACATGTGATGTCAAGGATTTTAAAGGAAATATTTATTCAAAGAATCTATCTTACGAGAGATGTGGTGAGTAGGCCTAAATTCAAAATGTATGACTTATCAGTTTTAGTGTTATAATGAATATTGCTTTATAACCTAATTATATTAGGCTAGGTGATGACGAAATAAATATAAACCGCACCAAACTGTTTAAACTATTTATACTTTAATGAAATAAGTCTCTGAGATAATGTATTTATTTTTAAGTTAATATTTTTAGTCTATTTTAAAAGAATATTTTAATTTTCTTAAGTAACTTAACTCTACCAAATATATTTATAATTAAAAGAAAAAAATCCCCAATAAGGAATTTAATGACATTTTCAGATAAGCATATCATAGCTTATATTTTTTGCACACATAAAAAATACAAACAATTTTTACTATTTATAAATAAAAATATTGAACATTGGGAAAAAGGTAATGTCATGTTGTCTATACTGAGTAGATATTTCCTCTCTCATATGCTGGGTCTCTATCGGCATGCTTCACTTGTATAATCAACACGCTTCTTTACGATGGTATTAAGACAGTGTATTTTACTGTACTACGACTAAAAAAACAAATAGGAAAAAGACTGAGAGTTTCCTTATCTTCGTAAGACAATAAGAATGCTTGTTTTTTTACAAAACAGTACAAAATTGAACTAGTAAAAGTACTTAACTAACTCTTTCACATCTTCACAAAATACTCAATATGAGTAATTATAGCTAGAAGTGCTTCCTGTTCACGTCATACAATAATGGCTCCATTAATTTAATCCAACAAATGTTAGTCCTCTTTAACCCCCCCTCCTTTTTTTTTAAAGTGTCAAACTTTTGATGACAATTACCCCCCTCCACTCTCAATAACACAAATATCTTTCTCTGTTATCTACGGAAAGATCTGGAACATCCATATTGAATCGTTGTCTGCAGTCCGTTCCATGATTTCATACCAGCATGTTCCTTACTCTGAATGGCTAATTATAAACTTCCAAGCATCATAGCTTTACTGCTAATAAGTATGGTTTTACTTTGCAGTGACTTACCTACTTAATCAATCTATCACAATAATCATGACAGACTTGTCAGCATTAGCCTACAAATAAATGAGAAATTAATTTAAGAACTGTCGAACGGAGGGGGGTCCCATGTTCCAATCTCAGAGCGAGCCTTGGAATTCATTCTGGTCTTGTTTAAAGTCATCAAGTCCATCTAGCTTTAAATGGGTACCTGATTTTACGTTGTGAAAGTAACGGCGTCTGGGCGTTGTGCTAACTAACCCAATTCCTTCATATGCCGAGGTTACTGAAACTGATGAACTCCACACTTAATTTGCCACGACGAGCTCTTTTGGGCTTAAGCTCAACTTTTTTATTAAAATATTTTAAGAAACCCCATTTTTCCCTTAAGCTGTTGACATAATTAATGAACAAACACTTTAAAAAGAATAAAATTTATCCTTTAAGTAAGCAACAAATCCAGTCAATATATACTATTTCTTTAAATTATATATATATATATATATATATATATATATATATATATATATATATATATATATATTTTATATATATATATGTTACCGGCAAAGTGTGAAATGCCGGCATTCTATAGAATGCCTAGGCAATGTATAGAATGCCTGGTGGTTTTAGGCAAAGTATAAAATTTTTAAATTTTGCATACTTTTCCTAGGCATTCTATACAATGCCTAGGCATTGTATAGAATGACTAGCGTCGTTTAGGAAAAGTATCAGAAAAGAACAACAAAAGCGTTTATTGATAAAAACATTTAAATATGGAATGAATGCAAAATAAAGCATATGATGTTCATACCGGAAAAAACAACGATAGCAGAGCTGAGATTGAAGTATTTGCTTCAGCAGGTAAGACTGGATTCACACTTAGAATTGTACTTACTTAATTTTCTTCTTTCACACAAAACAGTATTTTGGTACTTTGATCTGTCATGTTCATATTTCACGAATAAGTGAAGAATTGATAAATAATAAAAAGATGTTTTTTTTCTGGTGAGAACAAGCAGAACACAACTGGAATGAGGTACTTGTTGCAGCAGGGAAGACTAGAATGGCATTTTGAATTTCATTTAATTTTCTTTTTCAAACAAAGTCACCTCATAGTTTGGCTTTTCGTCTTGCAAATACATCTGACGAATCCTTGGCCGCTTCCTGTAGACTGAGAAGGAGCAGCAGATCGGATAGCTATATCAAGGTCAGGAACGTCTTCCGCTTTTATGAAATCTTTTGGACATACGGTGAGTTCAGATCTAACATAAAGTAGCTTCAAGATTCCATGTGCAGTTCCAAGGCGCTAAAAGCCATCTTCTGTTATGCTCATAACAACTGCCAACAGATTTCCAACATGGTTACACAGTAATCGGCACTAGAACTATTCTCGTAACTCCCGTCGCTAACTAATGTCCGAGTCCAGTCGTATTTATACTCCTAACGTCACCACCTTAATTTCCTTCATTACGTCACAGTATCTTTCAGAATAGTTCTCACCTAAGGATCGCCCCTTGTCGTCATTGTTGTCTCTCCTAAACTGTCCGTCGTCGCCTCCCGGTCTACTTCTAGATTCGTCACACATTTGCTGTTTACTACTCTATTGTATTCTGACCACCTTGTTCTAAATCGTCTGTCACCTTGTCAACCATTTTTTCCATTACTCCTACTTCTGATATATCTTCTTATCTTTCAATGTTGAAGGGGATTGTCTGTCTCTAGATCTACTCTAGTTCCTAACAAGGCCAGTTACATACTTTGCCGAACTGGAACTCGGCATTCTATAGAATGCCTAGGCAAAGTATGAAATAGCAATTTATTTCATAATTTGCCTGAAAAATTTAGGCATTCTATACATTGCCTAGGCATTCTATAGAATGCCGGATTTCACACTTTGCCGGTGACATATATATATATATATATATATATATATATATATATATATATAATGTAAATATATGTTTTTATATTGTTACGACCCTCTCGGTGCGCACCGTACAGTCTAGAGATGAACGCGATGACGCAGGAGAGACAGTGACGTAGAAGCCGGCAAGAAGATGGCCGTGATATTGTGGTCGTTGTCAATGTTAAAAGAATAGTAAACTCTTGGAACCCACGCCGGCCTGTGTGTTGTTTTGATTTTATAAACAGAATTTAAAGAGTTGTAGCATTGGTGTCAGAAGTCGGAATTTCTTTTTTTGAAAATGGCCGGTAAAAAGCTAAGTAAACTTCTGGTCGTAGAGTTGATAGAAGAATTAGATAATAGGGGCCTCACTACTGACGGCAACAAGGAGCAATTGGCCTCTAGACTAAAGGATGCTCTGATAAAGGAAGGAAATGATCCTGAGAGCCACTGTTTCGAGTCTGAAATCGAAATGTTAAGAAATGAAATGAAAGAATGCCAAAATAAAATGAAAGAATTACTTAAGAATGAAAGGAAAAAATTACTTCAAGCAATAAGAGACGAAATAAGAGATCTGAAGGAAGATCCCAACACTAGAACCGAAAAAGCAAAGATTGAATTACCAAAAGTGAAAGTAGTGAATGAAACGACAACAAAAGAAAACATGACTCAGAGACAGACAAAGTTAATCATTGAAGCAGACTTAGACATGCGGCCAGTTTTATCCAGGAAGTGGTACCTGAGGATGTGGTCATCCATGAAGTGGTACCTGAGGATGTGGTCATCCAGGAAGTGGTACCTGAGGATGTGGTCATCCAAAAAGTAACGCACGAGAAGGAGCTAATCCAAGAAGAGCCGCCCAGCAATCTGAGCCCCTGTGATAATGATCGGTCTGCAGAATGTCTGAAATCTTGTTGCAACCGCAGCTCTGGTTTCCTTGAATTTCCAGACAACCTAACAAATTTCTACACAGCAGAAATGGATGCTAGTGAAAACAATTTAGCCAGCCTTTGGCAGGGAAACATGCCATGCAGCAATAACAACCGGAGATAGTACAACGATTGTTGCGGATACCCTAATGAAGTCCCCGCACATAATGAAGGCCTCACACCTAATGAAGTCCCAGCATCAAATGAAGGCCCAACACCTAATGAAGTCCCAGCATCTAATGAAGGCCCGGCGAACAATGAAGGCCCAGCACCTAATGAAGGCCCAGCACCTAATGAGGCCAGCGACCCCACATGCTGCGCCTGCTCTGGTGGCCAATCCCAAGAGCTGGTCCAGAGGAACAAGCAACCCGATCAATCCAAATTCTACGCCAGCATCCTTGACGCCAAAATATGCAGGGAGATCAGACGGCTAAACGCCTGCACCTGCGATAAAACCTACCGACGAGCAACCCACAAAACGACGGGTCACTCGCCATCAACGATATTGTTTGGCCGGGAACTCCGCTTACCTTGTGACCTTCTGTTCGGGCTTCCCAGAGACGCTCCCTCCATGGAAACAGATTATGCCAATGGACTCAATGACGTCGTATACAGAATACAGAGAAGTGCTCATGCAAAGATGAAAGTGTTTCACGTGGACAGACTGTACAGATACTGTTGTGAGAACTGACCTGTCCGGGACGGACATATTTAAGAGGGGGGCATTGTTACGACCCTCTCGGTGCGCACCGTACAGTCTACAGAGTGAACGCGATGACGCAGTAGAGACAGTGACGTAGAAGCCGGCAAGAAGATGGCCGTGATATTGTTGTCGTTGTCAATGTTAAAAGGATAGTAAACTCTTGGAACCCACGCCGGCCTGTGTGTTGTTTTGATTTTATAAACAGAATTTAAAGAGTTGTAACAATATTATTATGTATTGGTTTTTCACTGGAAAATAAATTTTTGTCTTCAATGACTTGTGTTATGAGCTCTTTTCATAAATAAATTAAGATCATATATCAAAGTAACATTAATAAACTAGCTCGCTTTATCAAATGCAAAACTAATTGCATACAATAACCTTTTATTGATTTTTTTCTAATAAATTTTTTTTTTTATATTCTTAGTAATACCGAAACTCTGTGAGAAGGAACATAAACCTACTAAATTGATAAATGCTACTAATGGAATGTCGGCCAACATAACTTTATGTATAATTTACGGAGGAAAACTAGAAAAGAAAGATTTTAAATTTTATTTTAAACCACATAAAAATCTGACTTCAGAATTCAGTGTATACTTCGAGAAGAATAATACGACCAATATATACTTTGTTAACATAATGTTAACAAATTTAAGTATTACACAAAATGGCTCATATAGAGTCGAAATGAATGTAGCTAGTGAAGCGAATCTAACTGTCGAATGGCAATTAAAAGTCTTTGGTAGGTTTAATAGTTGTTGTTTTTTTTTTTAATTCGGTTGTTACAAATTTTTAAGTAATCAAAATAGTGTAACATTTTTAGTTAATTTTTTTTTTCACTTTACTAAAAAATCATTTTATTTTCACACTTCAGAAAAACCCAAGTTGTGTATAGAAACTGAAAACAATACTACTATTGAAACTGAATTACATCAAGATATTAACATCAGTTTGTGTGTGGAAAGTTATCGAGATATTCTGCCAAACATAACATTTAACAAAGGTGTCGTTAATACAAAAAATACTACAAGATACAAAATCCACGATGCAATAAAATATGAAACAAAAAAATTCAAATTTAAGATTGAAATTTATAACGCATCACAGCAGAAACTTGAGAAATATAATTTTACACTAACTACGGACCTTGGTTATAATCTAGTGTATGTATGCTACCTAAAATTTAAAGGTAATTTACTCATTTCTACCACATTTAAGCACAACACAAATCTTAATAGAACACAATTAGTCAAAAGCCCATTATCCTTCATCAGTGATGTGAACATGCATCTATGTTGGAGTTTGTTTTTTTTTCAACTAAAAGAAAATTTTACATTAAATATATAAAGTAATATACTAAATACCTGCTTTCATATATGGCTATGCTAGTATGGATGGAAGTACGGGCGGAGAGACGGACGGACGAATGGGTGGATAGACAGACAGACAGATAGATAGATAGATAGATAGATAGATAGATAGATAGATAGATAGATAGATAGATAGATAGATAGATAGATAGATAGATAGATAGATAGATAGATAGATAGATAGATAGATAGATAGATAGATAGATAGATAGATAGATAGATAGATAGATAGATAGATAGATAGACAGACAGATAGATAGATAGATAGATAGATAGATAGATAGATAGATAGATAGATAGATAGATAGATAGATAGGTTAGGTGGATTGATAGATTATTAGATAAATAAAACACCTATTAAAGCTTAAAAACGTTAATAAAGGGGTTAGGTTAAGTTTTTACTTATTTTTCAGAAATAGTTTTTTATAGATATTGAATTATTCTGAATTTAACTAAACCAAAAAACAATAGTGCACTCATTCAATTACTTTCCATTTTTGTACTTTTCCGGAATAAGCAACAAATATCGTTATCGAACTACAGACCTATAGTTTTTGTGTTTTTTTTTCATTGTTTGTTATTAGTTTCTTTAAAAGTATGTCAAGGAGAATCAACAAAGAAAACCATCAAAACGAAACTAGGATCAACAGCAGTTGCACATATTTGTGTGATATCAGATACTGAGATACAATACTTGGGTATTAATGGAAAAACTTATACCTTTGGTGACATCAATTATACTGACATCAGTTTGGACAGCCCCCAGCACAACAAGAATGTGAAATATATACAGATTTATTTTCGAAACGTGTCATTTGATGCACAGTATAACGTTACAATCAAGCCTGCATCAAATGCTAGATTAGACTTTGTTATTTCACTTCACATTCAAAGAGGTAATAATAGCTTATAATAAAAAAAAATTGATACATACATACATATATATATATATATATATTAAAAACTTGAAGTTAAACGTCATTTCTTTTTTTTTTTTTTGCTAATGAAGTTCTTTACTTTGAATTATACAAGAAATAAAACAGTTATATGATTAGTCTATCCATTACTATTAATGGCTCTACTTATCATTTCTTTTGTGTTTACAGATAGAGTGCCAGTTGTCGTTGATTGTCACAATTTTTCTACCAAAACAAATTTGTATTACTTCGCAGCACTAAGCAGCAATTTAACTGTCAGTTTCTGTTTAAGTAGTAATATCTCAGGCATGGCAGATACAGACAGGTTGAATACAACCAACAATACAGTGGGCGCCAGTAAACCATCTGATGTATATTTTAGAGTTAATGAAACAAATCACCATTACAGAGTTGATGTCGAGTTTCTCAATATTACTGAAATAAATTTTGCAAGATACGAGTTTACGGCAGAATTCAGTAGTCATAATTTAACTCACATTTTTTATCTCATCCAAGATGAAGGCGAGTCAAAGTGCTATACTTTTTTTTTTGACTTTTTTCTAAAAAATTAGATCAAGGAAATTAAAATAGATACTTAAAAAACGCTGTTTTACATCTTAACTTCTTACGTATTTATTTGAATTTTTTATTTTTTTAGATGCCGAAGTTTATTTTCGTAATTCCAGTCAGGACTGTACTCTAAATAAAAAGAACGAACAATTTTTCTTCAAGGTTTTTGGAACACTGGATCAGTCATTGATAATTAATAATAAGAGCTACAGGATACCAACACATGATCCTAATAATATCATGGTGGACAGAATATGGAACAATTCTTCCGGTACGACTGTCATCAAACTACAGCTGGTGAATAATATAAACAGAGCTTACACGGTTAAACTGTTGACAAGCGATAAAACCATTACACATAAGTCCAGTAGGTATTGTATTATAAACTTATGATTGTCTTTTTAGGACAAATAGAGTTTCACAAATGTTCTTTATCGGTACGTTGCAGAGCGTAAATTGAATTATTTGATGTTATATAATTGCAGAAAACTACAAGGATTGTGCCAAAGATATTACAATGGTGTGTGTTGATAACGTCAACACATCTGGCCGATTGACTATATGCAAATCACTCAGAGTGAAAAAAGATGTTGGTGTTTTATGGAATGGTAAAAACATCAGCAGCGAGACAAATCAGAAACTATTTTATCAACTGACTGAGACACATGGATGCGACCAATGGTTTCAGCTCAGTATAGTCATTGTGAATGCAAAACATGGGGATCTAAATATGTCAAATGTTTCCGTTGAGTCCGATGGATGTCAGTCAAGAATTAATTTCAACATATCGCTGTCTGATGAACGCAATGGTATGTATTGATGACACTAGTGGAACGAAACATTGAATTTACAAAAAAAAACAAAAGGTTTTGCGTGTGTGTGTGCACTGGAATAGGCATAAAAATAAATTTGATATGCATTATTTTCCCCTATTTTAAAAGCGATTCTTTAAAATGGAATTTGAAAATTGGGCCTATTTGTTTTGTTTTTTTTTTTAATTTCGGAGACAGAAGTTTAAAGAAACGTTGGTAATCAACATATGTACAAGTCTCCGTCTCTTAGTGGCTAGATAGAGAGCTCAATAGTGTTCTCAATTTCACATGTGTATAAGCGAGGAAGTTTTAACGCACAACATTTGTTCTCCAAAGCGAGTAGATTGGTTACGGGTAAAAAAAAAAAGGCTATCGAAAATATGCAGCGCGCACAAATGAAAAATTAAAAAAAAAGATATGTATGAATCATTTATTTCAACAAGAGCTTGTCAAAATAGAATATTGATACTATTTTTTTTGGATTAGCAGGAAAATTTCACATAAACGGATTTTGTTTAATGGTATAATGGAGAGAACAGATAAAATTGGAATGGGAAGAAAGAAAATAATGAATTTGAAAAATCGATGAATATCAATTTCAATGATAAAGTGGGTCGTCATTGTAGGGGTCTTGAAACGGGAGATAAATTATAGAACTGGATGTGATGATGATGCTGAAAAGGGAAGAAGATGTTGTATAAATTGGTGAAGATCTATTTCATAGCCACCACAAATTATAATATGCTTAGGACGGGTACAAATACTAGCTGTTTAAAAGCGTTTTAAAATTTCATACTTACTACCACCCGTCCCCCTTACGAAAACTAATTAAGCTACCATGTTGACTTAATTTAAAAGGGCAGAACTATATAGAAATTATTGGCTTATACCAAGTTTTTATTTATCATCCAAACGTTTTTTTCGGAAACACTTAATAATCAAGAAATAATTAAATATATTACAGATCATGCACCTGGCTATGAAGGTAACATTAAATTGTTATGGCTCTTAGTCATTGTATTGTTTGCTGCTCTGCTCGTTTGTTATTTTATCTGGAAACAAAGGAATGGTAAGCCATATAATTTTTTGTAAGAGTTTTCTGTTATGATATCATCGCATGAATTTCTAATAGCGATTTGTTTTTTATGTCTTTAACTATAAAATTGTAACATGTATACTTTGTTGTCAGGTAAAATTCCTAGAATTAAATGGTGAGTCTTTTTTTATGAATATTTAATAATTAGTCATAATGATTAGAAACATTTCTATCTGTACTAATATATTTCATTAGACTTAAATGTTTTTCAGTTGCTCATTTTTTAACACAATTATAAATATTTCTTCTCATGTTTACCAGCAGCTACAAACAGAATGTAAGAAGTAAGTTCTGTGATCTTTTACGTTTATCAAGCTACTATATTTAGTAAATTCTCCTTCATTTCACTGTTTAAACTTAAAGATAGGAATATTACACATAACACTGTATGTTGTTTGATAGGTCATTTATGTATGGTTTAAATGTGATGTCAGGATTTAATAAAATACGATTCTCCTGTCAATCATCCAGATTATAAGAACTGTCAAGTAAACTCACGTGATCTACAATCTGAAGAAGTTCATCGGAGACAAGAATTATCCAACAACCAAAATCAGTTACCGGACTTGACTCGAGATTTATGCGAAGTAATCAGAGAGGGGCAAGTGAGATATTCTGGTCACAGAGATCAAGCGACAAGGGTAGGTAACCCCATATTTCTTTCAGCACAATATAAATTAAACCATTAAAAAACAAGCTGTTCATTTATGGCCAGATTGTAATGATATTTTTTCATCTGAAAAAGTAAATGCGTATTGAATTATAAATTACAAGTTGTCGGATTTATTTTTTAACAAGTAATCAATAAATTTTCGTATTCGTCCAAAATTAAATTAAAAATAATTTTCAAAGCGTACGGATTGAAATAATCTGCGCTGCAGGATATATGAAAAATTAGATCTATAATGACTCTTGGTGACTCTGGACCTATTTGTCAAAGCGTATATAGCCCTACATTATATACATTAACCAATTCCACAAAAAAAAGCTTTTCTTATTCTTAAATGTTAGAAGAATCAAGTTTTTAAAAACCTATTATATGAAGCAAAAAGTTAATCATTTTAATACACCAATAACTTATTTAGCTATTTTATTTTTCCAACAGGGAAGTGAAAGATATGTATCAGATGAAGGTCTTGTCTATGTGACCATTGATCATACAAGTGCTCCAAATAGCTCACTAAGTTCCAGATCTACACAAAGTAATGACAGCACAGTCTACGCACAACTTGATTTCAATAAGATGGAGGATAGGCGACTTCTCATTCATAAAAAATCTTCGAAGAAGAAAAGGAAAGGGTCATTTCTGGATAATGGGACGGATGGTCTTGCGGTAAAGAAATCGACTATCGAGCTGGGAGTCCCGGGTTCGAAATCAAGTGAGAACCAAGGGAACTTTTCAGGTCACGGTTAAAGTTCCCTCCATGTCTCCCGTGGTGCCTCCATTGCGTTATCGGCTATGGGGATGAAAGTAGGACACTACAAAACATTCCGTTAGGTGGTTTACACGATCTAATAGATAAACATCTAATCCTTACAGATATCTTCACAGATCGTTATATGTGTATATATATACATGATGTGCTATTTATAACTTACTCATTCTTTACTAAAAATTTATGAACATAAAATAATTTAATGCTAAAAAAAATTCATTTCAATTTGAAGTGTTGTTCTTGCATTGATCCTAAATAATACAAATAAGTGTTTTCATTTATTTGAATTAATCAGGAAAGGCGGATCGGTTGGGGCTCCGGGGGTTGAGGACTTTTACATATATATATATATATATTTATTAGGCAGGGGAAGTAGAACAACAAAGGGAAATAAGTTTTCTGGGCCCCGCCATTATATCCCCCTGTGTTTTTTTTTATTAGTTTTGTTCGTTTCCCTATTAGTCAGTTGTGTGTCGTAGATGTATTTGACTATTTTTCGTTCCCTAAATTTTAGTAAAACGACATATGGTGCGGCCCTTAAAAGTATATTTAACTATATGAGAGCCCATATTGCGGCTCTGTTTTACTTTATGTGTAGCCGCCCCTGCCCTATTAAGCGCTCCAATTATGTCAGAACCTGGTGATTGGGAGCCGAACTTAACTCTTCAGCATCTGCGAGCGGGTCTATGTTATGATATCAGCATTCATCGCACTATAGTATATAACAGTAAGACGGATTGACTGAACCTAATAGTGTTAGGTATTCACTGTTTAATATTCTTGTTAGGGACAAATGTTTTAGCACATAATGCTACCAAGGACCACTAAATGCATCTAAATAAATAGAAGCTAGATATATTTCTGCCCTTGATAAACTTTTAAAGGACTTCATTCACCTTGCTTTCAATACATTTTTTTCATACTAGTTAACACTTGGCCAATAAAATAAGTCTAATGGGTGGTAAATTTCACGAACTTAAACCGTTTGTCCCATTGTCGCAGTCTAATTTTTGTGAAAATTTTATTTTAATTATAAGTCAATGTTTGTTTGTTGTGGTTTTTTAAATCTCAACCTTGTGATGTTTTAAGTGAGTTAAAACTTCCTTTTTAAGTTCACTAACATACTTGAATATTTGAACTTGGCGACATAAGTGTTATCATCCAATCAAACAAATATTATGCCTATATGGTTCAAAATGAAGACATTAAGCGACGACCAAGTCATTTTATTTATAAGTTAATTATTGCTACGATAGGCTGTGGTCTCATAAAACTGTGTGAGAATAACCCTCTTTTTTTATTTATTATCATGCTAAATCCGATAATATCATTAACTGACTTGCACATATTGCCAGTGGGCGTATAATTTACAGTTTTTTAAGATTGATATGATGAAAGCCCAGTCTGCTTTTCTGGTTGCCATGGAAATGATAAACCGACATGATTTTTAAACCTCTGTATATAGTAGCTTTATTTGTAGATAGGATTATTAAAGTTCGTTTTAAAATGTAAATGTATATCTAAAAGCACCGACATTTCTACGTTATGATTGCTTGGATAGGTTTTAGGTTTTGAGTTTTAAGTTATGACTCTTCTCAAGAAACGCTTTTTTAAACAGTGAAGTAACATCTGTTACTGGGCCACATTGGCCCAGACAACAGCAGCTCTGAGCAAACTTAAACACATTTGGCAAGGCAACAAACTATCGCTGAGATCCGAAACTCGACTAATGCGCTCTCTGGTGACATCGGTCTTCCTTGGACGCTTAATGCAGACTTCCAAAGAAGAATAAGTTCGCTGGAGATGAGATGTTTCCGCAAGCTATTGAATATCTCATACACACAACACATAACAAACGAAGAAGTGCGCAATAAAATATCGGCTGCCATCGGCCCTCACGAAGACCTTCTCACTATAGTCAAGAAGAGGAAACTGCGATGGTACGGACACGTCGCGAGATGTGAAGGTATTGCAAAGACAATCATGCAAGGGACAACAACCGGAAGAAGGAAAAGAGGAGGACAAAAGAAGAGATGGGAAGACAACATCAAAGAATGGACCGGCCTGTCGTTCGTCGACTCCCAGAAGGCAGCTCAGGACCGGAAAAAATGGCGGGAACTGGTTTTCAGTTAACAACGGTTCCCCAACGACCCACCCACGGGTTAAGGGATAAAGTGAAAGAGAAACAGCTGTGCATGCATTTTTTTTAAGCTATAGATTTAAATTTACTTGGCAAGGTAAACTTATACTTTAAATCATTATGGCCCAATGAGCGAAATTAAAATGATGTAAAAAGCCATTTGTTAAGTCATAATAATTCAAAATATTGTGCGTGCATTGAAAACAAATAAATGTTAAAAACAGCCGATTAAAAAATAACTGGTCCTTATGTTCAATCATTTTTTCTACCAAATTAATTAATTTTTCTTTTAATGTGTATCAAATCTGTCATATTCGACTAACACACGTTTGGAAATAACATGCATGTGTAAGATTTTGTCATGAATGTTATTTTGATTCTAAGTGCATTATGTTGTTTTCTCTCTCTTTCCCCCCCCCCCCTCTTTTTCCACTTCCCCTCCCTTGCCCCACATTTCTCTAATAGTCGCCCAGTCAAAATTCTACGGATAAAGCCTATTTACTGAAATACAAATTACTTTAAAGAGTCGCACTATAGCCAAGGCCGGATTTAGACTTGATAAGGGCCTAAAGCTATTTGAGATATGGTACCCTCCAGATATTATATGTCAGTGCCAAATACTTACTCAGTTGGACGATTTCAGGAAGCCCCCAAGCAAGTGGTGGCCCTAAGCTATAGCTTGTGTAGCTTATATGTAAATCCAGCACTGGCTATGGCGAACGTAAGTAGATGTAGTGAGAAAAGGCAGTCAAGTAAATGAAAAAAAAAACTGGATTATCTGAAACCACGCAGAAATCAATGAATCTCTAAGCGCCTTATTTTGTCACTGGTGAATCAAATCTATCTCTTTACAAACGGATGTCTTAGAGCAGCGGTATGTCTGCTGGTACCCGTCACACTTAATAAATGTACTAATTTTCATAATGAAAAGTGCGTAATCTTAATACGATACTTGGGCACGTGGTCTGGGAATTAGTCACGCATTAAACTGGCGACCTTCTTCAAACTCTTGGCTGTTTTATACGAAAACTGTCTGTCGCTGCGTACCCCTTGCACACCTTTTCCGGTATTCCTTGGGATATGCGTACCACCGATTGAGATCCGCTCGCGGTTTTAGGGTATTTTTTTTTCAATGGAGGAGCGTAAAGATGAAGAAAGGACGGCATTCCCCGGATGCTCTAGAAGTAATGGTGCCGTCATATTCATCTACAATTTAGGTTCACTGTATTAAACATTTTTATTATAACCACAATAAGTTCGATTGTTTGAATAACATTATTTACCTGTTCTCATATCATTATGTTTACATGGGAATATTTGTTTTACAATTATAATCATTAATTGCGTGTATTAGTAAGATGATACAAAGATGAAAGAAAATATTGATTGATTGGTCGCTAATCTGCATTTGAAGATAGGCTTACACTGTACGCTAATTGAAACAATGGTTAACTCTATTTTGCAAAATAAAATAAGATTAATAAACGGAATGAAAATAATTACTTTCAAAAGCTACTTTTACACACTAACATACATTTTTTACATGCATATTGAATACCTAAATACTTTTTTATTTGGCTTTGTTCTTTGCTTGAGATTTTAGTTAAATCATAATTAGCCTTTTCAATGGCTTAAGTTCTCATTGTTTGTCCACTTCCAATTAGTCATGCAGGAAACAATGTTAATTAATTCACCAGATGATATTTACTGAAGTACATCCACACTTGAGTGTCGTAAAACCAAAAGTTTCAGTTTCTGTGCTCAATGGGAGTTCGTCAAGAAACTTAACACAATTATTTTTTTTTTATTATTTTAAATGTTGACGGATGACAGGGGAGACAAATGTTTTACTTTACAGTGAGGGGAGGGAGTGACATGATTTTTTTTTTTAAATCTGTTTCGATTAATTATGTGTTGTTTTAAATAACTATTATTTATGGAAAGAGCTACAGACAATTTTTAGCAGGACAGTAGTCACAATGTGCTATGGAGGGCTCGATTTACCGCCGGGTATATCCCCGGCACTGAGTACTGTCATCCCCGGCTCTGCTTTAGCTAATATATCCCAGCCGGGGATGAAATCATAGACATTTATCCCCGACTATGCGAAAAATTTTTTTTCATCCCCGGCACTGGTTTTTTTCTTAAATCGAGCACTGGTGCTATGTGTTCGTGTGTCAGTGTGTGGAAAGGGGGGGGGTATATGAAAAAGGCGTGGTGAATGAGCCACACTTGTAGTTGAAATAAACAACTTGAATCCACTCAACTGGAGAAAGGGACTGAACAAAGATAAAAGCATTTCTAAATAGGGAGATAAAATAATACAAGTTAATACTGTACACTATCCGACTATTAATTAAATACTCTTGCTCAATAGGCGGCAATCTTCAGCCCCTGGGCCAAGTATGCCTCGATGATCCGGCCCGGGATTTCTCCTCTCCGTTTGTTCAAGTTAAGGAAGTTTAGGTCCCTACATGTAATGTTTTTATATTATTTCATATAAACACTCTGTCCTTCTGCTGTTGGTCACACCCTTTTGTCAAATTAAAAAAAAAAACCATCATGGTCAGTGGCGTAGAGAGCTTAACTTCCCCCCGGGGCGCAATACCTTTCTAGCGCCTCCCCCACCCCATTCGAAAACCATATAATATTATATGTAAAATATACCATTTGGCGCCCCTTGCCCCCCCCCCCCCGCTACGCTACTAATCCAAGTCTAGCAGTGTAAAATGTCTACTCCCCCCCCCACACACTAATTTGTCATCATTGAACTTGGTCAACTAACCTTTTTTTTTCAACCTATGTGTAGATCTGTGTTTTCATTTAAACAAACCAAGTCCACATATCAATGACAAATCAGAAGTTCCATCAAGCTATTTGGTTCACTTACTCATAAAAAAAAATATTTTCTTTTAACAGACGAATGAAAAAGTTCATAGATGGCTCATGATATGACTAGCACTGTTAAGTGCTTTCCAGAATTTTTTCAACCATATTTTTTGGACTCTTAGGCTCCTTTTAACCCCTAAAAAAATGGGGGCCGGGGGGAGGGGGGGAAGAAGGGAGGATTGTTTGTTAGACGGTGGAATTTTTGTTTTGTTTTCCTCTCTAAAATCTGGGTGTGTCTTATGGCCAGGTGCATCTGGAAATTATGGTGCATAAGGTGTTAGCATTTTAAATTGTGAGATTATGCACACTATATTACAACTTAGCATTATCTCCACATAATTTCATCATAATACTTTAAAGAAAACATTATTAAAATTTAGTAAAAACATATGACACACAGACATATTAAAACATGAAAGACTTGTTAAAACAGAAACACCGACTTATTAAAACAGAAACACAGACTTATTAAAACATACATCGTTTTATTCATTCCCTACTATCTGAAATCGGTTTGCAGATAATAAACAAACAAAAAAAAACAACAATTGAAACAAACAACATTTACTGCATAATTTTTATCTTTTTTTTTTTTTGTTTTACCAGTCCCTGAAAGGAAGAGATGTTTATCTCTTGATCCTATAAACTACTAATGGGACGGTTTTTATAGTGCCCCTTTTTCATCCCCACCATAGCAGATAGTGCAATGGGCATGGAGGGACCGCTGGAGATATGCAGGTGACTGGGACTGGCCAGGACTCAAACCCACACCATGCAGTCTGAATATCCGGGTTGCTTCCAATGCAACACCCAGCATAATTTCTTCATTAATTTTATTTGCTTATAATAACAACATTTTTTGCACACAAAAAAAATAGATCTAAGTTTTAGTCAGCAGAATTTTATATTGGAAATTTTCAAACAATTGTTAACATAAAGAAAAAAAACATGAAAAGTAAAATGTTATAAAAATATGAAAAACTAGAGATTGGGTAGATTCAAGGGAAGTAATTCTTGGTGTATGATTAGAGTTAGGTATTCACTTTTTAATATTCTTGTTAGGGACAGATGTTTTAGCACATAATGCTACCAAGAACCACTAATTGCATCTAAATAAATAGAAGCTAGATACATTTCTGCCCTTGATAAACTTTTAAAGGACTTCATTCACTTTGCTTTCAATACATTTTTTCATACTAGTTAACACTGTTTTGAAAAAAGAATTAATCTATCATGGTTTTCGAAGTAGATTTTATTTTACTTTACTTAACTTCCATTGTTTCCAAATAGAACTTAGCTTCCTGCGTTTAATTTAAATTTTTTTAGCTAAATTAATTGTAACGAAGACAGTTATAACACTGGTGGTTCATTCGTATTATACTGAAACATAGCTTGGAAGGTATGTTTACAATAATGGAATAATGGTGATTGTAAATATCTGAAAAAATTATTTATCATAAACATACTTTTTTTTATTAAAAGCCCCTAATGTTTTTTGTGGTGCCCTCTGTTCATCCCTATCATAGACTAAGCTTACAATGGCTATGAATAAATACAGCACTCGAGAGACTTGACTCTGGAATTTAAACACATAACCCACTGCATGCAGATCAGGCTTACAATTTAACCACCAGTGACCCACTAACATAATTTAATTATTCCATTTCACACCTCTGTATGATGTTACCATAAAATGAACAAAAGTTAAAGAATGAAAAACTAAAACTTTCCAACATTAATAAAAACTAGTAAAATAAAAATGAATTTAGTGTCTGTAAATAGTTCAATAAAAACACTCAGAAAAATGTATACACAGGAGGAGGTTATATTATTAATAAAAATGTTTTAATGAGTGAAAAAAAACAACTAGGTAGGTTTAAAAAAGAATTAAACAGCTTACACAATAATGAATACAACAATAAAAATAATACTATTCAATAGAAAATACATTAATAATTTACGGCCACAGATTTTTTCACTGATCTCAAAAAAAAATGTTCTTGCATAAATGTTAAACAGAAATTAAAAATTAAGTTTTATTAAGGTCATTATCCAGTATTTCAAAAAACCCTTAGGGTAGGGATAAAGTTGATAACCTCTATCCAAAATTTACAACTTAAAATATTTTATCTAGTACTCCTAGAGTAAAAGAAAAAAATGTGGATGAATATTTATCAAACAATACTAAGTTAAAGTAGTAAAGTCTCTCTTATAAGGCCTTTACAGACCATGGATTCAGATAAGGTAGCATTCATCTTTGTGTGAAGGCCCTGTAAACATAACATGCAATCTCATAGATTTGCTGTGCCCTTCTTTTATCTAAACCAAAGTCGTTAGTGCAATGACCATGGAGGCACCACAGGATATAAAGGAGAATTTAAACATGAATTGAAAGATCCATCAGTCATAAACGAAGATCTAACCAGGGACCCCTAAGTAGACAGTTGAGTGTTTTACTGCATTGTCATCCATCCCAGTTATATGTAGCCAAGGCTATTCTATAACATTGTGAGGTTAGTACCATATGTAAACTGGGTGGACTAGGTGGTTTTAATAGAACCAGAGAAACGTCATCTGAGCTAAAACTCTGGACCTTTTGGTAGGCAGTGAAGCATTCTAGGTAAATGCCAATGCATCCCTAAAAAGGAAAAAAAAAACTAACAACTCCATAAAAATCTAACACGATGAATATTTTAAAAAAGATACATTTCAATCATGAAATTTTTCTGAATAACGACAAAGATGCATAGACTACGAAAGGACGGTGCCATTCTTAAAATGAATCTGCTGATGTCTTTTCAGCAAATAGTTTTTTGAGAAATTAGATCCACATATTTCACACCTGTAATGAAGTTCTATGGCATGTAACTGTTTATGAACATCCAGATTACTCTCTGAGCTGAGAACTTTGTTACATATGTCACACTGGTAAGGGTTTACTCCAGGATGTTTCTGCTTATGCCTTTGACGCTGGAAAGATGTTGTGAAGCACATGCCACACACCTCACATGCATAAGGCTTTTCCCCAGTGTGGATTCGTTGGTGCCGCTTAAGAAAGTGGTTAGTCAAGAAGGCCTTATTGCAGACTTCGCACAAAAATGGCTTTTCACCAGAGTGATGCATTTCATGGCGCTTGTATTCAAATTTTGTTAGAAATGTCTTCCCACAAACAAGACATACAAAAGGTTTTTGGTCAGAATGGACCCGCTCATGACGTTTTAGTTTTTCAGCTGTGTTGAAGATGCGGCTGCAAGTGAGGCACTGATAGGTTCCGTCGTTTTTGTGTACATTCTCATGCCGTCTGAGCTGATAGTTGGTGGCAAAGCTCATGTTGCACACGTTACAGACATAGATGCATTCACCTGTGTGTATCTTCTGGTGGTGCATCAAGTAACTTCTGTTGCTGAACGACTTGAGACAAATGCTGCACTGGTGAGGCTTGATCCCTGTATGAGTCTGCTGGTGTCTGGTGAAGTGCCATTTGTACTGAAAGGTTTTGTTGCAAGTTTCACACTTGTAAGGTCTTCTCATCTGCTCTTCTGAATTGGTCTCGGACATTAGTGTTCCTCTTGAGCCCAGACCCTCTTGGCCTTTCAAGCCATCATTTTGAAAATACTGCACACAGGGAGGTAATAGTTTATTTTCATCATAGTGGCCTTGAACATAGTTCTTCTGAACAGAACTGCCAGTTTCATATTTGAAATGCAAATTATTAAACTGCTGTATATGAGATGAAAACTCTGAGCCTTTCATAAGGCTGTTTGACAACAGACTGTAGTCACTGTTGGAACCAGAACAATATCTGTCAAAAGCAGAGGGATGATCAATTTTGCGATGATCAGTTCGATCTTCATAACGGTTTAGAGGCATTTTTTCATTATTAATGGTAATTGGATGAGGGTAGCCTTTTTTAGAAATATTTTCAGTCTCTTCTTTTATTATATTATGAATCTGAACACCTAGAGCATCCTTTGTTTGTTCTTCCATGATGCCAGAAAATGAAATGCCATAAGCTGTTCTCTGATCTGAAAAAGAAAAATTTAGCAAGAATCAATCATCCCTTATTAAAGAAAATAATAATTAGGGCACATTTACAATTCACATTTAAATGTTGAATTTCAATGAAATATTTTGCAATACATAAAAATAATTTTTAAAAAATGTATTTAAAAAAAAGAAGACATTTGAATGAAATGATTGCCTACCAAATGTAACAATGAATTCCAAAAAAGCTGAAGAAAGAGTCACACTTCATTAGGATGATTCATTATCGATGTTGAGTCAACATACCAGTTTTAGCACATATATTCATGCTTTTTGCTAGGACCTGCAAAGAATATTAAATTTTATAATAAGGTAGATGCAGCTAATAATAAATGGATACATGAATGTTACATTTATAATTTATCAATTATTATTTTTTTTTTTAATCACCATGAACTTAATCCTTTTAGTAATTTGAACATCAGTGGAATTTGTTAGATGTCATCATTCCAATTTTTATTGCTCACAAAAAAATGACAGGAGGAAATGTTAACTCTCATAAATTAATTCATGAAGCTTTAGTTTCAGTTCCCAAGTGGAGAGGCAGAACTCTTCTTGGGCGTCTACCCCAGCTAGCAGATATGACGAGTGCCGATGACCTAAGCAAGCAAATATTACATTATAGTTAGTGGAGGTATCCACAAAAGCCATCAGACCTAATTTTTTTTAAAAAAGACTGCTACCGAAATGGCCGTGAGGGGCGAAACCCTAGTGGTTGTGGTCAGGGTTAACAGACCAGTCATCTAAAAACAATATTGTTACGAAAGTCAAACAAGTAATAAAAAATCAGGCAGATTTAAATGGAAACCGACCCTCACAAGAATACAGACATGACAAGTGGCTATAAACATTGAATGTATTTATACCAAACAGAGTAAGAGCTTTAACCAGCCCTATTGAGCTGCTCAAGGTTTACAAGAAATAAAAATAGCTATACTAAAAGATGTACTAACAATCAGAGTACACTATTTTCTACCGTGGAAACACCACTAACATATTGGGAACAGGATTTAGAGTCAGGAAAAACAATTAAAATTAAATATTTGGCTTTAAACCAGCTAATGAAAGCATACGTTATCACAGGAAATGAAGCAAAATATTTAAAAGGGCATCTGTGCCCATTCTTAAACTGAAGATTCAGCAGATAACACTAGAGAACCATTTTATGATACTTAAGTAAGAATTTAAAGAGAAATACCCAGACATGGTGTTAGAATAGTTTTAGGAGACTTCAACACATTAATTAGAAAAGAAACTATATCGACCAACAAATAAAAGCATCAGCATACACAAAGAAAAAAAAATCCCCCCTATTGAATTCGGTTCAGGTAAAGAGGCATGAAAATAGTAGCACACAATTTCCACATAATAAGATTTATCAAGAAACTTAAAGGTCAAAGATAATGAAAGAACAAAGAATCAAACAGACCACTTATTTATTAGCCTGGCTCTGATGTTCAAGATGTCAGGAGCTTCACAGGAGCAGATGCAGATAAAGATTACATACTAGTTAATATAAAGCATATTGCATTCACAAAAGCAATATAAAATTCAGCAGTGAGTGTCTTAGGGTACATACAAAATAAGAAAAGAGCTGAGTGGTATAATGAAGAATGCAAAGATAAAGTGGAAGAAAGAATCAAATAAGAGTGATAATGTTACAAAGAGCAACAAAAAGATCAACACACCCATATAATGAGGCAAGGAGAAAGGCTGAAGAAATATGCAGAAGGAAAAAGGGAGAATGGAAAAAATAAAAAAATTCTAACAAGGATAAGAAACCAAGAAAACGTACATGAGCATCAAGAAAGAAAATATTGGCTTACAAGCAATATCACACAAGTGTCCAAGCAAAAAAAAAAATTCAATATAGAGAGAACAACAGTTCTAAAAAAAGTGGGCAGAATATTTTGAAAGACAGTGAAAGAGAAATCGCAAACATCACAGATGACCAGGATACAACCAATATATATGAAGCATAATTGTTTTTTACTGAAATCGCTGAGTTTTGCCCATGTAATTTTGAAAAACTTGAGTGAATGCATATTTATTACTATAAAAAAAAATTTTCCATTTAGGCTACCAGTTTGCAGACTAATTAGTCTTCTAATAATTTTTTTTTATCTCACCTAAGAAATTAGGCAGCAATAACAAAATCATTATTTTTGGAAATATATTTTGTTGCAAATTTTTGTACCTTAGGATTTTCTGAAAGACTTCCAGTTTATGACCACCATTTTGTTTTCTATGGACTAGAGAGGAGTTTATTGTTTGATAATTTAGAATAATAATGAATATGCGTTAAGGAGAAAAAATTGATTATAAGGGAGAAGATTTTAAAAAGTGTTAAGAAGACAATTTTAATATCATTAGGGAGACATTTAAGATGGGGTTCCTGAGGTGTAGCCACTGGATTAGCACACAATTTAATAAATCTAAACTTTAGCCGCATGTAAAAAGCACATATGTACATCTTCCAAATATTTTGAGGGCACAGCCTTTTCATGTTTTGCGCACTCAAAAATTTAAGTGGATGCAATTCATGAAAAGGTTATGCCCACAAAATATTTCATGGGCATTGGCCTAACTAATAATAAGTATGTATTTCCAAAAGACCTTTTGTAGCTTTCTATAATAGGTGCTTCAATAAACCCACTTACTAGTTGCTTGCATTGTAGCTAGTCTCAGAAATATGATTTATAATAAAAATTAAATATAAATAAAAATCATAAGCTTGCTTTTTATAAAAGAAAAATTTCTTGTAGGAAATTTTAAAAAAGCTCTATTATATTAAATATAATTAAGTCTGACAATTTTCACCATAATTAGGTACTTTGATAAAAAATTCAAAATTGTTGTATCAAACTAAAACTAGTTTAGATGAACAGATCTTGCAGAGAACATTCCAAAAACACCTCATTTGTGATTATATTTTAATTAGAAGAGAAGGTATGATTTTTTGCACTTTTTTTTTATTACTATCAGCTATATAAGAGAACTTGTGACCAATTTTTTTCAAAATTGTATTTAAAAACTGCATCTGCATATCCTGAGTCTAAGAATACAGAAGGTTCAAATTTTCATCACCTATTTGTGATTATGTGTAGATGATAATGTAAATGATATATATATATATATATATGTATATATATATATATATATTTTAAATATGCTGATTGAAAAGAAATAATTTGACAACTTTTCCAGCTAGAAGCACTAAATTTTGTAGAAATATAATAGGATCCATATACTCAATATAGAGATCTTAAAAATAACTGTAATGCTTCAATTATCAAAATAATAAAATTAAAATCTAAAAAAACATGGTGTCAAATCAGAAGTAAAATGACAATATGTTTAACTTCAAACCTGCACATCTTGAGTTTCATTAAAATCAAAAGGAATGCTTTAAATGAGAGATTATTTGCTCAACTCTGTTTGGAAAATGATGAAGACTATAATCGTTTACTACTTCACACAGAAGTACATTGGTTATCTAAAGGTGTATGTTTAAATTGCTTTTATGCCCTCTTTGATTCTGTGTTGGAATTCTTGGAAAGCAAAGACAATGATTTGCGACACAATTTAACTCAAAAAAATGACAAAGCCTATTTGACTGATTTATTTGACAAATTTAAAGAAACTAATTTGAAACTACAAGGTGACCAATTAAATTCAATCAAAACTAAAAGTGTAATGTCTGCGATGGTGGCAAATTTTTCTGTACAAACAAAACTTGGCAAGAGGAGAATGTTCTCAGTTTCCAAATCTTTTGAAATTGCAAAACAGGGATGAAGATTTGCTTGCCTACTGTCAACACTTAACGGCTCTTCATGCAGACATAAACCAAAGATTTGAAGATATTCTTCACTTGGATATTCCAGACTGGGTGCTGAACCCTTTTGCACGTGGAAAAACTCAGATACCAAACAGAATTGAATCCGTAGAAATACAGGAGCAGCTTATTAAAATATCCACTAATGAGGAACTTAAACCATTGTATGAACAAGGATATCACAAATGTTGGTTACAAAAACAGATACCAATTTTATATCCAGCATAATGGGTTATTGTTCAGAAGTTATTGACTGCTTTTCCGTCTTCCTATTTGGTAGAATGTGGATTCAGTATCGTTATGAATCTCATTACAACAAAAAGAAACGACTAGAAATTAGTGCTCGTGGGAATTTGCGGCTGCTACTCACAAACCTTGAGATGAACATAAACACACTCATAGCATCTCATTAAGTTCAGCCAAGTCATTAATTTATTTCATTTTAAACAGAAATTATAATTTCAAAGAATACTTCTTCGTCAAAATGTTTTTTTTCTTCATTCATTTGTAATTTGTATATTATGCATTTATGTAGGTTTTTCACTTGGGGGTCCGAGGGAAAGTTTTGATTCTAAAAGGGGTCCATGGGTCAAAAAAGTTTGGGAACCACTGATCTAAATTCTTACAATTTAAAACATCAATGATAAAATTATGTTACATTCCAAGTGATTTATGAGTAATGCAATTTATTTCTTTTGTGTTTGTTATGTTCATCTTGTCTTCAAGTACTGTTGTTTCTTGTTTTTTTTTTAAATAGAAAAATGGACATTTATATAATTAAAGCAAGAAACTTATATTTTAAGAACTTTACATTGAGCATATGCATCCTATAGTATTCCTACAAAATTTAGTGCTTCTAGCTTGGATAGTTTTTAAGTTATAAGGTATAATATCTTAAATGTCGGCTTTGGCAATTTGTCATGACAGAAGAACAAAAAAATTTTTTTTTCCATCAACATATACAATATATAAAATATATATCACATGCATTATTATCTACACATAATCAAAAATAAGTGGTGAAATTTAGAACCTTCTATTCTTAATGACACTTAAGATGTGGAGGTTTTAAGTTCCAATCTTGTCATTTTACACTGTGTTTTTATATATATATATATATATTTTTTTTCATAATTAAAGCAAGAAAGTTATTTTTTAATAGCTATACATTGAGTATATGCATCCTATTGTATTCCTACAAAAATTAGTGCTTCTAGCTTGGATAGTTTTTAAGTTATAAGGTATAATATCTTAAATGTCGGCTTTGGCAATTTGTCATGACAGATGAACAAAAATTTTTTTTCCATCAACATACACAATATATAAAATATATATCACATGCATTATTATCTACACATAATCACAAATAAGTAGTGAAAGTTTGAACCTTCTGTCTTTAAGGACTGTCAAGATATGAGGTTTTTAAGCAAAATTTTGAAAAATCCTGTCACGAGTTTTCCTATATAGTCATTAGTTTAAAAAAAAGTCACTAAAAAAATCATAACCTCGCTTATAATTAAGATATCACAAATGAGGTGTTGTTGGAATTTACTCTGCAAGCTCTATCCATCTATATTAGTTTCATTTTAATATGGCAGTGGCTACGGTTCGGTCCGACCGAACCCGTATTTTTTTTACTTCGGGTACCAGCCATAGATAATATTGCTCCACACCCTAACCCTATCTCTAACCCTAATCCTGAAAAAAAAAATATGTTGTTATATAGCTCAGTGCAGCGACTCGGCCGCTATGCAATAATAAGTATGGCTGGTACCCAAAAAAAAATACAGGTTTGGTCGGACCGAACCGTAGCCACTGCCTTTTAATATAACGATTTTGAATTTTTTATCAAAGTACCTATTTAATTATCGAAGTGGCTATTCGGACCCAGGTCCCAATAAAGTTCGATCGCTATTCGGACCCGAAAATCTATTTATAGATTCTTAGTAATCGAAAAACCTAAAAAAACCTACAGTCTTAGTAATCGAAAAACCATGCCACTTCTTCATTAGTATCTTGATCCCGATGACCCAACGTGTTTGATATGTACGCGCCATTCGACATCTTTTGCAAAGAAAACAATGTCTTATTTACTAAAAGGTCATCTGACATAGCAAAGGGTCATTATATATCCTGAAATTATGCACTTAGAATATTTATTTTAATTGAATAAAGTTTTTACTGCAACTAATGAACAAAGTTTTTGAATTTATTTTCATCATAACTGTTAACTTGCTGAATTGGAAAAAAAATGTGTGATTTAACATTTTATAAGGTGCTATCAATTTTACAGCTTCGCTCTGTAAGTTAGTACCCTAAATAAAGGGGAAGTATCATTATACCCAAAGAGTTCATGAACTAGAAAATAAATATACTTTTTTGTCACCCACAAAATGGCCCCTGTGAATTTCAAATCCCTACTGTTGATTATTTCGGAGTTCTTGTGACAACTCGCACATAAACTTTCAGTTTAATAGTAGGCCTACAGATGTGACAAAAGTGTAAGATTTATGTAACCTTCATAAACATACACCATTATAAAAAGCATAAAATGAGATTTGCATTGATGCGTAAAACATAACAATCCTTTATAAGCTCTGTTTTGTATTAAAAAATTACAGATCATTCTTTTTTTTTTTTAAATCCAGATAAATGCATTGGTAATATCTCTACAGATACCATTTAATAAGAAAGACAACTTTAACATTTTAAATACATTCATTATTGACATTGAGACTAAAAAATATTCTTTAAAGAGAAATAAATGAAATCACTATACTATTATTAATTAGAATAATTTTAGTCATGGGGGGCAGCGAACAAAATTAATTAAAGCCAAATTTGAAAAAAAAGCCTCTGTATCTCAACATTATCTAACAATTTTTTTTTTTACATAAAGACAAAATGTTTTAACAATCTGTATTGTTTTATATCTCATGTGTATTATTTGATTTATTTATTTTATTAATTTATTTGTAAGAATGGTTATGGAAGTTTCTTTTTAATACACCAATAAATGACAACAACAAGTATATAATACTATTACAATGTTGGTCATATATACTATGGAAACTCATTTTTCACAAGCTAAGTTTTTAATGAAAATAATACATATTTTTTTCATTATTGTACTACAGAAAATAAATCAAAATAAAAAATATGCACATAATGAATTCCCAAAATGTTTTCAAGAAACCTGGTCAAAAATTTTCGTGACATAACAATGTCGTAAAATGGAAATCTCACGGAAATTAATCTTATCATGTTATCAATTTGGTTACTAATTTTTAAAGAGTGTTTTGTGTTTTTAACTTAACAATTAAATAATACAATACCAACAATTATTATAAAATAAAAACAATAATAAAGTTTATATGCTAAATATAATATAGCTAAGTGCATATTAGCCACAGGTCCGAATAACAATCGGACTTTATTGGGACCCGGGTCCGAATAGCCGCAGCCTTTAATTATCTTATTTAGTATTGTCAGCTGCACTTTGTCAAAGTAAGCATTACAACATAAACTCTGCAAACTTGAGCTTTTACAAGTTTTGCAAAATTCGGCTTATGGGTTAAATAGTTGTTATTTTGTGTTACTATTTAGTAATAATTTTTTAATCATACATTTAAAACAGCCTAATTCTTTAGGTAACAAGTTTTCTGCTTTTTAATTAACACAAAATTAACCCCAAAATATAGGCAATAAAATATTTACACCTTCACTACTGTTCAACATAAAATAGCAAAAGTAATATTTTTGTCTTTATATTATAATATATAAGTTTCAACTTTATACGGCATTATACGCCTATGTGTGATTCTGACATTAGTCGTCATTAGTGTTTATGATTCCCATCAACTATATCTTTTTGTTTAATAGTTTATTGACGTAACTACTTACTAAATTTAATAGCTTTATAAAATGCGTAAGGGAAAATCATTGAGCTGTAAAAAAAAAAACAATTCTGGAATAAATAATACTGTTAAATGAATAGCAGTTGTAAATTCTTACAGTTCACTTCTGTTTTATTGTTTCTTTCGACGCCATGTTTTACGTCATGTCCGTTTTCCAACTTTGCCGGTTAGTTAAAATACTAAAATAAATAAATATTTTATATAAACACATATACATCATTTAATGAATTTTAGAACATTCATAATTTTGTCATAAAAATAAAAGTCTTGGTTTAGAAATAATTTGTCCCCTTTTTACTAGCATTATATACTTTTATAATTTGGTTTCTGTTTTTTTTTAGAGAATTTGGCATTTTTCATCTGCATTGGGCAACAAAAAATCTTTGTGCTCAACGGTACCTCACTGATCTATATGTTTTATAGAAACTAAATGAACAAGAATTTTATTTCTGCTGAGTTGTTAAATATCAGGAACGCAGCCAGAAATGTTAGGGCCCTGAAAAACTCTCAAAACTAGGCCCCTAGCTAAAAATAGTGACAAAAATTTTCCAGTAAAAAGTCATGAAAATCGTGAATGCTTTAAGTTGAACCAATAATAATGCAACTTTTTAGTATTTATTAACTCAAAACATAACAATAAAATAACAAAATCATTTGAACTTGTAGGCCTATTTGGCGATTAGTTTTAAAAGTCTACAAAATCGTCAAGAATAGGCCAACATGCACACATGATCAGATTTTCAGCGTTCTGAAAACTGTAATTTATATGATCTAATTAAATCTGAACATACTGAAAATAAGCATCCAAGATTTAAGGACAAACGAACAAAGCATCATACAAAAAAGAAAACGTTAAACTTACAAAAAGCTTATATAATAGGCTTATTCCTACCCTTCTTATTCCTTATTTATTTTACGTAATTATACAACATTAATAAAACTGGTTTGTAAAAAAAAAGATAATTGAAAAGTTATAACGACATAGTAATACGCTCATACCATGTTGGTAATAAAATGTGTATGCATTATTAGAAAAAAATATCTCTATTAATATATAAAATAAAGAATGGATATAACATTTTTAATAAGAGGAGTTACGCTCATAAAGGAATTGCTTAAATGACTTACCAAAATATACTCTTGCTTAAGGTCCCAATAGAAATATGAAATGTCATAATCAGGGCCGGATTAAGCCATTTTGGTGCCCTAGGCACAAACCTACTGGGTGCCCCCTTCCTTCCCGAGTCTCCTATTCTCCATTGACAGCTGGTATGTTCAATATTATACAAAATACTAACAAAGAAAAACAGTTGTTAACACAGATGGTTGTACTACTATCACTCATATAAAACCAAAAATAAGATATTCCTGTATTAAAATTAATAGTTGATTAATTTTGTAATAATAACAGACAAAAATACTGTAACTTTTTTAAAAGATATGAAAGTCAAAGAGAGCACACATTTACATTTTCAAGTTCTTTTCTCTAGATTTATATCTGGCATATTTTTTGAGTGCATCAGCAAAGTTAATTTTGCGAAACAAGAGTGCCTCAATCATCAGCAGAGATTTGGAATCAAGCCATTATTGTTTGATTGTCGATCTACTTGGATTTGTGTACGTTTCAACTGAGAAAATTTCTACATTCGATGTTGTCTCTAGCTATTAGCCTACTTTGTATAATTCTGCATGGCTGAAGCGTTGTTGTCAGATTTTGATGCACGAAACTTGTGGCAAATATGTGAGTGGAGCTGTTGTAGTTCAGTATATAAATTATCGTTCAGATCTTCAGGATAAACATTTGTTAATCCCTCCACAACATTCATTGCAGGATTTACATAGGCATATAAGCTACACAAGTTATAGCTTAGACCCCCCCTCCCACCTATTTGGTGACCCTTAAATAATTGTCCGAGTGAGCAATCGCCATAAATTCTTTATTATTTGGTACTGATATAATATCTGCATTTATACATAGCCCCATATCTTAAATAGCTTAAGGCCTTAGCAAGTCTAAATCCGGCCCTGAAAATACTGAGATGTTTGTTATACATCGATCAAACAAGAAAATTCAACTGATGTATCATTATACACCTGTCCTCGTCTACTCATCTCTGTCTCATGTTTGTCAACAATGACGTAGAGATGAGATAAGCCTGTACGAAAGTTGTCTCTGGCATTCAGAGATACCTCAGGGGCTTCACCATCAATGACCACTGTCTTTCTTTTACGATTACGGTTAAAAGTCAATTTATAATCCACACCTGATGTTATTTCTTTTTCAACTTCTTCAAATCTTTCAAATGCAAAGTAGTTCTAAGTCGTTATGCAATTATACAGTCTTTCAATGACAGGTCAACAAATTAAACTATTAAAATTGTCTTCACTAGCAGATTAAAATGGAAGTGAGTTTGTCGCTACGCATTAGTGCGTTACGTAGAACAAACATATACAAAAAAAAAAAAAATATAGCACAAAAAAACCTCGAAGAAAAATAGCAAAAAAAAACAAACAAACTGGGAGGGAAGTATTTTACAACCAGACTGTGGGACCAAGGTTAAATAATGTGCGATCCAATATTTGCTAATTTCATGTCGATTTAGCGCAGCTACATTATAGTGCCCCCCCCCAAACCCTCGGTGCCCTAGGCACGTGCCTTGTTTGCCTTATGGTTAATCCAGGCCTGGTCAACATGGCTCTCACGCCAAAGAAAAAGTTTAGATCTCTAAGTAAAGTCATATTTTATAGCTGTGGAGAGCAGGCTTCTCACATAAACAAGTTAATTCCATGTAGATGTCGAAAAAAAAATCTTAGTTATGTTAATTTCATTAAGCTCGTGGTTAAATGTTAAATAAATAAATAAGGTCAAATAGTGGATCTAGAAAACAATATTATATTATAGTGAAATCAAAAGTTCAGGGCTAAAAAAAAAGGTTAATAGTGCAAGTTAGATTTTTTGTTACAATTTTCAGTGACACAGGTTGATAAAATTTGGTAATTTAGATATATATTAAATTACTCTTTTGTGTCAAGGAGTGAGTTGTCTAATACAGATAAGAGTCCAAAAGAGGTCAACAAATTTACCTTCATAACATGTTAATAAGTCACTGAGCTTAACTGCGGACAGTCTTATAAAGGGTATATGAGCCACACCAATAATTATCTTAGAAAAAAGGTCCTAAAGGAATGTAGGCAGATCTATCACACTAATTTGGGCCATAAGGTTAAAGAGACGGTTTGATCAGAGATATAGTGGGATGGCAGTTAGGGCTGAGACAATCATAGTGAGCGGGCGTAGTAGTATGTTAAAGTCCACTGTAGTCAACGTTAAATATAGTTGAGTTATTTGAGAGAACAAATAGTTGAATTTAGATAAAGAGAGAGACAGATACAGAGAAATAGAGAGAGAGAGAGAGAGAGAGAGAGAGAGAGAGAGAGGGAGAGAGAGGACGGTAGTCAAGATTAGCTTATAGTGAGTGTAGCGGTCAAAGTTCTTGTAGTTGTATATATATTCTAATATGGATATCTGTTGAGGGCAGGCTCGGATATCTGTTGAGGGCAGGCTCGCCAGGTGATTTAGACTTAACCACCAAATCTGTAACTTTAACTCTTAACTGGTATAGGTACTAGTATATAAATAACACAACTCGTAGGAGTGCACACTACAACACTTATTTAATACGCTATGATACAAATTTAGTGAAACAATATTTTACAAGTCTAACTATTTAAGTCTACTCTAAGCATTATCTAAAGATTCTCTAGATCTACTGGACCAACTGGTGGTGGGCCGAATGCCGAAACACATTCTGCATCGACTTTATAAAGGCTGGAAGGGGTACGTGGGCCAGTTGATAAACCATACGTAGGCGGGGAGGTGGGGCATCTAGCATGAGTCATTAGGGTACGTGGGCCAGTTGATAGTCCGCGCGTAAGTAAATCCTAAACGCAGCATTCCCAACCATTGATGAGTCATCGCCTCTGGCGGGAGGTGCAAGTGAAAAGGGGGAGGGGGGTAACTTCTAAACTTAACAGTGGACATGACATTAAATGACTGTACATTTGTATAACGGCTTAGAACTACTTTACATTTGAAATATTTGAAAATGCTGAAAAAAGAAATAACATCAGGTGTGGATTATAAGTCAACTTTGACCAGTAATAGTATGCGAAAGACACTGGTCATTTATCGGGATCCCTCTGATGTATTTCTGTAAGCCAGAGACACATTTTGTATATCTGCTTTCTACGCCATCATTGACAAACCTGAGGCATAAATGAGTGGATGAGGACAGGTATATAATGAAATAGATGTTCGATTTTCTTGTTTATTCGATGTATCACTAACATCTCAGTATTGTCAGGGCCGTATTTAGAATGGCTATGACCCTAAGCTATTTGAGAAAAGGGGCTATGTATAAATCCAGATAATATGTCAGTTCCAAATATTTAAGTATATATGACAATTGCTCACTCGGACAATTATTTGGGGGCCTCCAAGAAAGTGGGAGCTCTAAGTTATAACTTGTGTAGCTTATACGTAAATCCTGCACTGAGTTTTGTGAAGGACTAAAAATGTGTTATCCTGAAGATCTGAACAATAATTTATATACTAAACTACAACAGTTCCACTCTTATATTCGTCACAAGCTTCGTGCATCAAAATCCGAAAACAACACTCTCAGTCATGAAAAATTATTCTAAGTAATAGTTAGATACAACATCGAGTGTACTTTTCAAAATATAGAAATCACCTCGCGCATATTTTTTTAACATTAATGGTTACGAATTGTTCAACTGAGTGTTCTTTTTCTCTGTTGAAACGTACGAAAAATCAAAGTAGTTCGACAATAAAACAAGAATGGCATGATTCCTTATCTCTGCTGATGATTGAGGCATATTTGTAGCGATAAATTAAATTTGATGATGTACTCCAAAACTTTGCCGTACTTAAATCTAGAAAAAAATGACTTTAATATGTAAATGTGTGCTTTCTTTGATTTTCGGATCTTTTAAGAAAAGTTACAGTATTGTGTCTATTATTACAAAATGTTATTAAAGAAATACCTTATTGTAGGTTTTATTTGAGTGATAGTAATAGAAACGTATTTGTGTTAACAACTGTTTTTCTTTGCTAGTATTTTGCATAATATTGAACATACCAGCGATCAGTGGAGGATCGGCCCTCTTGGGGAAGAAGGGGGCATCCGAGCGTGTTTATGTTTAGGGCACCAAGTTGGCTTAATCCGGCCCTGGTGGCGCCCTGTGCGAGTTTTATATTTGGCGCCCTCTTCCCAATCTAAAATGTGCACAAACACTTTTTCTTGAGCTCTGTAGGCGCCCATCCTTAGATCAACGCCCTAAGCGGTCAATAAGACCAGAATATTACTCATAATTAGTGCTGTATAGTCTCATATATGCCTTAACTAATAGCCAACTAGGCGCCACTTGTGATATGTAATAGGGTTTATCATTTCCAGGCTTTCGCTTATCCTGATATCAATCTCTAGTGTTTGTTTGACCTTTCATTTACAACTCACAATATTTTTTTAATCTTAATTGACATTTGGCAATATAGATAAAAATCAAAAGTACAGCCATATATTAAATTCTATTTTTACAGAAGTACTTTTAACAAAATTAAAATACAGCATGCAAGCAACTCATACCCATAGTACGTAGGCCTATATTACATGTCAAGCACTATGATTTGTAGCTGATATCTTTGTATGTACACTTGTATACGTTAGTTGGTGTCTTCTCTGAAGTTTGACACCAACAGATCATCAATTACCAATTTTTCTTTTATTTCTTCAACCAGACATTTTCATGTACAAATGCGATTAACGCAAAGAAATTTTGTAGAGCAATGTGAAATATATGACGAAAGATCATAGCTGTAGATTTATAAATACCAGATGGATACATTGGACTGAATAACCAGACCAAGAGTAGACGAATGGAGTGTTTATAATACTTAATATGAACTAACATTAATTAAATGTAAACTTTATCGATGTAAATTAACAGAGGGGAATATTTTGCGGGTCGGAGTAAACCGATTAACGGGCCATGGATTGCCCATGTCTGATCTAGAGGCTGAATGTTGTTTTCAAGATTACAATTTGTGTGCCCCAGCTAGCTCAGCGCCTTGTGCACAGCAAGCCCACACTACCATTCCAACTGTACTGATTCCTATTTTTTTTTGGTAAAACGTATGATATAAAGAGCCATATATTGAATATTTCAGTTAGGCAATTAATTCAATAATAAAATTAGGCACGCCTATAGTTCACACTATTTATTCATTTTTCTTTTGAGCATCGCGGCCGAGTGGTATGAGTCTATTGTCTGTTCCTTTTATGATATGTTATCATTTTTAAGCCCTTACCACTACATCTTTATTCTATTTAGTATTTATTATCATTTACGTTTAATTATTTGTTTTTATTTTTTTTAGATCTGCGGAAAGTTTATACAAAATCATCAAAGAAAACACAAATACAATATATATTTTTAACTTTTTTTTTTTCAAAAAATTTATTTGTTAAATTAATTTAACAAACAATTATTACTCCCTTTTTATGTGACGTCGTATGGGTAGGGACTCAAAGTAAGACGCAATGATACAAAATGGTAAAAGAGTATAACATGGAAACGTAAAATATAGAAATGGTCACATATTAAGCCACACGTAAATAATTTATCACGTTTAATAGCGGCTGGACAGAGAAGTCAACAAAGAACACGTCTCACAGAATACAGGTACAGCTAGGTTTAAATTCCTGGAAAAGCCAAAAATATTCACCGCTGACTTGGAGAGATGGGCGAGGCCAAGTCTATAAGCAAACAGAAAAGACGTATGAAAGCATATCTGTTGATGAGTCTACCCGTTCCCCCAACGACCACATCAGTTAAGGGAATTTAAAAAAAAAATCAACTTTACATAGAGTAGAAATGCTGCAGTTTAAGAACATCACAGTTCCTGAATGTTTTTATGTGCATGCATGCACTTCCTTATTGCTTGAAAATATCACACACATAATTATCTTGAGAGGATGTTTGTTCAGTATGTTTTTCTTTTGTATTGTGAGGAGACATCAGTTTTTCTGTAAAATATACGTTTAAAAAAAAAATAAAGCGTTAATTGAATATTAAAAATGTATTAGAATTAAACGGCACATAATTCTAAACAAATATCGTCTACAATGTCTATGTCTAGTATATTAATTTCATTATTGCTAATAAGAGGAATAAAAAGTATAAATTTAAAATATATACCCTTCTAAAACGCATTTCAGTTTTATTACCGCAATTGATTAATTTTGTAATTATTTTCACAGTTTAAACAATGCATGAGATAGTTTACAAATAATAAAACTAAAAGAGATATTTTTTTTTTAAATGTAGGACTGAAACTCCTCTAGTTTTATTACAGAGACTCTTTGAACAAATTTTTCGGACTTTAAATCCAAGTTACTGGAATACATTAAATACAGGAGCTTGCTCAAACCCAAATGCGGCCCCAAAAAAATAAAGAAAGTGGTGTTTTTCATATTTCGTAACTATGTCTGCGTGATAAAAAAAGACTTCATATTCTTTATATATATATATATATATATATATATATATATATATATATATATATATATGGTGGACCAAAAAAGTGAGAATATCATATAACATACGAATTATATAAAAATTTAGTTTAATTAATTGTATTGTTTCATGTAATTTTGTTTGCAAATTATTTAGCCAATCAGAAATCCTGTTCAATGTGTCCTCCTTGCTTATCAACAACTTTTACTTAGCGTAGACGCCAGTCCTTTATGCTACTGTCAATACATCACTGTCCCAGATTTCTCCACTCTTCAATTATTGCTAACTTCAGCTGCTCCACTATGGTAAATTTTAGTCGAAAGTAGACTTTTTCTTGCAAAGCACTCCATATGGCCTAATCTACTGTGTTTAAATCAGGACTGTTCGGTGGCCACATGTCTGGCTCAATGAAGTTAACATTCTCCTGAAAAAAGAAAGTTGATCGTATTTCTGGCTGTGTGAGAAGGAGCTCCGTCTTGCTGTAATGTCCAGTTTTGACGACCATATTTCGCTCGAATTACAGGCAACAAACCTTCTCTCAGAACATGTTCACAATAAAACATGTTCACTTTCTACTTTGCACCTGGTTCAACGAACACAATATCAGTTTTCCCCATTAGAGAAACACCAACTGATACCATGATACTGCGGCTGAAATGGTCACGTTCTCGTATAAGCGGACTTTCCTGAACTTGCGCTTTCTTCGTTTCAGCGAAATAAATACGATTATTTTTAGAATTAACTGGAGTGGCAACGGTGAATGTCTTTTCATCTGTAAACCAGATGTTTCGTACACTTCTCTCATTAGGAAACTGCTCAAGATGCCGCCGATTGCGTTGCTAGCGTTTCATTTTGACATTTTGATTCAGCTTCAGCTCGATCACACGCTTGTACGTTTTGAGTCTTAAATCATGTTTCACAACACGTCAAATTGACGATCTTGATATACCAGTTTCTCTTTCTATTTCCCGTGGACTTTTGTGACTGTGAGGATCACCATCTTGACTGTAGATCAGTTCACTCACCAGCTCAATATTCTGTTGTGTTCTGGACGATTTTTGTCTACCACTTCTAGGTTTACGTTCTGTTTTACCGATATTGTTAATTTTATGTATACCTCTACTGACACTAGCTATACTCCAGGCTTTGTTGGGAAACTCATTGACAATTCTCCTATCACCCCACTGTTTTCAATTGGCAAATTTTCAATCAGAATACGATTGTCCAAGGTAATTTTTGTCATTCTTGGGAAAAACTTAAACTTTCTTTTGTAAACAATGTCATATTAAAATCCAAAATGGTGCCTAGAAATTGTCGAACTAATGACGTCATATATCTAAAGGGGCATGTAAGTAAATGGGTAAGCAATTTAAGATATTATGCATACAGTTAAACAAACTTTAATATATAAATATTAATTTCTACGCAATGTTTTTTGGCCCACTATGTATATATTTATATGTACACACACATATATATATCTTTATATATATATATATATATATATATATATATATATATATATATATATAATCTGACAACCACATTAACTTACTTGTCTGCATCGGCTGTTTGGTTTGAAATTTGCCTCAAATACCGACTTATACCTGGTGACAAACTTTAAAAAAAGATGAGATACATTAAAATTTAATGTAAATCTTTTATGTGTGTAATTCTGAGACACATTTAATTAAACTTACTTATATATTAGAAAATTCTTAATTAAAATAAACAAAGCAATAGGTTTAAAGAGCATTAGAAAATTTACGTTTCCATTTCTTCTTCGTTCTTTGTTTTCATTTCTTTGTGCTTTTTCCTTGAGTGAGTTACAGTATTTCTAAACATTGAAAACGAACATACAGTTAGAAACAAATGTGATAGCTTAAAAAGAAAATCATTTCTATGAATTTAGTTCATTAAAAGGTATTTTTTTTTAAACTAATGAATGATGGGACATAAAATGATTGTGTCTTCAAGTTTGAATGTTTTAAAATTTTAAACTCAATCTCAAACCGTCAATGCTGACTTTTATTTTATCAAGACTTTACAAGCCCAACTCATTACATGAACTAAGCACACGCCACTTATATGACTTTAATATTATGATGAGTAAAAATAATTTCTCTTAAACAAAAAATGTGAAACCCCTTTTCTGATCATTTCACATTAACATAACATTCATGTCTAGTTAGATTGAATTATATTTTCGTTCAAATGTAAAAAAAATAATAATTAGCCACTTTATCTCTAATAAGATATCAAACATGTATGTAATATGAATTCATGTATTTTAAAATATACAAGCTGTACCCTGCAGAAACTTTTGCAAAGAGTTATATCCCCTTAGGCGTGATCGGTATGCTAGGTTATTTTTTGGTTTTGGGCAGATCCCATCTTTTCATGATTGTATTTTAAACTGGAATACTGTTGTATTAATTTTTTTACTTTCGATTTAACGCAGAGCCCAAATCGATTATATATATATATATATATATATATATATATATATATATATTTTTTTTTTTTGATACTGCTATACCCTTGCACTATTGGCGCATTTCTACAAGTATTTTACTATCATGAGATGACAATTATGAACAAAACTATTTTCCAACCTAAATTTTGCTGTTTTAATGTTTACCTTATTATCTCAAATAAAGCACGCTTTATTTTTTTACTTACTTGGTTCCATCTTTATCCGTCTGGTGTGTGTTTGTCCTTACGAAATCTTCTGGGCTATTTCTAAAAGAAAAATGTTTATTTTAGTTATATATTTAACCATAAAAAATGATAATGTATTAAAGTTATTAAATATTAAATTGGATAATAGGATGTTTGTTTATTCGGTTAGCTAAAATGCAAGCTTCATACAATCACATTAAAAGATAAACAAATTGCCATAACAAAGGCGAATGTTAAGAATTTGTTTAGATTGGGTATAAGTTGTAAGGCTCAAGAATGCGAAAATAAATAAATATAAATAAATAAAATAATGTCAACATTTTTTTTTGTCAACAGAAACATGAATGAATTTCTTTCTATACATTCCAATCATTCCAATATTTTTTGTGTACATTTACCTCACTGGATCCATATCTATAAATGTCGTTTTTTCCTCGACGTTAAAATCATCGCTGTCAATTCAAAATTTAATAATATTAGTGATTGTTAATGCGCAATACAACATTATAATAAAAAAAAATATAGCCCTATATCAATAATAAGAAGCCTAAAATTGTTTAATAGAAAGTTAAGCATTAATAATAATATCTACTTACATTTGGGAATTCGAAGCACTAAATTTATAACTCTTTTTTTCTCTTGCTGAAGAGAATAAAAAAAAGTATTAGAATATCTTTATAGTGAATATTAAGTATTTTTTTATATTTTCTACATCTCTGTATATATATATATATATATATATATATATATATATATATATATATATATATATATTGAGTACTAAAGATATTGATTATTTTTAGATAAAAAAATTATTGACTAACCTTTCTTGTTACGGAGGTATAATAAATAGATAAGAGCTAAAAATATCACACATATTACAACAGATGTCAACAAAATTTTGGCAACATTTTGTTCGTCAATAGAGCTTTGTAATACTGAAAAATTATAATACATGTATAAAATAACCGCATAATAAATATGGCATTATTAATCTTATTTTGTTTTTAAGAAATTTTCTAGCTTTAGTTGCTAAGTAATAATTTTTATACCATTTTGGGAATCTTTTTCCAGCAGGAGTGGGTATTTCTTCGAATAAGCTGTAACATTGCAAAGGCGATATCCAAATGTATAATTTGTTTGTTGTGATAGGTCTGGAATGTATGTTACACAGCCTTTGTTGTTAACTTCATGCTCCAAAGCGATTGTAATAACAGCTTCGCATGATAACTTGAAATCTGTGCAGCAAAGAAGCAATTCATCTTGAATCATCAAAAAATTGGACACATCTTCGGATAGTGTTGCACCATTTAAAGTCATGGTAACTTGAAAAGGGTCTAGGGAATAACATAAATGCTTTTATTGAAAAGAAATTCTGCAATATAATGTATATTTTATAAAACATGATTAAAAGTATACAAGTAGAACCTTTAATATGTTTTTGTTGGCTTTACGAAAACATTACATTTAATGGCACTTGAAAAGTTCTCAGAAGGTGATTTTGAAATTAAGCATTGTTGCTGTCACCATTCTTGTTACTATTTACTATAGGTTCGATTCTGAAAAATATCATAAGGGAAAGAAGGAATCGAATCCAATGGACTTTGCTGAAAAAGCTGGACGAAAGCCACAACTATAGATGTTGTCATATGTATACATACAGACAAAAACACGATCATGAAAATCAACAAACAGGAGTCCTAATACCGTCACCCAAAATGAAAGTCAGCTGAAAGAAGTGCAGTCCTTTTCTTACCTTGTTAACTGTTATGGACTCATAAACAGGACGTTTGTGGTTCATATATGCCCTAACAATCAGTTGGCATGTTTAATAGGGTAGGTCGTCGGAAAAATTTCAACAACGGCTAGTAAAAAGTTGTTGCTCCTGCTTATACATGTTTAGAAAATAGCAATCTTTCCTATTTTAAAAATTATATTTACCTCCCCCCGGAAGCATTAAGTAGGTTACCCTCTACCGCATGGATTGGCGTCTTTCGCATTAGGAATTTCCCACATGTAGGTCCGAGATTTTCATACCAGCATTGCTCTCTGAAACATTTATGCATTGTTCTTGAGTCATAACCACTGACTTGACCTTGTGTTAAACAGTTTTATTATGTTTAAACCGATTTTAAACCGCTTATTGATAGCTTATAATGGTTATAAAGAATGAAAAACTTTTTTTTACTTTTTAATGCTTTATGGTAATGTGATTTCTTTAGCAAATTGTATCTAATTTGTATTCCTTTTTCTTTTTTTGCATAACAATATTAAAGAATTAGAATTATTTCGCAAGTTTGTTTTTTAATAACAGTTCAATAGAAGAACATTTTGATAAAAATTAATGGCTGAAACAAGAAGCAGTCACACTTGTGTTGTGTACGGAGTATCTTCTGAACTGCCAACCAGCCAATTGCCTACAGTTGGTGACACAATGCGCTTTTATAATTTCATCCAAAACCAGATGGCAGCCAACACGAAGTCCATTGTTATAACGTCTAAGGTTGCTGCTGACGTTATCGCTTTATGGAACAAGGCAAGCATTCCAACATTATCAGAAAGAAGAGTCAAATGTAAAATAGAATTTTTGAGAACAAGTTTGAAGAATGTCTTAATGAAAAGAAATTATCTGCAAGACGCACTGGTTTCTGAAATAGTTGAGCAAGGAAAAGCCTTATTTGATATTGCTGCCTGCCACTGTAGTGATTTTTCTGACTGTTCGTGTGATAGAAATGTAAAAGTACCAGTACTGGAAAGGCAATTTTTACTGGATCAACGAGGAGACAGAAATATGATCATAGGAAGTATAGATAAGGCAGTCACATCACGTCTAATGAAACAAGAAGAGAGAAATTCAAAGCGCAGAAAATATTACAAAAAAGTTGCTGTTAGCCATGACAAAAAGACTTCATTTGCAGAATCGGGCATGGAGACAACAGATAGTGAAGAAGGTAGCAAAAGTGACAGAGACGTGTACCAAACAGATGAAGCTGACGATATTTCAGCTAGAAATCTTGTTAAGATTCCTACAGTCGCACGCGAATGCGACAGGTATAACATTTCAAATACTGCAGGTGCAGCTATTGCAACTGCTGCTCTAATTGACTTTGGAGTGATTAAAGCAAATGATACTTCATCAGTTATAGTCCGATGCAAGCTTAGGAGGCAAAGAGAAAAGGTTCGGTCTGAGTTTTCAGAAGAAGGTAAGTCATCTATGTCCTTGGCAGGCCCTTTCAATATTCTTCGATGGCAGAAAAGACCAGACCTTATGTAACGGTACTATAAACTCAAAGTGCTCCATTACTGAAGAACACATAACTTTAGTAGAAGAGCCACAATCAAATTATATTGGCCACGTTACTCCTAAGGATGGTTCTGCTGACAGTATATTAGAAGCAATTCTAGATTTCTTGCAAGAAAGTAACGTATCATTTGATAATCTAGTAGCGATAGGTTCGGATGGAACAAATGTCAATACTGGAAAAAGTAATGGTGTAATCCGAAAGTTAGAAAAGCATCTGAATAGACCATTTCAGTGGTTTATTTGCATGTTCCACTGTAACGAACTACCATTAAAACATTTGATGATGCATCTAGATGGTACAACGTCAGGTCCAAATGTCTTTTCTGGCACCATTGGCAAAGCTATGTCTAAATGTCATGAACTATCAATTGCTAAATTTCAATTGAGAAGAAACAGCTTACCATCTACAGTTAAAAATGCTACAAAATTAGACATTAGTAAGGATCAAAGATATCTCCTGGATATGTGCCTAGCAATAGAAACTGGTAACGTTTCAGACAGTCTTGCAAAACGTGAGCCGGGTCCCTTAGTACACTCACGCTGGTTAACTACTGCGAACAGAATCCTCCGTCTTTATGTTGCCATCAACTGAATTGAGGATGCTGGTAGATTATGTTTACTTTGTATACTCTGCGGTATGGTTCTCCATCAAATTAGAACCTCAATGTTATAAGGGAGCCATGCATTTATGGAATATGATTAAACTGTCTCGTTTCTTACCAGAAAATGCACGTGCAGTAGTCGACAAGTGCATTCAGCGCAACTGTTTCTTTGCTCATCCAGAGAATATGCTGCTGACAATGCTCGTGGATGAAAAGAAAGAACTGAGGGAGCTGGCAGCAAGACGAATTAAAGCAGCATGTACATCAGCTGATATTAGACAATTTACTCTTCCAGCATTGAATTTTGATGCTGATGAATATTATAATTTGTTAAACTGGCATGATCTACCACGATGCCAACCTCCAATGCTGGTGAAGTTCGGCGACGACGAAATCGACGACGCCATAAAGACTGGCAAGAAGTGGGACCTGGATAAAATTCCATGCCATTCCCAAGCAGTTGAACGGTGCATCAGGATGGTAACTGAAGCGTCGGCAGCAGTTTGCTGAACGTTGAGAAGAGATGGTTACGTTCGGGCAAAATTGGAATCAAGAAAAATCGTGCCGCATTTTCGATCTTAAAAAGACTGGAAATAAGATTAAGTTTTTAATTTAAACTTTTAGCTATTGATAATTAAGTAGCTTTAAATAAACAGTAATTAACATGTTATTTTCATTGCAATTGTGCTCTATAAATGTTTTCTGTAGGTACATATCAAGATATTAAGAGGTAATTTTTATGGCTTAAATTACGAAATTTCCAAAGTCTTGGGGGAAAGTATAGACGCCTTCCATTTTAGCTGGAATCAATTTATTTGCACTCAGCAGATGTGGGAGCAACATTTTAAAACTAGCCATCAGTAGTTTTTGAAAAAAAATACTTCAACGACCCACCCTAATGTTTAATTGTGATAACCTAAGGGGACAGGACATTGTTTTTTCCTCAAATCGTTTTATCTTCTACATGTCCTTTATTAATAATTATCCATTGTATTTTTAATATCCGCAATCTGCACATTAAATGCTGTGATAAAAAAAATAATGCACAGGCGGCCCAATAGAGCACAAACATCTCCCCCCCCCAGGCATTTAACTGCTATGTCTTATTTTTACTATGCACTAAAGCATTTTTTTTCTCTAAGGCACCGTTTTTTCTATATAATCATTGTAAATTATGGTCCATTAGATTCTCCATTTCATGGCCCTATATTATGCCCAGAGCAAGTAATGGGTCATGGTTCAAATGGGTTGCAAAATGGTTCATACAGTTGGTCGTCGAAGTATAAGAGATACAGCCCTGTTAGCTCTTCGACGCTTAAGAGACACATTAGCCTCTGGAATAGTTCAACAATTAAATCAACGAATACTAGGATCATGGAAATAAAATAACAGTTACAACAAATATTGATTATAATATTTAACTCAAACGATGGCTTCTTTCTACGAGTCCTCAAAAACTAGACGAAGAAAAATTGTTGGGTGGGTCCCTTTCATAGCTTCAGGGAAGAATATTCAGAAATAAAAATAAAGGCATTTTTTTACTGCTCTTACTTACAGTATATTAACTTCTCAGAAATGAAAGCTCATGTCTAACAAGTTATTTTGGTGAATTCAATAATTTTGCATTAAAATAAGTATTGAAGCACTCTCACCCAGCATACGCCGTGAAATAGATTCCAAAACATAACACTGTTTTAGTTATATTAAATATGACTCAACTCTAACCCTGTAATTGTAGATAAGCAGGGCAGCGCATAAGAAAATGTCAAGGCAAGAATATGCAGGGCAAGAGCCACCTTTATCCAGATATAAAACATGTGAAATTCATACCACTAGTCCATGAACACTAAGATTCGACTGTTCAACACAAATGTGAACGCAGTATGAATTAAGCAAGAACCTTGGGAGTTTCAAAACCACAATTAGGAAAGTCCAGATATTAACCAACCGCTGGCTTGTTGGCCCATGCTCAGATACATAATGACGGATGCAATTAAGAAAGGAATACAAAATGAAAAATTTCTTCGCGTGTACGCACACATCCGATCAGCGCTAGCTAAAAATATTAAAATAGTTGGAGAAAGTAACTGTATTGTGCATGTGTACAATATCTTCTATTCCATACTAGATAGTGAAGTAAAACGTTATACATTCTATGAACTTACTAATAACATTTGGGAGAATAAGTATGTCGCTCTGAAATTCTTTCCCATTGTAATTCCCTTGAAGTCTCCATTTTGAATGACTAAATTCCATTTTTGCGGGTGTATTAAATATGATGTTATAATCATTGGTGTTCGGCACACGAATGCAGTAAAAGTTTTGCGAAGCTGTGCATGAACTAAAGAATAGTGTGTCGAACTGAAAATAGAAACAAATTTCTGTAGGTAAAGCTGAGAGCTTAATTATAAAAAAAATCCAAAAAAGTAGATTGAAATTTAAGCAAATAAGTAATTTATTGTAGGCTATAAAAAGCCATGTAAAAATAATATGTTCCAATATTTGTAAAATCGTATAACTTCAAGTAAAAAAGTGAAACTTAACATAAAAAAAGTAAACTAAAATTTGCAGACGATGAAAGAAAACTATTTTAAAAAAAAACTTGAAAATTCCGTCCTATTCGTGTATAAAAATACCATTTGAATTTATTTGCATTTAATGATAACTTTTCCTAAATTAAAAAAGTTTAGGAAATTTTCCTTTATTCAGATCCTTAATCCAAATATCTAATAATCTATCAATTCTTTCTAACAACCAATTTCTTGAATATGATCCCAATTAGAAATGTGTGTAGTATCAGAAATTATTGATTTTTTAATAACGGCTTCATTTTTTTCAATTGTAGTCAATTTCCCCCTACTTTGTTATCAATTTATATTGCAATTTTCCTTGCCTCTGCCGTTATATTATATGTGTTATTGTCTTTATTTAGACAAATGAAATCTTTAAAAATGTATCAGCATGCTTGTCATTTGTACTCTGCAAAACCTTTGCATAGAGTTATATCACCTTAGGCTAGATCTGTAGGCTATGCTATTTTTGATTTCGGGCACATCCGCTTTTTTCATGATTGTATTTTAAACTGGAATACTGTTGTATTAATTCTTTACTTTCGATTTAACGCAGAACTTAAATCACTATTATTTTATTAGATATTTCAGTTGGCAGAGCGCTCTATCAGCAATCTTAAACTAGCACAACATGTTTCAAGCTGTGAAATAGACAGATAGAAAGAGAGAGAGAAAATGAGACTGAGAGAGAAGGGAGATAGAGAAAGAGAGAGTAATTATGCAATATATTATTGAACTTGTACAAACCAATTTATAATCTTGAGCATTCGACTCCATCCATTCGATGTTCATGTAGTCATCATAATCGGAACTTTGTCCAAAAGTCAATTTTCCAGTTATGACAAAAATCTCATTTAATAGTAATGCTTTTTCACATGTTCTGCTTTTGTATTCATCCAAGGTGAGTTTTATATGTATGCTACCTGGAATCATTGGATGCCAATTTATATTTTAAACATGCAAATAAATAAAACAGTAGATTGAAATAAATAACGATATAAAAAGTGAGTACATAATATTTTTTACTTAATTATGTGTTCTATTCTTAGTTGAACATTTTAGCTTAGCTGCTCTGCAATACACATCACACATAGTAAGCCTTTTTGACTATATGCTTTTTAATTATTAGCATTAAAGTGCATTGCAAACTTTATGGGACATTTATTAAAATATTAACTGTTTCCATGTAATTATTTACTTTTAAATGGGTCAAAATAAAGGACCGTTTGATTGATAAATACTTTAGTGTGTGATGTCCTTTTAAGGATGAGATCTTTTAGATCCGTTAGTCCAATAATGGGACTGATTTTATGGTGCCTTTTTTTATCTCCTTCAGAGACGATAGTGCAGTGGCCACGGAGGCACCACAGGAGCTATAGCTAGGACTATTACCATGAACTGAATAATTCGTTGTTCCTGACCAAAGATCAAACCAGGGATCTAATTAGCATCGTCATTTAAGTATTAACTGATTGACTGTATGTTAACCTTTCATACCTTCTCAGTATTCAATAACCAAATTAGACGACTTTTGTATTTTATGTAATATAATGAACCAATCTTTAGAAAATAACAATAAGACTATTAATTCAACTGAACTGATGACTTGGCTCAAGGACGGAGTTCAACTAGTCATCTTACTCATTACCAGTTTTAAAGGGCTCTTTCGGCACTTAACTTTTCACCTGAAGGCAAAAGGTTATAAAGACATATTTTTTTTTAGTTCTGTGAAAATCCAGTGAATGAACAATTAACTGGCTTTAGTTGTGCATGCGTGGGGGAGGGGGTCTACCATCTACCTACGAATGTCTCCCGTGGCACTGCAGTGACTGCACTCTCAACTATGGTAGAAATAAAAGAACGGTCTCCAAAACTAAATTGCTTAAAAGGACAGGGCTCGATTGTCGATGGTCCCTGGTTTGATTTTCGGTGAGGATCAATGGATTATTCAGGTCAAGGTTAAGGTCCCCGTTGTATCTCCGGTGGTTCCTTCAAAGTCGTTGGACTATCGGGTACGGTGGGGATACAAGAAAGGCACTGCAAAATAAAAAAAAAGAAAGGCGCTTCCATTTAAAGTTCCTTTTGCCCAAACGTAAAATCGGTGATAATGAAGTGTATAATTCATCTGTTTCTTTCAACTCGGCATATGAAGGGATTGTGTGGTTAGCACTACGCCCAGCTGCTTTTATTTCCCCAACTTAAGTCAGGTACACATTTAAAGCTGGGGGTGAACTTGTGGGAAGACTTTGAAACACATTTCACCTGTAAAATTGGGTCTCACCGAGGATCGAACCCAGGACTCTCAGTTTGACAGTCGAGTATCTACACCCTTTTGCCATCTGTCCCACCCTTATTCCATAAGCTACTCAATTTATTCACACAACAACAACGAGTCAGGTTAGATGTAGAATTCGTCTGTTTCAGTACCAGATAGTGGATGATTGTATGATTAGAACAGCACCCAGCTGACTTAACTCGCCCGTTTAAATCAAACATCCATTTAAAGATGGGCGGACTTGGAAACTTTTAGCAGAACCTGAAAAAGAAGTCCAGTGGTTCTTACATATTGGGGAACTTCAGTTCAATAGTCGAGCTATCGCGTATCCGCATCCTAATTTACATTACCACTGCTCAATTAAATTAAGTCCAGTATAGCGCCCTAATACGATGATATGTTTCAATGTCCACTCATTATATTCAATGCTCAATTTAGCGGCGGGGATCCCGGAGATATCACCCGGCACTGAGAACTGTCATCCCCGGCTCTGCTTTAGCTAATATATCCATGCTTGGGATGAAACCATAGACATTTATCCCCGGCTGTGCATAATTTTTTTTTCATACCTGGTTTTTTCTTAAATCGAGCACTGGTTAATTGTTTTTTTTTTTAAATTCATATCCATATTTTCCAAAAAGCCCAGTAGAACAACATGATGATGAAAGCAGGTAGAGAAAGTATTGAAACAAATCAAAATGGCAAAGCTGGAAATTTAAGTGAACATACACAATAGGCACGTTTTTTATCATCTATTTCTTTCCCTTTTTTATCCTAAAGACATTTTGATAGAGTAATTATTTTCAAAACTAAAGTTCCATATTTTTTGTTTGTTATTGAATTATCTATATGAAACAAAAGGGGTAACCCCATTAGATGAAATGTTGTTGTCTGGTTGTTTTTCAGGAAATTATTTCGTTATGTGCCTTTTTTTTATTTAAATCTATTGTAAATTTTATTTACTTTATTCCTGAATCAAGAAGTTGTAAGAAAAAATAACTAATCATGTTATAATTAGTTAAAATTTGTTAATTACAATTTAATAAAAAAAAACAAAAAACAAAAACAAAACAACAACAGTAAAACACTTGTATTTTAAGCCCATTAAAAATAATTAAAAGAAATTAAGTAATTATTTAATAATAAATACAAAAAAGCAAAAAAAAAGAACAAAAAACCTACTAACATCATGGAAGTAGCAAGGGAGAGGCATCGCAAAAATTTGGTCAGTGGTCCCAAAATTTGGCCCCATATTTATTTTATGGCTGCAGCTCTGCAAGCAGCTAAATACAATTTGGTTATTTGAATACTTACCACTCTCGATAGATAGTGTGAATAAAGCCGAGAACACTATACAAAGTTCAAACAGGGACGTCATGCCTAAAAAAAAATTAACAATAAATAACAACTATAAAATAACAGCTATAAACATATTCAATTGTTATAAAACTGTCTTTCAAAATCCTTCATCAAATGATATTTTGTAACTTCAGCGCAAATAAAACAAAAGTAATTATATTTCTCAGATTTATATTTCATCAAACTTAAATGGCATGTACGGTTCATGCAATGACCTAAAGGTTTTGTCCACCCTTTTTACCTTAATAATCAAAAGTAAAGGTTACCCAGTACTTTCACCAATGCACCACCACACATTATGCACAAGATGTAGTGATAAAAAAGGTCGAGGGCATATATGCCCTAACAATCAATTGGCAGGTTTAGTTGTGATGACCTAAGGGGGCAGGACATTGTTTTTTCCTCAAATCTTTTTTCTTCTACATGTCCTTTATTAATAATTATCCAATGTATTTTTAATATCCGCAATCTGCACATTAAATGCTGTGATAAAAAAATAATGCACAGGCGGCCCAATAGAGCACAAACATTCCTCACCCCCTGGGCATTTAACTGCTATGTCTAATTTTTACTATGCACTAAAGCATTTTTTTTCTCTAAGGCACCGTTTTTTCTATATAATCATTGTAAATTATGGTCCAATAGATTCTCCATTTCATGGCCCTATATTATGCCCAGAGCAAGTAATGGGTCAATGGGTCATGGGTCAATAGATCAAATGGGTCGCAAAATTGGAAGGGTCACATGGGTCATGGGTCAATGTTCCCTGACCCATCCTTAGTCTCCGCCCAACCCTAAAAAAACCCGTCGTCGTGCGATTTTTAAAAATTTCAAAATGGTTTCTATGGCGACGGCCGCCATCTTGAAAATAACAACATTCAATGGGTCATGGGTCATGATGGGTCTGGGTCAAGAAATTGATGGGTCATATGGGTCAGTGACCCATTACTTGCTCTGATTATGCCTTAAACATAGTGATAAGAAATGAAACGCCTTAGGACCTTTTATTCCCGAATATTTAATTGGTATGTTTTTATTAGCGCTACTGTCTGTAGGCGTTGGGTAGTAGTATTTCTCTTTATATATTTTCTACATTAATAAAATATGAAGGTATCCCCTTATAAGACCCCCCCCCCCATTATAGGGCATACATAGTAAACCTACCAATAAAATAAATGATCCATGGGGGTCTCTAGGGAGCCTATCCCCCAGGCATTTAATTGATATGTATTACCCATAAGATGTTTTTTGGTAAAAGGTCATTTGTTTGTTCCTAAAACCTTTTTTAAAATTTATCTTCAATTAATTTTCAGGTAAATGTTGAATCACATATTTATTGCTACAAACTGCAAGAAAATATTGCATAATTGTTTATATTCCTTGTATAATTCTAATTAAACCTTTAAAATGCTAATCTGGCGTCAACTTCATTAGTTTAGTAAAGTATTTAAAAAAAAATTAAGCCTGATAAAAAAAAAAAATGAAAGAAATTAGTCAAAACAAGTATGATTGAATATACACTTTTAGTGATAAACTATTAAACACTAATAACGATTGTGTTTTTAAAATGGACGCAAGTCATGTGAAAACATCATAGAATGATTTGAAATTGTTTTACGGTAATGTATCAATAATATCATAAACAAATATCTGCACTTAAAATAAGATTTTACCCATCATTTTTGTGGTGAATTGTTTTATGATAAGCTCGCTGATTTAACCAAATAGAAATGTAGTTTATTATTAAACCCTAATTTGTTGTTATATACAACTATTACAATAATCACTTCCTAGGTCAAAATCATATCTGTCATATTGGAAATTTCCGATAAAATTTGTCTTTTCTAAAAATAAAAGTGTTGATTTAATTGACTTTTAGTTGGATACATAATGAAACAAATATACCGTTGTTATAAACACGATCATTCAATTTTTGAAAACTAAAAAAATGTTGGGTGTAATATTTTGCTCACGTACAGGTAAAAAACTCAAATAAGACTGAATGTACATGCGTTAGTTTGAGTAAATTATATCTTGGATAATTTGAAAAATGTACGAAAAATAGTTTTTAATTGTTTAATTAAGCTTCTTATGGAAAGCAATGTGCACTTCAGTTTTCTTTTTAAAAAATACATGTGTTTTTTTCTTATTTTTTTTTTCAGATAAAGTATGGGAAAATATAACGGTAATATACTAAGGACAGATGAAGTGTAGAACTCACCTGTTCCTACAGACACGACATAAACAAAAATGTTTTTGATTCTATCACATCGACCAATCGTTTATACTTCCCCATCTATAGTAAGGTAGCCATTTAATGCTGGGTTGGGCTTAAGGGACTTGTAACAAGCTTTATCAGGACTTGGGCACATTCCCTCAGTTCTCAATGAGGATTGAACACACGACCTTTAGGTCGTGAAGCGTTCTATAATATTTATTTATTAGTGGACTTAACTTTTCACTTCTTGCTTTTTAATAACTCATCCACTTAAGAAATATAATGACCATAACTTCTTTAAAGTGGCTTTTTCATTCAAACTAACTATTGGTCCTTAGGAATTTTATTTATAAATCCGGACTAAAGTCCCTGAAAAAATTTCAATAACGATTTGATTCTGACGCAATTCATAAAAAACCAGTTTCCTAGTGGGGATTTAAAAATAAATATTTCTTAGATATATAAATATATCACTGACAAAATTATTGTGAAAAGATTGGGTAATTATTTTTACAACCTTTTATTGAAGAAATTTTATTTGATAACAAAAAGAAAAAAAAAACCAAAAGTAACAAACTAGTTTCTGAATAATAATAATAGAATAAGTAGATACATTTATATTTTCCATGTTCATTATAGAATGTGTAAATACAGAGAGATGTACGTTAAAAATTGGTAAGAATATGAATGTATAGAGAGTAAGAGGAGAAAGAGAGATACATGTATATCAGTACTCAGCCTGATCTTAATAATTTTAGGACCTCATTAAAAAAAATATTAGCCTTTAAACAGCTTGAAATGCAAATTTATTCACTGTGTACAAAAAGTAGAACAGAGTTGTCAGTTTATTTTTTTCTTTTCAGCAGAACATGGACTAAAGAAAACAAAACAAAATGCTGATATTAATATTTCTTTTTATATCAGGTTTGTATTGGGGAAATGTGATGTATATATATATATATATATATATATATATATATATATATATATATATATATTAAATAAATGTTCAAAAACATTTCATGAATATATATCACTGGGTCAATTAGAAAAAGAAATCGGCCATTATTTCTCAGATATAACGTGAATTATCGGTCCTAATATTGTAAAACGAAATATCTTTACATTTACCGGAAACGGGCATAGTTGTGTATTGTGGAAAGACTTATTAAGCCCTTTAATAAATGTACCTTTAGTATAAAGAGCTCACAGAGATGCCAGATTGATATTTCAAAAGATTTGGGTGTTTGGAATCTTACCATATATATTATGTGTTATTTACTAATGAAATATCATTAAATGTCGCAAATATTACCGTGAAGGTTGTTGCGTGGTTAAATGAGATTGTAATTCCTTTTCACGAACAGGTCGTTGTCTTGGAATATGAGAGAGTTTGATGTTAGTGGTCTGATGACAATATTTATAATTTACAGCTCAGGTTCAGTCTCCGCAAATAAAGCCAAACAATATCGGTTCTTTAGCTGCACCTTAGCTGACATAACAAGTTTATTAAGTGCAGATATTGACGCAGGTTGTCCTCTAATACAATACTTCAGCTGTAGTCTTGCTCTCTCACTCTCTCTTCTTTTCCTCTCATATATATATATATATATATAAGTATTACAATGTTTAAACAAAATGTTATTATTATATAACAAAAGAAACATATAGTTAAATGAATGAATTAAAAATCTAATTTCATGTCGATATAACATGATTTATGATAGTTTTGTAGGCAGGATAAAAATGCTTGCACACACTTATACATATGAAGTTAGTAAGACTTTCAATTTCGTTTCATTTCTTTGATAACGACGTCATTTTTTTTATAGAATTATGCTTTATTTTTTTTTCTAGCTGCAAGCAGCGAATGCCCTCCTGCAGTTCAAAGAACTTCTTATAGTTTCAATGGTGTTTTTCAGGCAACCATGCAGGAAAAAGTGGAACTGGTATGGCTAAGAGGCAAAACTCCTCGATCCATATGCAGGTCGAATATGTTATGTTATGAATCTGATGAGAGCAAAACTATTACATCTATAAAATTTCTAGGAGAAGGGAAATATGAGTTTAATCTAACAATAATTAATGTTACAAAGAATGACGAATCAGTTTGGTCTATCAAATATTTGGGTCTGGCGAGTCTTAGAAAGTCTAGTTTTTTATTTGTGTGTAACCTCAGCGTATTTGGTAAGTTTTATTTATTCCCAGGAATTAATATATTTCTTTTACAATAAAATATTTTTTCTTAGCTTCAAAAACATATCAGCTGGTAAGCCAACTTGATACCAAATTATTCTGATATTTAGCTCTATGTCAACATAATTTATTAGGCTAATTAAAAAAAATGTCACTTTGAGAAATTCAAACGTCGTCTCACATTTCAGTACAATTTTACAAAAGGGAAACTTTTATATTTCTGCATTATTTTCTTATCTTATAATTCAATGCAATTTCAGACATTTCAGTTCTAACACTACAAGACTGTCCTTTAGTAGTAGATGAAGGATATACAGCAAGTTGCCATTGCAGTGTTATCGGTGATAATAATGGAGACATACATTTCGGCTGGTATGACAATAACAATATGTTGCAAAACAACGGTAGTAATTTGTTGTCATTTATCGCATACAGAGAAAACATTGGTAATTTATCCTTTTATGTATAACATTTCATAGAACATGTATGTTTAAATTTCTTGTAATACATAAGGCTGAAATGTAGTACATTTTAAAATTATGACTTTGTAGGTTTTCAATGCAGGGGCAAGACTAAAACAGGCTTAACAAGTTTACCTTTATCATATAACCCTTTGATTGTTGGTATGTAATTATCATGTTTACTCAATTATTGGCATATGCACATAAAATAATAACTTTTTTTTACTATGGATTAGCATGATCTGCAACAATAAGAAAATGCCATTTTAAGGTTATAATTGTAAAGTAATAAAGGACAACCATGTACAATGGTTTTGTGTTCTTTGGTAAGATTTAGAAATTATTTAGCATGTAATTCAGTATAAAGGCTTGATAAAAAAAATATAGCAAAAATTTCTAAAGTAAAAAGTAAAGATCTCTTAAGTTGAAATCTCTCATCGGGACAGATGACGTGTAGAACTCACCTGTACCAGTAAAACAAGGTACATATTGCTTTGTGCAGATGGCACTATTCTCTGCCTCCTTTACTTCCCAAACTTAAAGTCAAATATATGAAAATCGAGATTCTCACTAAATTTTGAACCCTAAAACCCTACGCATGATTAACAGAAGAAAAAGACCAAACTAGTTTTTTATGTAGGCTACAGCATTTTAATTATGTCTTAAATCAAAATATATTTACTTCATTTTAGCCAAGATTGATAACTTTGATTGTGCATTGTATTATAATCAAAGTGATCGATTCATGTTGTGTAAGATTGAAAAAATCTACCCAGAGGCAGTTTGTGAGATTGTTATTAATGGAAAAGTAGTAAGTGAGGGAATTAAATGAAATAATAGTTTTACATATAATCTATTACTTTCATTAAAAGTAGGTTACTATAAAAACAGTATTATTAATTGTTTACACGATTTAAGAAAGAAATATCCTTTCCTTTCTTGAACCTTTTCTGACTTAAAGATTAATAATTTACAAAATAGAAATATATACATAGTAGTACTTACGGATATACAGTTTTGTCAAGCCCAAAAGTGTACCGGTCGCCTTCCATTACTAATTCCTTACAGACCCGAACTTATAGGGAAACAACAGGCACACTTATCCGGGGCTCTTAAATATTACAGTTTTTTCTTTGTTACCCAAAAAATGATAAACGTGATGATGATACCTAATTTTAGGGCTAAACTATCGATTTATTTGTTAGTAAAATGATAAATCATTTTTTTAACATATAAACATTAGAAATAGAATAAATTACGTTTTTTTTAACTTAATAGGATAATGTAACCATCGCTTGACACAAACTATTGTATATTAATATTTAATTTAAAAAAAAAACTATCTTGCTAAAGTGTTACACCTTAACTATTAAGTTACATACAAATTAAATAATGACTCCAGTCCAACGATCTTAAAATACTTTATACTTTTAAAAGTAAATGCTGCCATGTGTTGTGGTGAATACTTAAATAAAGCTGTATTTTTGTTTTTGTTTTTAGGTTCAATCAATCTTATATAAAAGTCATGTTTGGCCCATAAACAGTTTATATTTCTACTCTGAATGTCAGTCAATTTTACCTGAAACAATAAATGGAAATATTACAGCTGTGATAACTGTGTACCCTAATATTACAGGCACCAGAAAAGACGAAACATTTGAGCTGACAAAGAAATTTAATTTTGATCTAGGTACGTGAAATCTAAGTGATTGTATTTATTATTCTTTTTTTTTTGCTTTGTTCTTCCTGTTTTTTGAATTTATGGTCTCACATTCGATTAAGTATTAACTGGCTACCTGTGACCAAAGAATTGAAACTTTTGTAACTCGCAAACGCAATTTTAATAGAGTTTGTTAATATTAATGTGCACCTCCCCCCCCCCCCCCCATAAAACAGAGTAAACTTATTATCGAAAGCTAATACAAATTGTTAATTCATGATTATATAAAGTTGAAATTATCACACACTAGCTTACGTAAATATATATATATATATATATATATACATATAAATAAAAAAAATAATATTTTATTTTCAATAATATTGTTTTTATAACACAGCGCAGATAAAAATTTACCAATCTACAAATTTCAAAGTCTTGATAGCTGTGATTTGTCTAGTTCTTTTATCGATATCTTTATCAATCGCTTTCTTGTTCACAAAAGGTAAGTATGGTATTGGTAGTTTGTCATTAAAGCTCCAATGAGCTCATAAACTGCCAAATTAATTTCACTAATTAATAACTTTTCTTGATAATATTACTTGTGTGGAGAATTATTGTTCATCTCAATATTTCTCTCATTAAACTATTCAAAAGGACAAATGATTGCTAATAGTATATATTAATTTTTAGATTTCTTTCGTAGTTGCTTGATGAAAAATTTCAACGGGGCAATTATAATTTTTCATACAAAAAATACAGACAAAACTAATTTTTTTTATAAAATTTCATCTGTGAATACATATTGAATATAGAATGAATATTTTTATCGCTTTTATTGTTACAGTTAATGAATATTATTCAAAACGCAAATTATAAAAATGTTTTACATCATGTCATACACCTACGGACTAATTATACATACACACGTTAACACAAAAATCAAAATTGAATTGACACAGTTAAAAAAATTTCTTTCTATTTCCATTGTAAAAGTTCGTATCTACTTCAAGCGAAAAAAATTTCAATCCATGCTTCTTCAAGAAAGCAAAGGAAACAAGTGCCAAATACCACCAACCCATAAACAATTTGTTGATAAAAGTAACGATTATCTTTCGAAACGCTGTATTAACAGTGAAATATTGCAATATACTGTTGATGACATCATTGTATATAAGGAACACTTATCGGTTCCTCAAGCCAAAATCAGATTAATGACATGGGAAGAAATATCGATCAATGTAATCAATGAAAGTGATGACAGTGAGGGATACGGCTCTTCTGATGAACTAGAAACTCGAAAAAATTGTTAATTTACATAAACATACAATTTTAATATTAAATTGAAAGAGCTTTCTTCTATCATGTGTACAGTGTTTGTAAAAGTAATTTTAATTATAAATCAATGTTTTTTTTTACAAATATTTTCAAATGCAGTTATAAGGATTTAGCCTACATATTTTAGGACAATATTTAAGATGTAACTTTCTATGACTAGTGACACATTTGCAAAGTTTACATTTTTACCTTATGGTAGTATGATATAAATCTCTTGAGCAGTGGTTCCTAAACTTAACTGTGCTGTCACACATTTAACCCTTATTAAACTTCATAAATCCCCAAAGTAAATTAAACATTTTTCTGTATCCAAAACCAAATTATTCACTAGATGAGTCCCAACTTTTAGATTTTACTAATTTCTTATGAGTAAGCATTTTTTAATGATTTTTTTTTTGAAATAGGTAGTATAATTACATAAATCTTTAATGGGAGACAAAGTTAAATGTATTATAGTTATCTAAATGCTAAATATGTTTATGTATTTCATGATTTTATTGATATATTTATTAACTATTTATTTTATATATTATGTGTAGTGAAACTTGAAGAGTCCTACATTATTCAATACTTAATAATAAATATCTATACATTTATTTAATTATATCCTTACAGTAGAATACCCTACACATTTAAAACCACATTTCCATAAGCATAACTGTACGATTGTGGAGTATATTTGTCTAAGCAAAGTTCTTTTAAAAATGTATACATCATATCTCGGATATTATTTTGGAGTCAGAAAATCTTTTTGAAGATCAATAGTTTAAAGGGTTATGTGATATTCTAAATTCAGCAAGCGGAAGATGAATGACGAATTAATTCCTAATCAACGTGATTTATAGGATTGCATATTTAGACATCTTTTATGTGACTAGCTAGTTATATAATTTACAAACATTGATTTCTGACATATAATCTTTATTTAATTCCTTTAGCATTATTTCTTAATGATTGCACTCAATTAATTTTTCGAAACTGGTAATAAAAACATTATTCAATCTATTCAAATACACTAAATTTTGCTTTTTAAAGCATTTTATGTAAGATAGAAAAAAATGTCTAATTTTCATTTTTACTTTTTGACTTTTTCTTTAAAAATCACATTGAAACCAGAATCTAATAGTGATTTATTGGACTAAAATAGTGCAATGAATCATGAGTGTGAAGAATCATGATAGCTTGTGTAAATAAATATATAAACAATATTTTTACACGTTCTCGAAAGTCATTTAAATGGGCTAAAAGCAGAATCTATGTTTGTAGCCTGTCAGATGATGTGTTCGTATGTATGTGGTTGACTGGTGATATACTGTAAACGAGTGAGCATGTGCACTGGGCAGTTGTGTTATGAATCTTGTACTTTGATGTGGTAACATTGGAAATATGTGTTAATCTTAATTATCTTTTATAAAGAAAGAAAAAAGACATAAAAACATTTTATATATCTTCATTAAATTCACATAGTCCTTTCACGAACCCATTGTTAATAAGTAGACGACGACAACAGACCTTCCTCAAATCCCCTTTAGAAAAAAACAAAAAACTAATAAATTTATGAGCATAAAACTACCTTTATAAACATAAATAAGTTCCACAGTGGCAGTTATAAGGTGTGTGGTAAGCACAATGCCCAGCCATCTTTAATTACACCTTAAGATACCTAGGTGAACTTGTAAGTTCTATTAAGCCCCTAAGGGCTCATCGGGGCAGATGAAGTTTCAGTAACCTCGGCATATAAAGAGATTGTATTGGTTAGTACAAAACCCAGCCGCCTCCCCCTTACTCCCCCAACTTAAAGTTAAGTACCCATTTAAAGCTGGGTGGACTTGAAAACATTCACCACGACCTGAATAAGTCCCAAGGTTCTCACTGAGACTCAAACTCGGGACCCTCCTGACAACAGTCAAGCGCTCTACACCAACTGGGGATGGATGATCGTGCGGTAAAGCGTTCGACTGTCGACCTAAAGTTTATGGCTCGATCTCCGGTGAGGACCAAGGAAATTTTTCTGGTCATGGCTTAAGTTCTCGATAAATCTCCCGTGGTGCCTCCATGTCCATTGCACTCCCGGTTGTGGTGGGGGTGAAAGAAGGGCACTACAATAACCTAAAATTGTCCCATTTAGGTGGGCAATTTTTTATTTGTTGGGGACGGATGGTCGTGCGGTAAAGCGCTTGCCTGTCGACCTGAAGGTACCTGGTTCGATCTCAGGTCTTGGCTCAAGTTCCCGATATATCTCCCGTGGTGCCTCCATGGCCATTGCACTATTGGTTATGGTGGGGATGAAAGAAGGGCACCATAAAAACCTTACCATTAGTGGTTTAACGGATTTAACACATTTCATCTCATCCTTACAGGAAATTCACACACACACACATCAATTGAGCACCCGTTCTGTGGTTGGATTTGGAAGACACAAATTTTCACCTAAAAAAATTGCATGATTTACAGGTCAAACGTGTATTCTTTTGAAAACCATGATTATATAAAACAGTTTTTTTTCCTAACCGTTTCAGAATCCAAAACATATCAATAATAAATATATAGTAGATAATCTGTAAAAAAGTGAATTTCATTAAACTGTTTTATTTTGTGAGCAGTTTGTTGTCTCATATACCCGTTAGCCTATAGTAAAGTTGAATTTTCACATTTGAAAAATAACGTAACATTATTCTTAATCTACGTTTCATTTTATCCGTGATAGTGTCAGTTTTTGTATCATTCATCCCGCCCCCTCGCAACCCATAAAATATGCAGGAAAGTGTAATGGCTTTAACTCTTTAAAGTCTGAGATTTGTTGCTAATGTTTTTGCTGGTCTAGATTCTGTTAAGCTTTAGCCAAAGCCGCCATCGGTTACCAAATCCTGGCCAGCATTTCCGCTTTGCATCTTCTGTCTTTGGATAAGATGGCTCTCAGGTATTTGAAAATTGATAAATAATGGATTCAAATAAAGTTTAAAAATTAATATTTTTATAAATTAAATTTGGGTACAAAATTCAGTTGTTTCAAAAAATGTGATTTTTTTGGCTGAGAACGATTATTTTTAACTATTTTTATATAATTTATCCAAATATCTGTTTCTTCAAAATTAGAATTTTTTATTTTGTTATCACAAACGTTATTATCTGATGGAAACTTAAACACTAGTTTAATACATCTATTTTAATCATATGTTTAAAATGTGGAGTATACTTTAAAAAAAATGAATCCATCCATGGCTATTCTATAAAGCGACTTTACTTAGCCTACAGGGTACACATACGATGTACACGTATAGTGAACACACATACAATGTACATCTACATTGTACACATACAGTGTACACATACATTGTACACATACAATTTACACATAGGCCAACAATATACACATACAATGTACACATACAGTGTACTTATTTAGTGTACAGATAAAGTATAATTTAACATAATGGTTTTGTTCAATACTCTTACAAGATATTTGTTTGTGTAAAATGCCATTAAAATTTTAAAGGCTTCCGGAGTGGGGGGGGGGCGCCTCCCATCTGTATTTGTTTATCCCTTTGAACCATTTTCGGGTTCTAGGTAACCACACAAATTAGGCTGCTTTCCATAATTAACAGATGTCGTCATTTATATCATAACACTTCAAATATTTATGTTTAAATTTTTAAAGCCATCAATCTTCGGCATATTCCTTAGTTGGAAAAACTATGACCAAGGACATAAATATCCCTATTTTATGTCTAGCTATAAATTGAATCAGTTCATAACTTCAGCATTATGACTTTTTTCTGTTATATATTTTAAATTGTTATAACATATTTTTGTAAAAATATAAAAAAAATAGGAATGATAATTCAACGGCGGAATTTTAACTCTATATGTGTCTGTAGGTTTATTTAATTTAGCTCTTTTAATTCAGCTTCAATTCTCCATATATCTAGGTTACCCCTTTAGCACTTAAGAAAAAATCTTAAAATAGCGGATACAACTATAAATCAACATTTTTTATTTTGGTTATATAATAAATAAAATTTAATGAAGTATTAAAAAAGGAAACATGAATGAAAGTTTTTTTTATGTAAAATGGTATGCCTGCTTTAGAAATGTCACTTTGGAGATTTCCTATATTACTTGTCATTTTAAATACAATACAATCCAACAAAATGTTTAAAAGCATTCAGACATTTCAAAGCAATACCACTGGATTATAATGATTTATCATAATTGTACTAATTATAAACATATTATTAGGCCTAAATAGCCTGTAAAAAATATTTTGCAGTCTTGCAATTTGTTTTTTCTTAGATAGTTATACATCGTAATTGTTTATCATTTCTCAGGATAATGGCTGATCTAGTTTGTAATCAAATTATCAAGTTTAAATAGTAATTTTTTTATTTACATAAATCATTAATGTTAACATAAGTATTTTGGTTTTTTGTTTAAATTAAAAAAGATACATTTAATTTTTTTAAGTTTATAAAAGACGTTTTCAAATTTTAAAACGTGTAATACTTGACGTAAACTATTTTTGTCTATGAAAACATTGTAACATTAGGAAGGGAGCTTTGATGTGTTATTTATTTGTTTACAAAAACATACACAAATATAAGCATATGTTTGTGTATATACTATTGTTAATCAAAAATCATGCTTTCATTCATTTTTTTAAATCTTTGTAGGGCTACGACAGTTATAAAACATGAATCTCAGCAGCTATTCAAAGCTATATTTCATTATCTGCGTCTTCAACATCTGTACTCAGATAGGTCAGTTACAATATGCTTTTTTTCAAATTATGATTCTTTGTTATAAAGACAATAGTGTTACTCTAAAGACTTGAAAATTATATAGCTATGTTACAAAAATGCTATTTAGTATCCACCTATGCTTAGGTGTGTCTGAGATGTCCCCATAATGATAAGATGAAATCAATTATAGCTTATAAACTACTTATACAACTCTTTTTAATAGAGCCATTCTTTCATCCCCACCAAGACCAAAAGTGTATTGGTCAAGAGGTGACCACGGGAGATTTATAAAATATATATGCACATTTTTTGTTTTGTTTTGTCAAATTGTATTATATATATAAAGTAACAATTTTTTTAAGTTCATTACTTTTCTGTGTGTGATAAAATAGATAAATTTTTTTTACATATACTTACTAGAAACCCAAGTACCAGATATACAGAATGAGGTAGATATAAAACTCTATGAATTTGATCAGACAGATGGATCCTCAAAAAGTGAAAATGGATTACTAGCTGAAATAGACCACATATTTTTATCAAGCATTTTAGATTTGAAAACAGCAACAATAACATCCGATACAAGTATATCATTCCAGTGGAAAAATGCGGAACATTCTGATTTTGAAAATGTTAGTTGTATACAATATCTTTTAATACCAATACACTTCGATTAATTTAAAAACCATAGTTTACAGTTGAGATGTCGAATAAAAAACTTACTCAAACTTTGCCTCTTCATCTTACAGCTCAATTTGATTCATATACATAGCTGTAATCGATACAATTCCTATGAACATATGCACTGTGAAAAAGTAGATAATTTTGTCTACAAAATTTACCTCAATATGCCTGCTGATGTTATGCTAAGTGAAGCAGATATAAGATTAGCTTTGTTTGTAGGAGACCACCAAAATATAAACAGCAACACCATTAAACTGCCTAAAATTCATAGTAAGATGTTTTTATTTTACCATTTTACATTCCTGAATACTCATTATTTTTAGTTTTTTGCATACTTGAAATTAAGTTTTATTAAATGTATTCATTTTCAAACTACACTTACAAGAATACTATTATTATTACATTAAAAAAAAAAGCACAAACATTTCACTTTCACCTTTTAACAACTCGATTTCCTCATGGCAAGAAATATCAATAACTTGTACTAGAAAAAATCAGTTCGGCATAGCAAGTAAAAAAAGTAAAGTAAAGTTCCCTTCTTAGCCCTAACAGGCCATCGGGGCAGATGAAGTGTAGAATTCATCTGTTTCTATAACCTCGGCATATGAAGGGATTGTGTGGTTAGCACAACGCCCAGCCGCCTTTACTTCCCCAACTTAAAGTCAGGTACCCATTTAAAGCTGGGTGGACTTGTGGGACGACTTTGCAGCAAATTTCACCTGGAAAAATTCCATGGGCCTCACCGAGGTTTGAACCCAGGACTCTCAGGTCGACAGTCGAGTATCTACACCACTCGGCCATCCGTCCCACCATAGCAAGTAAAGATTCCATTAAAGATTCAACAATGTCCACAATGTCAAAATGATTAAAATTTTTAATCGCAAATTAACGCACTTTTTAATCGACACAATATAACACATTTTGTTTCTATTCAAACATGTAAGTTAGAATATCATAGCATACAATTGGTATAATAAGCAATTCAGATTAATTTACGAAAGAGGTATAATTAATTGTAACAGATTTATTAAGCATCAGCACTATTGTCTGTTGAATTAGTTATTGAGACCAGTGTATTGACATGTATCAATCACGTCAAGTGATGCGAGTTATTTTTTTTTTAATCAACAACAATGCCAAACAAGTGTTTTTCTCGTACCATAGGTTCCGAGATAATGACGTATTTCAACCCCTCTCCCCTCTATCCCTGTCATATTTTGCTACACTTTGCCCCCACGTATGTCTTGTTTACCCAACCCTCCACTACCGTACCTACCCCTTCACTTCCCATCCCAAAACAAAATACACACGTCATTTATATCTCATATGTGCCTTTTCCTTCATAAAATAATAGTAGCCTATAGCCAGAAAGTACTTACTTGATCACTTATTATTAACGCGTTTTTTTAAATCCCCCCCTTCCCACCCTGTTAGATTTTTGACACTCTTAGCAGCTTCTCTCCCCACAAAGATGACGTTACTACCAACCGTACCGTACCCCCTCTGTCTCATTTTTCCAAATCATGGCACCTGTCAATCAACCAGATGTTCACTAATGGTATCATTGAGTGTCATAATTATTATTAAGAAAAGACAATCCTATTGTTTCAAGGTCATGTAGCTGCTATGATTTTATGTAAGCGTGACAGTTTTTGTATTCGGTGGATTTTTTTTTTTTCTTTTTTTTTTTTAAATCTTGTCTGATCTAGTTATGGTTATAGAATTGGATTATTTACTGATTACTGAAATGACAACATTTGGCTAAAATTTAACGCATTTAGGTGTTTGCGTTAAAAATGTAATCGCATATGTTTAACGCATTAATTACGCTTTAATTGCAGTTAAAAAACAGCCCGATATAAAATATTAAATTTAGCTCAGTGTCACAATAATTCTGACAACCACTGTCTCGTGTACAGTCTAGACCTTGATTGACAGGTGTCATGTATATGAAACTATTAATGCAGCTGTTGCAAACGTGACCGGCCTAATGCTGTATTATCAAAATGCTATAAAAAATTTGCGCAAAAATTGATGATACAAAATGTCCCGCATCTCGTTATTTTAATCTAGTTTTAACCTGGCTCATTATACACTTAATTTTTTTTTACCTTCAAGTTGACTTCAATAATACACTACAGTATATAATGTAAACTAGTAAATGAAACTTTTCTCTTTTTACATCGACCGGGAATGGAGCAGGAGGTTTACTTGTCGAAGGGCTATATAACAAAAACATCTTCATTTATATTACAAGTGGGGATTTGTCGACATTTCTGAGGTATGCGGATTGCGACAGGGTGGGGTGATAGATCTACTTAATAAGTGAACAAACCTTAACTTCAAATTTGTTGAGTGAAATACTGTTATTTATCGATTTCTTGAACTTGCAATACTTTGGTCAAATTAACGCATTTAGGTGTTGCGTTAAAAATTTTAATCGCAATTTTTTTTTGACGCGTTAATCGCAAATTAACGCAGTTTAATCAGCAGCCCTAATATATATATATATATATATATATATATATATATATATATATATATATATATATATATTTCCTTGAAATAATGGTTAGTAACAATAAAACGTAGCTTGATAGCATATGAACATTTTCTATAAAATCTGTCAATCTTATTAATAATTAGAATAATACACAATTTTGGTGATCTTTTTTTAAAAAAAAAAAACTATTTTTTTTGTCTAATGTAGACATACACATTTAAAACATGTAATATTTAATCTATTTTCACTATTTAAATATTTTAACAACAGAAGCAGACATAAGACTCAACGAATTTAACCAGATAGTTGGCTCTACAAAGTGTGAAGAGGGATTATTGGCAAATATTGACCACATATTTTTAACAAGCATTTTAAATTTGAAAACAACACTAAAGTCATCCATCGCTAGTGTATCATATGAGTGGAATAATCAGGAACCTTCTGATTTTAAAAATGTAATAGTTTTGCTTTATTATGTACTTGATAAAAGACTTTCAAATGAATATTAAGATATCGAATTTCAAAATACATTTATTCGATTTGTTTTAAAACAAATAAAAAGAATTTTGTTTTAATAATATTCTTGTACAATTTAAAAATGCGAGATGTTGTATAATGAAACAGAAAGCACCAACAACAAACATTTGATTGGAATTATTTAATATTTAAAGCGTGACGTCTCATATTTAAAACCACCGAAACTATTAAAATTTTTATTTTTTAGAAACATTTATCGAATCGTGATGCTGGCAAGGACGCATTCATATTTTAACAGGAAACAGTGTTCTTACTTTCGATCTATAGACGAAAAATATGCGTTTCGATACTTATGGTCGTATATCTTATTATCTTTTTTTTTCGTTTTATAGCTCAATATGATTAATATAAACAAATGCAATGGATCCACTCCTAATGAAGAAATTTCCTGTAAAAAAGTAAATGAAGTTATCTACAAACTGCACCTCAACACGACTGCAGATGTCACGTTAAGTGAAGTAGAAATAAGAATAACTTTGTTTGTTGATGACCATCAGATACACAGTAACATAATAAAACTGCCAAAAATTTTTGGTAAGATCTTTTCTGATACATCTAAGTAACTTATTCCTAATAAAGCTTTTTCAAACCTTTTTTGGGATCAAGGCTATCAATGGAATATCGTGGCTAGAAACAGGCCTGTAGCGTGCGGGGGGGGGGGCAGGGGGGCCGGCCCCCCGGCAGTTAGTCTAGCCCCTGCTGTAGAATTTTCACGCTACGGGGCTGGCTAGAAATGCTTTGCAGCATTTACTTTTTTTCAATAATAAAATTTTGGATATCTTTTTTCTAAATCTGGGTGACATAAAGTGACCAGGCTCCAACTTGTGAACTTCAGGATAGCTGGAATGCACTTTGAGAGTCTATCAGACGTATCTTATATTCGATATAGTATTTTAATTCTGTACAAAATGTTAAAGCTCTATTTATATAAAAATGTAGTAAGCATACTTGAATTTTTGAACTAATTGTAATACTGTGTAATATATATTGTAAAAAGGATATCATTAATAATGTTTTTATTGGTCTCATACGAAATAAAAACGAAATCAAAACCTGAAAAAATTGAATTGGCAAATTCTATTTTATTATATTTATATATAAATTTAAAATTTTATTTTTCGGGTGATATTTGAACTCTTTTTTTTTCGAAACTATCGATTAAAAAATAATAAATTATTAATTCTAAATACAGATGCATCGAATATAACGTTCAAACTAAATGGAGACACACTTTTAACGAGTAAAAATAACTTCACTTTGAATAATGACGATCGGGCGATACATCTATGCTGTGAAAATGCCCCGGTACCATGTTATGCTGTCCTATCAACAGAAAATAACGTGCAAGTAAAGCAAAACAAATGTTTGAAATACTCAGTTAGTGATGAGGAAAAAAGATTTAAGCTTGGATATCAAGTTTGTGATGTAATGGATTTCACTGAGCTATTTACATTAAATTTAACAGAAAATTCCATTTCTAAAATATCTGGTACATATTTAATAAATATTTTTTTTATATTTTTTTGAATATTTTAAATGTTTTTGTATATTAGGCTAATAAAAAAAAAAGATTTTTAATGTCGATTTTAAATGTCAAAGGTCACGACCAACATCTGTCCTTAAAACCAAAGTAAATGTTTGAGATGAAGTGATTTAGCCATTTAGAAATTTTATAGTTAATGGGGTCTTCATAAACTTTGCCAAACAAAAATTCCTCCTCTGTTCACTTTGCAGTACAGCAACTGGAAGGATCGGTATTTTCAGCCTGTCAAATCTTAAATACTGTTCTGTTACTTTTTATATTGGCCTTTTTAACGTGCTTTGTCATTTATGATCTTTAAGTCTGTATCATTCCTATAAACATGGTTGCAGTGGCGTAGTGAGGGGGCAAGAGGGCATCATGCACCGGGCGCTACCTACCAAGGGGTACCTAATGGTATATTTTTCATATAATATTATATGGTTACCGACATTTCACTGGTTCCCTACTGACATTCTTTGTTTGATTGGAAGAATTAAACTAAAAATTTGTTTTTAGAAAATAACTAATTAGTTTTTCTTTTTTTTTAATATATTTCTTAAAATCTATTAATTAAATGGCATGCATTATGAAACATTTCAATTTTCTAAATCAAATTGTATAAAGATGTTTAAAAAGTTCATAAAATTTGTTTACACAATTCATCACCCACAATAACATAGAGTAGTTGTATTGTAAATGGATAATAGATTAATTATCCAAATGTTTCTTTAATAATAAAAGGAGAAATGTTTTTAATACGTACTTCTTTTTTATCATGTATTTGATAAATCTAATCCAGCAAAATGTTTTTTTTCTCTTTAAAAGAGGCAGAGAATCAATTTTGGAGTCCTGGAGTAATTGCTGCAGTAGTTATTTTTATTATCTTTATAATTGGAGCACTTTTGTATTGTGTTTATCGCTACAAAAAAGGTAAATCATGTACCTTTTTCAGTTTGTTAAGTAGCAATCTTTAGAATTTAGCAATTTAATAAATTTATTTGTTAATAGATAGCTCATATATTTACATTTTCATCATCATATTTTAAATTATTTAGATATTGATAATTCTTTTTTTTTAAGACACCAAAGTTTATTTCCTACCTGTAGTGATAAAAAAAGATAAAAAACAGTAAGTATTTTACATTAATATGTAAGTATTTAAAATATAAAAGTAATGCAATCGAAATAATTCAAGGGAATCAAGTATTTAAAATAATAAAAAAAAATTAGCCTAAAAAAGTACATATTTAAATAATACCACACACGTTTAAACTTCTGTCTTTCATCAATAGCTATCACAGTCTTAAATTTGGTAATGTTTGTATTAAAAAAAGATTCAAATTATCGTGCTTGAGCTTTTTGATGAAGGACACATGCTCTTATTTTTAATAAACATGTTATGTACCATTTCTCTAAAGTCACCTATTAAATAATGAAGTAATAACAGAGATATAAAGTATAGAAACATAAATACATAAGAACTGTCACATTCTTGGTTTATGATCTGGTTTAAGATTGTATTCAAAGTAAAATGGTATCAATGATGATTAATGGAATGTTTCACTAGGTGACGCTGTGGTCTTAAGTACGATATGAATGAAGTATGTCGTTCAATTTTATGATTGCGTCGCGACGTAATAGATTGTCGCGAGTTAATATCAGATAAGTCGCTAAAAAATAACAATCATTTATAGAGAAAGATTGTGCTTAATACCATTCTCTGTTTAATATAATATTAGCAAATCTGTATTAATATGTAATGCACAATAATGTTTCTTCCACGGATTAAAGATGCTGTTGGAGTAACGTTTAGACATAAATGCCTACAAGAATTTCGATCTATCAACTTTACAACGATATATGTGCTCGAAGAATCAATATATTTATAGAATGGGTTTAAAAATAAATTTCCACTATTATATATATATTTTAGACTTGCTCAATTTTTGTTCTCCTGCTAGTCCCATTTGAAAGTATTTATTTGTTTAATATGTAATAACGAACTTTAAGGTAGTCTATTGTTCTATGAACCAATCATTCGAAAGACTTTACAAAAAGAAACAAAATATTTGGTTTAATTGATATTTTTCATTTAAAATATAAAATAATTTTGAACAAGGGCAAAAGTAATTTGTTAAGTAATCTTTACATCTTACACAATAAAAAAAGTTGTTCCCAGTTTCAGTATCATCTATTTTAAAAAAATATTTTTGTAATCAAGATAATTATAGTTACCAGGTATTTAAAAAAAAATATTTATATAATTATCAAGCTTAGAAATAATTTAAAAATAATTTTTTTTTTCACTAAGAATGCTTTATTATTTTGCTACTTCCAACAGGGAGCCAAATCAAATACAGCAAGAAAATAAAAATGTCGATAATGACATTGAATGGTAATTAAAATAATGAGAACATTACTTTTATGTTAATATATTAAAAAAAAAATACATGTTTTTCTTATTTTTGTGGCTTTTTATTCCCCAGTGATTCTCCAACTTTTGACAAGCCACTGTCCATTAGATATGAGTCAGAAGTTCGGTAAATATCATACTACACTTTTGTGTGCTTACTCAAACTATTTTATTGTTTTGTATTTGAATATAAATCCAATGCTTTCTATCTAGCTTGAAGAAATCTTAATTTTTAGTTTAAACCTCTGTTTAGTTATTTTCAAAAAATATTAAAACATTCGCAATTAAAAATAATAATTTGAATCTCAAAATGAAAAAAAAAAGTTCGTATCCGATAAAACACTACTGCAGAACGTGTACGATTTAGAAATAAAATTTTTCTTATATATTTTAATAAAAAAAAGATTATTTAAAAAATAGTGATATACATACAAACAGTGGCGTAGCGGGAGTGGGGCTAGGGGGCATCATGCCCCGGGCGCTACCCACAAAAGGGGCGCCAAATGGTATATTTTACATACAATATTATATGTTTTTTGAATGGGGCTGGCTCTAAAAATGTATTGTGCCCCGTGCGCAAGTTAAGCTAGCTACGCCACTGCATACGAGTAAGTATAATAATATTATTAAAAAGGAAACAGGAGATAAAAATATATTTTTGCTTTATTCGATAAAAGAGGACAAACCGATAGACTGATTTACTGAAATATATTAGTTAAAAGGAAATAAATGAATATTTTCTGTATATGATTTAAAACTCTTCAACTTGTTATTAACCTTTTTATCAATAATTTAAAAAAAATGGATTAAATTGTTCATTGATTTTGTTTCATTAACATAATTTTATATTTCGTTTCAGGCACAGAAGTGTTGTTGAAAAATAGAGACATTAATTGTCCAGCAAGGATGATAAATTTATTTTAAAAAAAAAAGTCTTTTTTCGAGCTTACGATTGAGCGGTACCTTAGGACATACTTTCACACCTTATGGGCTATAGTCGCCAAAAAGTTTGAGAACCGGTGTTCTACAATAAAACAATATAAAAAAACTACAACGAAAATTGTTTTTTTTTTGTTTTAAATTGCCTGTTGCTGATTAATAAAAAGCACCAGATGCTTGGTGAGATGTTAAATCTACAGAAAGGAATTTTGAAATCACATCTGTTTATGTGTCCAATCATTTTCCCAAACTCCATATCTGTTAAATGAGTTTAAAAAAAAACAAAAAAAATCTTTAAAAAAAATTTGGAGCAGTAAGTTCATTGTGACTGTATAAGCTGAAAGATTTCATACTATATCAAATTAAAGGTTCTTTTTGTCATATTATAACCATGCCACGTGTGTGAATTCCATGTAAGGATGAGATGAAATCTCTTACATCCTATAAACCACCAATGGGACGGTTTTTGCAGTGCCCTTCTTTTATCTCAACATTAGCCGATCGTGCAACGACCATGGAGGCACCACGGGAGACATAGCGGGGGACTTAAGCCATGACCTGAAATAGCCATTGGTTATCACCGAAGATCGAACCAGTGACCTGATCGGCAGTTGAGCGCTTTACCGCACGGCCATCCGTTCCTCTGCCATGCCACTTAAAGAGTTTCAATGTAATGCATGCAAAAATAAAAACAATCACAACTTGAGACTTTTTCATTTACAAACTAGTATTGTATTTAATAACAGTTCAATACATTTTGAGTCAGAAATTCAAGAAGTTCATAGGTCACCCACAAAGTGATATATACACTCTGCTCTCATTGTCTTTATTGTCACCTATCTGACAATTTTGTCTGACCTCGTTGGGAATAACGTAGTCATCAAGTGATTTGCAATGACCAGAACCTGAATTAAGAGTTAATATGTTACTATTGACATAAGTTCCATCAGGGTCATCTCTAGATGCAGCATCTAGATCCTCCACACTTTCATACAGGTGTGAACATGGTCTTAATGTTTCCTTACGACTACGATATCCAATAGTCACGGAGTTTGAAATCCTACTTACGCAGAGCTCTGTAAGGTCGACAAATGAGCAAATAATTAGATAATTTTCGTATGTAATTTTTTAATGGTTTCGTTAATTTTTAGTCTTTTTGATACATTTAAAAAAAAAATTAGGTAGTTATTTTAAATAAAGGGAAATAAAGGGAAACTTACTTTTACGAAAAATTATGACCAATGACGTCATGATAACTAGGAACAAAACAATAGCAGCACATAATACTATTGGTGCAAGTTGCGCAGTAAATGTGGAGTGTGGTTCACCATCGTTCATATGAGGGGACTGACTTACTTCAGCTGATTGAGACATGAATACTTTTACATTTATCTTTTAGAAAATTGCTATATACGAAATAATACCTTAAAAAACGAACACAATATATTTGAAATCAAATATAAAAACAAGTAAAGTTCCCTAATGGGCAGACGAGTTGTAAAAATATCTTGTTTCTATACTCTCGGTAATTGCAGGGAGTGTGTGGATAGCATAGCGCCCTATCGCCTTTACTTCCCCAACATTAAGTCAAGTACCCATTTAAAGCTTGGTGGATTTGTACAAAGACTTTGCACTAAATTTCAGCTGGAAAAAAGGTCATGATTCTCACCGAGGATCGAACCTACGACTCTCAGGTCGACCGCCAAGTGTCTACACCACTTGAAATGAAATATCAAGTGTTAATTAAATTTATCGAAAAATTACTGAAATAATTCAATGTTTAAAATATTATTATGGGGCACAATACAAACACACGGGTTACTGCTCTTAGTTGCCACATCGGTTTATGTTAATGCAATGGATAGTGAATGAGGAATTTTCAAACGTAAGTATATATATACTAGCTGTACCCTGCAAAACCTTTGCATAGAGTTATATCCCCCTTATGCTTGATCGGTAGGCTAGATTATTTTTTTGGTTTCGGGCAAATCCGATTTTTTTCATGGTTGTATTTTAAACTGGAATACTGTTGTATTAATTCTTTACTTTCGATTTAACGCACACTGGAAATGAGTATTATTATATATGATATATATATATATATATATATATATATATATATATATATATTAAATTAGTTCCATGCGACCTTGATTGCTCATTTGGGCTCAGTATCAAGGTACTAACGACATATTAAAGTGTAGGTAAATGGGATACAAGAAACCTAAGTTAAAAAAAAAAATATCCAATTTTTTTTAATAATAGATTTATTGTTAATGTGCGCAAATCAACAAATTTCAACCTTTCCGTGCATGACTATCACTAAGCAGATCCCTCGCTTCTGATTATTAGTATCTTTTTTTCAACTTTACTTGTTTTTGTCAATCATTTCAGCTTGTTAAAATACGAGTATTTATACATAAAATGTTTGTTTAAATAGTTACAAAAATACTTAATGATTATGACCAAATTATTGCAAACGTCACAAAAAAAAATACATTTTTGACAAGGGGAGGAGGGGGGACTAGTCTATAAATATTATTTTCTGACGTAATAAACGTTGAACTCCTCATCCCAAATTTCTTCGCTTCTTAATTCAGCAAGTCGAAGTATTGTGCGCTTAAATGTTGATATTAAATAGAAAATACCTTTGAATGATGAGAACTAAAAGATATTTATTAAGTGTACAGTGATTAAAAGTTATTAAAAAACAAAACAATAAAAAAATTGATGTCTAACCTTTTCGCCCGCTGTTTTAGGCTTTTAAAGAACTGCAGTGCAGTCATTTCATGCTTAAGAGTGATTAGTAGTACAACATAAAAAAAAAACTAAGCATACATCGAATCATTTACTGTTTGAGAGTGATTCGTAACACAGCATGAAAACTAAGGACACATCGAATCATTTACACTAAAGGAAATATAAATTTTGAGAGTAGGGATGTGCAAAAAATATATATTCAAACTATGGAAATTCTACATTTTTCAAAAATTCATCTTTAATTTTTGTTACAATAATATTCCCTGGAACCGTTTCAGTGACCGCCAAGGGTGTTGGAGGGGGTGGGGAGGGTGTCTATCCCGCCCACTTTTGAGAATCACTGCGGTAGAGTCTGCACAAATGTAACTGAAGATAAACAAGGTTGGACAGCATATTACTATTTTCCACAAACTTTTTTTTTGTGTAATACTTACACATACTAAAAGGTATAGTTCTGCTAACTCCGTACATCACATCACTGTCTGTGCCGGTAATGTTGGGGTAAACGCTGACAGCAATTGAGTTTCGTGCATGTAATAAAATACCATTAGGTACTCTCAATGTGCACTTTGTAAAAAAGAACAATTTATTCTGATATTCAATGTTTTCACTTGATGTATAATCATTCCATAACTCATTCGTCAACTGGAAATAATAAAAAAACCCACTTTACTTGAAGCTATCTTTCTAATTAACTTGTAAGAAAGAATCAAATTTACGTTTATAATTATTTTAAGATTTGCTTTGGAATACATAAGGTGCTATTTAAAAAAAAGTTTTTACTTTTTACAAGTTATCTTATTCAGTTTTTACACTTTTAAAAATGATAAGAATTTGTTTTATGAAAATGTTAAAAAATGTTGATAAATATTTTTCATAATATTATTCATATCTTTAATGAAAGAAAAATTGTCTTTATATTTGCATGATGATATATTTTTCTTTTTATTTCAATAAAACTTTATTTAAGAAACAAATTTACAAAATTTTCAAATGTAATTATAGGAGTGAATTTTTCTTTGGTATATATGTTCTTAAAATTTCTCATAACAGCGCAAATTGTCTACTGTTTTACCTCAGCTTCGTTAGAGGTGAAGAGACAAATGCCTTGCGGGTAAATCCTGGAAACGTTACACTCAGCTAGAAAATATTGGCTGTCCGTTTTTGAAGTACAACTAATGTTGTCCGCTTTAACTATTCATATGTTTCACAAAAGAAAAAAGCGCAAATTAATAACATGTCTGTACATATATTTTGGATGTGTTAATAAGCTGATATTTAAATTCAGATTAAACTTTTTACATTCTATCATCTTTACTATTTTAATCTAGTCGTATAAATGTCGTTATTCGGATGAATAGTAATGTCTCAACACTAAGCTAAATAAAAAAAAGAATCTCAACTTATCTGTTTATTATTGGTTCACAATGTGTTTGTTATATCGCATACATGAACAAAGATAAACAAACATATGAAGTCATTTTTATGTCCAAATTATATTTTACATGAATAGATAACTCACGTATTACTATAGGGTTGTAATATATTGGATTGTTTTCAATGACTGTATCATCTCTTCGACGACATATATGTTCTGTGAGGAAAAAGACAAAAGTAAAACGTTATAACGTTATAGCAGTGTATATTATATATCAACACTATACTATATATATAAGACAACTAAATAACTATATGTATAAGACAATAAAATTATACTATACAAGCTGTACCCTGCAAAACCTTCGCATAGAGTTATATCCCCTTTGGCTTGATGGGTAGGCCAGGTTATTTATTGGTTTCGGGCAGATCCGAATTTTTCATGATTGTATTTTAAACTGCAACACTTTTGTATTAATTCTTTACTTTCGATTTAACACAGAGTCGAAATCGTTTATATATATATATATATATATATATATATATATATATATATATTATGTTTAAGACAATAAAATATACCTTTGTTTCTCAATGTGGCGATATATAACAGCGTCTGATCTCCGTTGTTTACGATTTTATTATTAGCACCATACCAGGCCTGTTTATAGTCTGTTGTTGAGGCTGCATCTTTTGATCGGCACACACAACGGACTTCAGTCCCTTCAACAACAATTTTAGGACAGTTCTCTAATATAAGAACTGACTTATCTGAAATTTTTTTTGATAGAAACAGACAAGACAGTTGAAGCTCTGAACATAAATTTATCAGAGTCTCTGCACATTTAATAGCCAACTTGAGTTTTTTTTAACATAGAAATGATCTAATTCAATTTAATTTTCACCATGACAGTTTAGTCGATACGTTTTAAATAAAGAAATAATGAGACAATTAATGTTTCTCAAATGAAAATTCAACTTTTTGAAATCAGGATACATTTACTGATCATCAACAATACATTTCTTGTATTTATTGCTAATAAATGAATAAGACCAAATCCCGAAGATCCTTGCTCTGAATAAACTATCAATTACTATTAATGGTCTATTGGTCTATTGATTTTCGGGTCTAGTTATTTACAATGTATTTTTTGACAATAGAGTATTTAATTATTTATTACTGATCCTTAACAAAGGATTATGAACATGGTATTTGTTTATTTTAATTTACAAAATATTTCAATTGTAAAGCTGTATTGTGAAACAATATCAATGACATATTTAGCTATTTAAAGCCCTTTTTGTTTCGAAGACAATGCATTTAGGTATTTGCCTATTGTAATCTCATGTTAAAATATGAAAACTTACTTTTATATGTAGTCAATGTAATATGATAACCGTATTTCTTGTCACTTTTCTCTCCTGTTATGTTCGGGTGAATGTTAACTGTCACATCTTCATCATCCCCGTATTGTAATTGTGTCGTTGAAATTTCACCTTCACAGGTTGATGTGTAGTGAACTAGCTTCCCACTGATAATCTCATGAGTACAGTTCATAGATAGCTCAATTGATCTCGACTTATAATACAAAATAAATTAATAACATTTTAAAGTGTCTTCTCCCTGAACGAAAACATTAATTTATTAATTGTTATTTGTTATATACTTCAACTTTATTTGGTTATTTTTGTCAGAGATGATTTATCAAAAAAAAAAAAAGGTTCTTGATGTAGAAATGCATTCATTAAACGTTTTATCTTACCAGCATAATAGTTATATTTATATGAGCCTTATAAGATACCGCATTAACACATTTGTTTAAAAAAATCAACAACAATGATATCATACCTGTAAAATGTTCACTGACAGCAAACCTTTCGCTTCGGGATATACATTAAAGACTTTACAGCGCACCATTAATATGTTATTTTGTATATGCTCCTGACAGGTTAAATTCTCACCTTTGACTATGGAAAGCGATATATATATATATATATATATATATATATATATGTATATGTATATATATATATATATATATATATATATATATATATATATAACAAGCACAAAGTTGAATCTGAATAATATTAGTCATGATATTGACAAAGTTTCATGGTTACTTTTATATTGTACCATTTATGGTATGGTGTATATATATATATTATTAATTATTACTGTGCTGTGGATCTTCGATACTTCTGGGAAGGTGTATATAAATTGCAGTATTGACAGTCCTGCAAGTCTCTTCTGAGTTTGCTTTATTTATTTTTATTTAAGTGTTCACAGATACATGTGTTTGAGGTTACACATGTAACACAATATACATCACTAAGAATAGTTTGCTAGTTTATATATATATATATATATATATATACAGTGGGTATACGGTTAACGAACTGTTTGGACAGCGAACAAATCGGACAACGAACACTTTCAGGAAAGATTTTTGTGTTCGGACAACGAACAAAATTCGGATAACGAACAAAAATTAATTCTAACGAAACGTCTCGGCTCTCGGAACACCCTACATCAGTCCTCAATTTGTCCTGAAAATGGATGTGCGCGTGCGCTGACACGTCATCATTCATACTACGTAGCAGTGAGGCAGCACCGTACGACGCGTAGGGTAGTGTGCGACGACACTTTGTAAATTGTGTATCATACATATGTAGTTGGTTTATGTCCTTGTGGTTTTTGTATGTGCTTCTCTAAACGCCTTATAAAAAAACCCTGAAAATTTGACAATATTATGGGACCTGAAAAGAGTGGAGTGTCAAGAACTGTGCTCACCATAAAAATCAAACAAGAGATTATAACTAAAGTAGAGAGTGGACAAATAATGACTGATGTTACCAGGCAGTACGGCTTGAGCAGGTTCACAGTAGGCACAAACCTAGCTAAAAAAAAAGATATCATCAAGAAGACTCAAGCCGCTAAAGGAGTAACGAAAACTACATTTGAGAAGCAAAAAAAGTGTCATCCATGGTAAACTCGAGAGTTTGCTTTTAGTTTGGATAAATGAACGGGAGGTGAAAAGAGATGTAACTAGAATGGCCATCATTCAAGAGAAGACTGGAGACATTTTTGAAAAATTGAAAGAACAAATTCCAGGCTCGTCCTCCGAAAATCTAGAATTCAAGGCTATCACAGGCTGGTTTACAAAATTTAAAAGGAGATCTGGCATTAAACAAGCTGATGTCAATAGGGTTGCTGATCTCCACCAACGACATTGCTATCAATCATTTCCTGAAAGTCCTGAAGGAGAGAGAAAAAACAACCGAAATTGGACATGTTATTTAACGTCCAAAGAAAGGAAAATAACTGATTAATAAGCAGGACCATATGTATGTATCATATTTGTAATAAACTTACTAAGAAATTATTCTTATGCAAGACAATTTTTTTTAATTTAATAGTTAGGATCTCCAGAACGAATTAATCGAATTTCCATTAACACATATGATCGGTTAACGAACGATTTGGATAGCGAACATAATTGTGGAACGGATTAAGTTCGTTAACCGAATACCCACTGTATATATATATATATATATATATATATATATATATATATATAAACATAATTTGTAGATATGGAAATACTTTATAATTACACGTAATACTGTAGGTTGAATATTATAATTAGATTCACAAAAATAGTATCTTGTCTGTCAAATTACGTCCTTTCCTAATGAATCTATGTGGTCATCTGTCTTTACTATCGTCTGCTAAATCTACTTCCTAAAGTGGCCAGTGAGGCTACCAACCTCTCTTTTAATAACATATTTAAATAACCCTATTTAAGTGTATGGTGTATATCTCTTGGAAGACTGGGTTGTAAGATGAAATGAAAGACCGGGTTTGGTTCATTACCTAGTAGGGGCATCATTTGAAGTTAGGGGAATGGTGGTCCGTAGAGGAATTAACGGGTCATACACAAGACGATCACAAATTGAAGTTTAATAGCCCGTTAATTAATGACATATATTCACTTTATTTTAATAGACAGACTAAGCCACAGTTGGCTAACGCTAATCAAATATAACACTGACATTTTTATCAATCATCATTCGCCCATTGGCACTTATTTTTTAATGGCGTCTTTAGTGATATTTACATTGACATGGAGAGCGTGAATTCCAGGTATTTGACTTTGGTGTTGATCAGTACCTTAAATTTCTCAGTACTTTCTATGGTTGAGTATTTCCTTACATTTGTCACTTTAATTTATCATTGATCATTAACTTACATTTGTCAGTAAACTATTGTTGATCATTACTAGACATTTGTCAGTACAATCTATTGTTGATCATCAGTTTACACTTGTCAGTAAACTCAATTGCTGATCATAAGTTTACATTTGTCAGTATACTCTATTGCTGATCATAAGTTTACATTTGTCAGTTTACTCTCTTGTTGATCATTACCTTACATTTGTCAGTATACTCTATTGTTGATCATTACCTTACATTAGTCACTATACTCTATTGTTGATCTTCAGTTTACATTTGTCAGTATACTCTATTGTTGATCTTCAGTTTACATTTGTCAGTATACTCTATTGTTGATCATCAGTTTACATTTGTCAGTATACTCTATTGTTGATCATTACCTTACATTTGTCAGTATACTCTATTGTTGATCATTACCTTACATTTGTCAGTATACTCTATTGTTGATCATCAGTTTACATTTGTCAGTATACTCTATTGTTGATCATTACCTTACATTAGTCACTATACTCTATTGCTGATCATAAGTTTACATTTGTCAGTTTACTCTATTCTTGATCATTACCTTACATTTGTCAGTATACTCTATTGTTGATCATCAGTTTACATTTGTCAGTATACTCTATTGTTGATCACTACCTTACATTAGTCAGTATACTCTATTGCTGATCATAAGTTTACATTTGTCAGTTTACTCTCTTGTTGATCATTACCTTACATTTGTCAGTATACTCTATTGTTGATCATTACCTTACATTAGTCACTATACTCTATTGTTGATCTTCAGTTTACATTTGTCAGTATACTCTATTGTTGATCTTCAGTTTACATTTGTCAGTATACTCTATTGTTGATCATCAGTTTACATTTGTCAGTATACTCTATTGTTGATCATTACCTTACATTTGTCAGTATACTCTATTGTTGATCATTACCTTACATTAGTCACTATACTCTATTGTTGATCATTACCTTACATTAGTCACTAGACTCTATTGTTGATCATCAGTTTACATTTGTCACTATACTTTATTGTTGATCATCAGTTTACATTTGTCAGTATACTCTATTGTTGATCATAAGTTTACATTAGTCACTATACTCTATTGTTGATCATTACCTTACATTAGTCACTAGACTCTATTGTTGATCATCAGTTTACATTTGTCACTATACTTTATTGTTGATCATAAGTTTACATTTGTCAGTATACTCTATTGCTGATCATAAGTTTACATTTGTCAGTATACTCTATTGTTGATCATTGCCTTACATTAGTCACTATACTCTATTGTTGATCTTCAGTTTACATTTGTCAGTATACTCTATTGTTGATCTTCAGTTTACATTTGTCAGTATACTCTATTGTTGATCATCAGTTTACATTTGTCAGTATACTCTATTGTTGATCATTACCTTACATTTGTCAGTATACTCTATTGTTGATCATTACCTTACATTAGTCACTATACTCTATTGTTGATCATTACCTTACATTAGTCACTAGACTCTATTGTTGATCATCAGTTTACATTTGTCACTATACTTTATTGTTGATCATCAGTTTACATTTGTCAGTATACTCTATTGTTGATCGTTACCTTACAATTTGATCATTACCTTACATTTGTAAGTGTGTGTTTTAAAATCATACGACATATGTGTTATTGAAAGTGAAACTCACCAAATGTGTTAAGGTTGCAAGAAAACAACGGATGCGTGTGTCTTAAACTTGCTTGACCTAGATATCTCAAGTACCAAACGTTTGCATCATTTCTCGACGTGAATTTTATGATAAGATTAAACTGATAGTTGCTGCTGTTTAATGATTTCAATGTCGTAATTGTTCTAGTACTGTTATTATCGAAGCACTGCAGATTAAACACGCACTTAGAGATGGGCGTCTTGTTCTTTAAAAATGCAGTCTCAAACTGTTTTGTTAAGTAATGAGTAAACGTGCCACTGATGTTGTATGACTTTCCTTCTTCAGCTGGAGGACAAATACTGCAAAAACCTGTCACATAAACATTTAAAGTTGTTTTTATTTTTTATAGATATTGGGACATTAGTGAAAAAAAAAATTGTATAAACCGTTTAACAAACATATGTTGGGGGCGTGGGTGTTAAAGATCAGTATTTTATTTCTTTGAATTGTATTTTTTTTTCAATCAGTTTCTAACAAACACATTTCGGTGGGTGGGTGTTTTAATTTGCATTGCTTTTTATTTTTGGTTCGGTTCGCTTTCTGGGTGGATACCCATTCCCCCAGCACTCTTTGGTGTTATTTTGATGTAAACATTTTTATTTTCATTCAGGTCATGCCAGTCTCAATATTACCTGCAGGTAGCTGTTGTGTTTTTTTTTAAACTCGCTCAACATAGCTAAAGATTATTTTAATATAACCTTCATCTTACACTATTCAGTACAGATAGATGTTAGTTAATATATTTTTTGTAATGCGTAGGTATCCTGAAACAGTTAACATGTGTTTGTAATGCGCCATACATATTTATACTTTAGTTAATCGGGATTTTCCCCTAAAAAGCAGCACAAAGAAATCAAAATAAAAGATTTCACCATATCTAATATTTTATTGTCCACATTTTCAGCGTTGAATGTGTTCTCTTGACCCACTTTGTAGCCTAATGTTAGCGCCGGGCCCAGCAACGCCACTTTCACATCTTATCTATATTTGCACACTATTTTTTTAAATTCTAAAATTGTAAATTAGTTCAATATTACTTTATTATTTACACATAATTGTATTATTAAATGTGTTTTATTTATTTATTTATTTTTAAAAATAATCAGTTGCCATTCTAATGATATTGTATGTACAGCATTCCCTCATTTTCCGCGGTTAAACGGCTACAGAATTTACCGCGACTGGGGATAAATGAAATAGTTTCGTAGCTAGAGTATATAAAAACATGATTACGACCAAACAATACTGTTTTAAAAATTACTGGATCTGTCTAGACATGTAATAGTTTTGTACAACCACCATAGTGCTCGTATTGCTTAATATATTTCACTAAATAAAAGGTTTTGCAGGATACAATTAGTGTATTAATAGTCACATTATTTTAAATTAATGAGATATTAGATTCGCTTAATATAAAAAAAAAATAACTAGCATAGCGTTTAGTCAGACACCGTATATCAATAATCTATGGTTTATGAATTATTTAATCACTTATTGATATGTTTTGTTTTTGTGGTTAGATGTCAAGGTCAAGATCATACTTGATATTACAAATCTTTACGGAGAATGGGACCAAAGTTTGACGTGTACTAAAGATGGAAAGTGGAACAAAGGAATTGCCAGGTCTATTTTAGTGCATTACTTTTTTTTTTGTTATTTCTACTTAAATGATTGTGAATCTTTTGAAAATGTTGTTATTAAAATATACAGAATCTAAAAAAAATACAAAATTAAAAAATGACCCTTTCACAGATCCCAACCCCTTAATTATTCGCGAAATACAGTTTTAGAGCGATTATATGTTTTTGTTTTTAATGGTATTTTTAGCTTTTCGTCAAAAAATTATTTTTTTTAGATTAGCTAAACATGTGATATTATATATTTCTATATTTTCAAATGAATAAACATTTTTACCTGCATGTATAAGCGATACAATCAATATATGTTTACAATATAACATATTTATTACTTTGGTCAGCTTTTCTGTGGAAATAATTTACATGTCCGGATAATCGTCAATTAGCTAATTATTAGCCAAAATCTAATCTAATGCATGCTTAATGAGAGCAAAGTTTTCCAAATAAGAAAACACTAAATTATTAACCAAAAGCAATCAGTGGAAAAAAGAAAACAATTGCAATTTATACAATGAGTTTCTAGGTTGAAAAGAATACTTTGAATAAGTCTTACGTATTAAGAAAAAATATATATAATCTCTTTAGGCTTACTAATCTATTACATACAATTACAAGAGATAACTAAGTCAAACAATGACGTTGCTGATTGTATGAGATATTTATGTTTTGGTTGATATATTTATATAATAAGTTCATTATTAATAATCACATAGGTTACAACAAACATGGGTTATTGCACTCCTAATACATTACATGCTAGGTGACAGTTTGCTGAGACCCGAACCCAATATCTACGCCGATCCCAGCATAATGTAAACATAGATACAAAGCAAATGAGGTAAGGCAATACAATTTTTTTACTCTTCAGAAAACAAAAAAAAATACGAGTCAAGGCAAAATCAAAGTCAATGGAACTTACACATTTTATGTCAGATGTCGAATTGATCCTCTAAACTGTAGATCTGTCAATACAACTTTACAATCAAGAAGGACTACCAGTCAAATTCAAACAAGCAATTCAAGCCCTTATGATTCATTATTGCTTGTAGTAAAGCGACATTTTTACTCATGCGAAATACACAACACGATGTTAATTTAAAATATATAAACGGTATAAATAAAATTTATCATTCGCTAAAAAGAACTGAGACTTCAAAAAATTGTCTAATTTAAAAGAATCTTTAATTAAAATACAAAAAAAGTTTCTATTTATACATTTCTAGGAAAATGTTAGATATAATTAAAAAAAAAAACAAAACCCAGATAATAACGGATTTACCCATATATAAATATAGCGCCTTTAATACGATTTCTGTTTGCTTATTAAAGAAATAAGGGAATTAACTAGAGCAAAGGTGAATTAAAGATAGTCATTATATATATATATATATATGTTAAAATGGTTCAAATATTTGAAGTAATATGTTCCTTTTTAATACATTTATATCTTATCTACCCATTGTCAAACACTGCAGCATGCTTTGTTAAAAGCTTTAAGAAAAAGATCTATAAATATGTCTCTGTGTTAGGACTCGTCCATCAATTACGTCATCAACTTGATATTTGTTGTTATGGGGGGGGGGAGGGAGGAGGAAAATGAACTAATTAATGAATTTTCCCGAGTGTCACTAAAAATATATTATTTGTTGGCAAATATGTCATCTTAAATGCCATTCTTCAATCAATGTAAAGTCAATCGTGATGTCTGAAATATTAATATTGCGTATTTTCATTTAATTTTAGTAAACAGTGTACGTGTATTGATTATACATTATCTATGGGTTTATTCTGTCTGATATTTCTGTCGGCTAATCACCCATTGTGCAATCTAAAACTGGTACAGTAAGATTTAAAACGTGAAATGTCACAATCTTTTATAGTGGGCTAAGCAAGGTTGATATTATCTAGAGCAGTGCTTCTCAAAGTGGTAGACCGCGGCCCGCTATGGGGCCGTGCACTGTTCAGAGGGGGCCGTGGAATTTCGAAAAATGTGACACATAAAATATAATTAACCTAATGTATTGTATGTACATAGTATTAATATATGTTTAAAATAAAATCTAGTTTATCTTATTTTGTATGTTGCATCCTTTCACTCTGTCATTGTTAAATTTAGAAAAAGCATGTATTGACTAGTAAATGTTTGAATATAGAAGTTTAAAATTATAAATTTAAGCAATCTAAACCAAAAAAAAAAAAAATAGGGGGGCCGCGACATATTGATTGGCGTTCCAAGGTGGGCCGTGACTTCAAAAAGTTTGCGAAGCACTGATATAGAAAACAGCTCATTCTGATAACCTTAGACTAAAGATTTCTTAAATTAAATGTATTATTATTTTTTTTCCGCTATTGTACATATCTAAAACTTGCCAATAAAGTCATTTACACTGGTAGGTGCTTAGACTGTCCTTCCTTTTAGCGGGATAAATACCGCAAAAACCTGTTACAAAAACATTTAAAGTTTTTTTTTTTATATAAATATTGGAGACATTAGTGAAAAATAAAATGTATTTAATAAACTGTTGTCTAGTCAGGATAATAAACCATGGGGGTGAAGGCGGCAAAATTTGCATTACTTTTTATCAGCGGCATGTTTGCGTGGCGCAATTACAAACATTTTTGTCTCGTGTGATACTATCTTAATAGGGAGCCGGAGCCGAGCCGGAGCCGTCAAATTTGTGAGAGCCGGAGCCGGAAAAATATGGCGGCTCCGCAAGCGTGGTCGTGATTAGTTGTTTTTATATTTGTAACATAGTAATGTGTTTTATGTGTGATGTGAACGTTATGTAAATTGTAATACAATAATGCACGTTAGTTTGGAAGGGGAAAGAAAGTATATGTAATTGTTGAACAGAAATAAATCATGTACACAGTGTAGAGTTTTGAAGTTCAGGCGTTTCAAGACTAGAAGCTTGTTGAGTATTTTTTGTTCATGTGTCAAATAATTACAGACATTATTTACTTGGATTAATTGAACACATTAATATGTATTAAAATGTATAGTTAATCACAATGAGTGATTTGAATGGGCAATTTATTAGCATTGACAATATCTATTGGGCATACGAGATTCGTGTGTCTAACACTTCAAGTTTAGGTGCCAAAATATTTTTAAAGTTTGTGTATCAGGTCATTATTATGGTCACTAACTCACAATCACAACAAACTATTACGTCCATAAGGTATTCAATCTAAATAACTTATTCACAATCACAACAAACTATTAATCATGAACTATTAACACATTTTATTTTAATTAATTTGTGATTTGGGTATAAGCATCATGACCTAGTCCCTAAGGTAAATATATTGTTACGACTTTCTAGAGGCAAACACTCAAACCACGTGGGTTCGTTAGTTGAAAAATAGAAAATTTATTCAGCCTACAAATAATACAATGTAAGGTGACAATAGTCCAGGCGAAAGGTGTTTACTACTGTTTAGTTGCAGAAGGTAACGTGTTATGGCGAAATGTCGATAACGAATTCGCCGCAACAACTGACCTAGGGTTCTTCAGCGACCAACTGTAAACTGTTTTTGAGCTCATCTGTCCTCTCTTGCAGTGGCGCCGAGAGCAAACACGGGCCCCAGGGCAGGACACCATTGCGGACCCCTTAATAAACAATAAGTCGTAAAAAAATTGACATGGTCGGGGAGTTCGGGCCCCCTTACAGATACGGGCCCCCTGGCAATGACCCCCGCTGCCCATCCCCCTCTCGGCGTGCCTGCTCTCTGGTACTCGTCTCACTGTGTCTGAGTGTGTGTGTGTTTTCCGCGTGTGACTGACCGGTCTGTTATTGACCGTTACTGTGAGTGTCTTAACCACAGCATTCGTTGATTGCGTCAATAGTTTACCGCCAAAACAGAAGGTTAAGGTTCATTGGGTGGGTTTGGAAGTCTAGGTGGAAAATAATACTATTTTATCACTCGTATCAATGCGGAGGTGAACGACCTACTAACATTGTGTAGGCGTTGTACCATGCTCGCAATTGCATCATGTATTTCGGGCGTAGGTGTGCGGCCGAGGGAGGGGGGAGGGAAAGTATTGTTTTATCTATGTAAATCGATTTATTAGTCAACTTCGTAGTACTACAGTGTTATTAATAAGCTGTAAAGTCTAGTCACTCCCAATAACATTGTTTACATAAATGTTAACATCTTTTCTTGGTTTGCCTGCATTAAAAAAATAGAAATATGTAGTATATAGCAGTGCTAATAACAAGTCTATGAAGCTCATATGGCATATTCAGCTAAACCTTATATGTTTGCAACTCATATGACATATCAAGCGAACCCTATATGTTTTCAAATGTTGTATTGATTTAAATGAATTCAATGAATTCTCGTTGTAATAAGCTTATTGATTTGTTTTTTTTAACGACTCACTTTTTGTGCTTACTTGTTTGGTGTTTAATAACATTTATTGTTAGCTTCCTAACAAAATGATATCAAGAAAGTTAAGTTTAAAATAAGATAATTATACACATACATATATGAATTAAAATATTTCATGCAAGTATACCCTGTCTAAAAATTTAAAGTGCGGATAATTTATGCAAAATGTGAAATTGGTAAAGTTTTGAAAGAGTTTAAACCCCCTTTTTGGTTGGTTGTTTTTATTTACACAAATGTCGCGAAAGCAAAATACTGTCATATAAAAAATGATATAAGATTTTGGAAAAATAAGAGCAACCGACTTTAAAACATTAAAAACAAATATATGTATAAGTCATTAGGTCATTTCTTAAACTAAGAAAAAAAAAACCCATTAGAAATGAAGATTTCACCCTTGAAAAAAAAATTATGTATAATTAACTATGTTTTTTTTAAATATAAATGTACATTGACTGTTAGCTGTTTACGGATTTATATGCTGATAACAGATTACTAAAGATTGCAGTCAAACATAAAAAGACGTTGGTTTTATTGCATTCAATTATTAAACAACATTAAATACAATGACTGTGTGGACAGTATACCACGTGATGCAAAGTGGTCCAAGTGTGTAAGTAAATCTGAGGTCATCAAAGTTCAACGGCTCCTGATTGTCAGCTCGACCTGTGATCTGGTTTAATTTTATTGTCAATCACATGCTACGTTTTTTTTTTTGTTATCTTCAAAATTTTGAAATGAATTTGAATGCCTTGCTGCAGTGGTAACCCAACCCACCTGGCCGCGGATCGGCAAAATTTAGTGGATCAAATAGTACAGGGCCGCCGAATAGACGCCTAATTATTTCCTTTGTATTTACTGTAATGTTATTGACCTCGTAGTGGTGGGACTCCTCATGGACGCGAGGTTTACTGGAAGCCAAATTAAAATAACGCAGTTTATACTCGACCAGCAAACTGGAATATATAGATGTAAACACGTTCGAATAGCGGAAATGTACACATGGTAAAGTAGTGGAAACGTACACATGTTGAAATAGCAGAGATGCACACGTGTTCAAATAGCAGAGACGTACACATGTTGAAATGGCAGAGATGTACACGTGTTGAAATAGCAGAGAAGTACACGTGCACAAATAGCAGAGATGTACACGTATTCAAATAGCAGAGATGTGCACATGTTAAAATGGCAGATATGTACACATGTTGAAATAGCGGAGACGTACATATGGTGAAATAGCAGAGACGTACACATGGTGAAATAGTGGAGACGTAAACATGTTGAAATAGCAGTTATGTATACATGTTGAAATGGCAGAGATGTACACGTGTTGAAATAGTGGAAACCCACACAAGTTGAAATAGTGGAGACTCACACAAGTTGAAATAGTGGAGACTCACACAAGTTGAAATAGTGGAGACTCACACAAGTTGAAATAGTGGAGACTCACACAAGTTGAAATAGTGGAGACTCACACAAGCTGAAATAGTGGAGACTCACACAAGTTGAAATGGTGGAGACTCACACAAGTTGAAATGGTGGAGACTCACACAAGTTGAAATGGTGGAGACTCACACAAGTTGAAATGGTGGAGACTCACACAAGTTGAAATGGTGGAGACTCACACAAGTTGAAATGGTGGAGACTCACAAAAGTTGAAATAGTGGAGACTCACACAAGTTGAAATAGTAAAGACTCACACAAGCTGAAATAGTAAAGACTCACACAAGTTGAAATAGTGGAGACTCACAAAAGTTGAAATGGTGGAGACTCACACAAGTTGAAATGGTGGAGACTCACACAAGTTGAAATGGTGGAGACTCACACAAGTTGAAATGGTGGAGACTCACACAAGTTGAAATGGTGGAGACTCACACAAGTTGAAATGGTGGAGACTCACACAAGTTGAAATGGTGGAGACTCACACAAGTTGAAATGGTGGAGACTCACACAAGTTGAAATGGTGGAGACTCACACAAGTTGAAATGGTGGAGACACACACAAGTTGAAATGGTGGAGACTCACACAAGTTGAAATGGTGGAGACTCACACAAGTTGAAATGGTGGAGACTCACACAAGTTGAAATGGTGGAGACTCACACAAGTTGAAATGGTGGAGACTCACACAAGTTGAAGTGGTGGAGACTCACACAAGTTGAAATGGTGGAGACTCACACAAGTTGAAATAGTGGAGACTCACACAAGTTGAAATGGTGGAGACTCACACAAGTTGAAATGGTGGAGCGAATAACCATCATGGGGCATGGTGTTTTCTGCTGCGAGAGATGACTTTCTCTTACACTGTAATTTTACGTAAGTAACATAGTAATCGTGGACATACTACAGTAAAAATGTTCAAATATTGAATGAATATTTTTTTTTAAAGAAAGATACTAATAAATAGTGCCCTAATATGTACATTTGATGCACCGGGCACGAACAAATTTTTGTGGCTTTCCACCCCCTCTTTTCAGGTGCTGGTGTTCTTTTTTAGGTTGGTTTTGCTCCTGCGCTAAAACCATTCGATTGTGCAGTGTCAAACGCGTTTAGTGTGTTGACCTGTGGCTTCCTATCATCGAACACAATGTTATGAAATTATTTTTTTTTCATCATACTAGCTATTACACACTCTGCATACTTGACAATTACGAGTGCAATAATATACAAGTCATTTTATATAAAAACACAATGTTACTTCCATCAACAACTATTTCTATATTTCAACAATATCCAATTTAATCTGTTTATAATTTTAGCCTCTTCAGTCTGGGGAATCATCTCATAACAGCCTTAGATCACATTTCACTCGTACACAATACATGCGAATACAAAAAACAAATATTAATTCTTTTGAGCGAAATATAAACATATAATATATTTTTTTTTAAACATTCAAATCTGAATATTTAATTGTATTCTATAGATAACATTAAGAGTCAAAACACACCAACACGACGGTGCGTCAAACGCACGTTTGACGTCCTAGACACGACAGGCCATTGTCGTGTCTTTTTTTCTCAAAACACACTGCCACGACGTGCGTTTTCTAAAGTATGCTCACTGACCTACACAGTTCAGCTAAAAATTCTCTTAAATTGACTGCACTCACCTAAACAACTTTTACATCCCTCTGAGTTAACATGTATAGATACATTCACCTTTTTAGGCCAAAGTTAATAATAAGATTATAATAATGAGAAAATATGGTTGATTCATATATGAATCATGGGGAACTGTAGGGTTAAGTAATCAAGTTATTTATTCATTTAACCAGGAACAGCATTATTCTAGTTCAGGGCTTCTTAAACTTTTGTAATTCACGACCCCATTTATGATTGCGAGTTTCTTGACGACCCCATACAAATATAAAAGAAAAATAAATTAATATTTTACAAGTTAAAAAACATTTTCTGTTAAATTGTATTTTTATCTCTCGCGACCCCAGAATTTCGCTACGCGACCTCAAATGGGGTCGCGACCCATAGTTTAAGAAGCCCTGTTCTATTTCTATACTTATATATAGATATACAGTTCTAAACTTAGGAACTGGGAGGACCTGGAGGGGGGCTTGACCTCATTGGGGGCCCCTGTATTTTGACTTTCTACATCATGATATGAGATAATGTACTTAATATTTAATGTAAAAAAATGTTTGGGGGCCAGGTGGGGCATTCGAGTCAGTTTGGAATCCCCACTCTCTCCCTCCTGGTTATGCCCCTGTATATATATATATATATATATATATATATATATATATATATATATTCATTAATATATATAGCCAATCTTGATAATAGAAAGAAAGCTACCATTATAGTATGATTATAGTACCAAACTACAGAAATGATGTACTTTTAACAACCACATAACTTTCGGTGACAGTAACTTCGTATCTATTTAAATTATACAAATACTACTCAACTAAGCACCAAATTCAGCTCTATAAGACTACTAAGAGCTAAATTAAGCCTCCCTATAGGCTACTAATATATAAAAAGCCCATAATCCAAAGCACTCATTGTAATCCAAACAGATTTCCAAATAAGAAATAACGGAATCTCAGATGAAAGACTTTAAATATCCATACAAGTAAAGATATTCTAATGCTTATCAACTAATACTATTAGACATCTTTATTTTTAAAATTATCATATCATTTTTGAGTCATGCAAAAACACAGCTCTTTTATTGAGCTAAGTAGTGTGTAATATCTTTTAATATAAACAGTCAAACATATGATGCAGGAGTTGTCTTTTTTTATTTAGAACTAAAAGCTTTCTGAAATACAAAAATGCTTTATTTTAAAATAGTTTTTTGTAGGCTTTTAATATCTTGAAAACAATTTTTTTATCCTTTGATCATAAAAAGTATTGAATTTCTCATGCCATAAAAGGTTCTAGAGATAGTATGTATTGTCACCTAAAACCATATAGGATTCTTTTTGGTTATTCATGTATTCTTAAAGGCACAGAAATAACTTTTTTTAATGACAACATTTCAAAGTAAAAAAAATAATTGAATGATAAATTGCATCTTTATGATTTGGAACAGCACACATTTTAATTAGCAATAAAAAGTAAAAATGCTTTTGTGTTTAATAGTTGTTTTGAATTTTAAAAAATGTAAAAAAAAAAACTTTTTAAAAATACTTTTAATAAAATAGCTTAGATCATACAAACATTTAAATAAATTTATTCAGTTATTTAATTTTTATTCTGGTGGCCACGCTTTTATTTAATCAAGATTTATACTTTTTAGTGTCGAAAGTAATTATCTTGTTTTTGTTTGTGTAGTTAGTATAAATTAATAAGTGATGTACATAGTGGAATAACAAAACTCTCAAATTTAGTAGTTTTATATTCTATTATATTGTTAAAAGAATTTCCCTTTCTTTTGTGGATAAAGTTTATATACAACATTAAAAATAGCACACCAGACTAAAAAAAAACAGCTTCAAAACTCATTAAATTCATAAACCAATGCAAAACTTGAGATGCCATTCTGCTATATCCCTTGCCCAGCTGCCGTTACTTCCCCAACTTAAGTCAGGCACCCATTTAAAGCTGGGTGGACTTGTGGGACGACTTTGAAACAAATTTTACCTGGAAAATGTTCACATGGTTCTTACAGTGGATCGAACCCAGGTCTCTCAGTTCGACATTCGAGTATCTACACCACTCGGCCATCCGTCCCTCTTTATATAAACACTATCAAAAAATTAATTCACTTTGGGCTCCATAAGAATTTAATAAATTGACACAAACATTCTATAATAGTGTATTGTCATCAAGAATATACAAGTTTTAGAAATTTCAAATCGATTGGTCTTCGCAAAGGTGATAATTGATTATAAATTTCCCAAAACACAGAATTGGTCTGCCACACCACCTGAAAGTTACTGTAATAAAATTAAAAGCCTATAAAAAGATTGCAAAGTAGGTAAGGTATATACATAACAAAAAAACATGCTTATTCTAAACATTCAATTTAACTGTGATCATTGCCACAACCAAGGAAACAGTAACAAAAAAAGTGTTTTAGTAGAAAACAAAATACCATAAATTTCATTGTTTTTTTTTATGATTAGTATGAATACAAATGTAATATATATTGTTATAATTATCTATTACATTATAATTAGCTATAATTTAGGTCATAAGTAGAAGAATGTTTTGTTTACAAAGTGAAAAGTCAACAAAAATAGTTGTGTTAAGCTGAAATATATGTAAATTAAGAATGTTATAGTTATGTTAATGTTTGGTTGTTTACAAAGTCCAAAGTCAACACATATCAAGAGAAAAAAATAAGAGTAAAATACTAAGTATTTTTTAATAAGCCATAAAAATCATTAGCAAATACTGATAGGCCTAATATTATTTGAGAAAGTAAATATAAAAGCATTGAAATGAATCTCTCTAACTCTAGGTATTCAGAATTATTATTGTTTTCTTATTAATAAATGATGATTAAAATGATTATACTACCAAACAGTATGTAAATTAGCCAACTAATGTTTACTAATAACTAATTGCTAGTATAAGAGACAATTAAACTTGAGAAGTAGTATTAGAAGAATGATAAGTTTAAAAAGTCAACATTAGTCAACATATATCAAGAAAAAAATTTTTTTTACTCTAGTAACCCATTTTATTTGTAATTAGGTCTACAATGAAAGACTTAAGAATAATATTACTATTTTTTTGTTAAATAATGTCTACTTGGATAATACATAATAGTCTAGTCTAGTTTAGTTTTTAAGAGAGGGTGTTAGTATTAGACTAATAGTAATAATATTCATGCAGATACAGATGTCCAGAAATGACTTAGTTGACAAATGGGAACTTTAAGTGAAACTTGAAAGTGTTTTAAAAAAATAGGTGCAGAAAATTCTAATCATGTATTCTTTTCTTATGCACCAAATATAATAAATGGCAATGAAAACGCCAGCAGTCGGCCACCGCAATCAGCTTTATTTTTGTAAAGTGTTTAATAAAATAAAATGTTTAAAATCAATACTATGCCTTGAGTTAATTATCCTCATTGTACTGTTTTGAATAATAAAAAAAAAAGATTGAGGCCTATAACTTAAATAGCTTAAAAGTTTTATATTTTCTATAATAAAAATTCATTCTCGGCTGTCAGATTAAAAAAAAATGTTTTAATTTTTTTTTCAAGATCAAAATTTTAATTAATCATCATTCATTAAAGTATTTAAATTGAAAGTTTCAGGCTTCCATCTTTCATGGTTCAAAAGTTAAAAGAAATTTTTAGCATTAAAATGTTAATCTTGACCATCAAATTAAAAAAAGATAAGTTTTTGTTTTTAAATGAAGGCTTGATATGATAATGTACATTACTAAACTTTCACTCAAGTATCTAAATTGAAAATTTGAGGCCTGCAGTTTGTCTTGGCGAGTCTCGGCCTTCAAATTCTAAATAAAAATATTTTTGTTTTGTTTATTTTTTAATAACTTTATTAATACTGGACAATAAACAAAACACATCAAAGTATTTATGTTGGAAATTTGGAGTATATACATTCTATAGATAAAAAACTTTGCAATTTTATCTGCAGCTCATTGAGACTTTGGTCAAAGTTTTTTTTTTATATTCCTTATGTTATGTAAAAGTGACCCCCCCCCCTTTTTTATACCTGAAAAAAAATATAACATCTGTTCTAAAAGACATAGAACACTAAGTGTGGTATCATTGGAATGCTTGCAACCAGCTCTATAGAATTAAACATATTAAACTTTTATATTACTGTTTTGAATTTTCTCATTGTCTTCGAAGTACCTAATGACTAATGTTACTAATGTTAGACTTATATAATTAGTCTTAGTAGGCTAATTACTTGAACCGGAGTAAAAAAAACAAACTAGTACAGCAGAAAACTAAACTTGAAATAAATTTGAATTCAGTTAAGATACATTTGAAAATTGGACTTAAAACTGATCACTTGACTTATTACATCGATAGGTGTTGTGATGGTTTGGTCATTGTGTGACTTGGCTTTTGCTGTCTCGAAACATAGTCGAGTCGTGTGATAACGAGCTTAATACAAATTTTTGATAATGATATTGATTAAAACAAATGTAATAATTGTGTATACTACATTTTTTTTATATTACTAGTTTGTATCAGTGGGCGAGAAGCAGTTATTAATAATATTAAACAAAATACTTTAATACCCCATCCCCATGGCTTCGGCACTTAGTCTTAGTATTTCTCTATTTAAACACTGTCTAAATCTAAAATGTTTCACAAATAGTTATTTTTGTGGTTTACTACATTATTTTTTTCAGCATGATATAATTCACTTTTCTCTTTAAATTTGAATAATTTTTTTCACAATAAAACAAATACTTTATAAAATTTCATTGTTTTAGTAATTGAATGGGTGTCGTCAAGGCATCCATTTGTATTGTTTACAATGCGTTTTTTCAGAAATGTGCGTTTTGGGGGAAAAAAACGCAGACACGCACGACAGACGACGTGCCGGTCTGTGTTACCGCTCTTAAAGATTGGTTCGTGACGTCACACGGTTTTCATACGACTGACACATGAGGCATTGCGTCAAAGAAAACGCAGCGGTGTGTTTTGACTTTTATTCTTTTAGGGCCAACTTTTTATAAATCATTTTTATAAAGGATACAAATCTCATTATTATAGATTTTTTAAACCGATTCTTTTAGAGAAAAAGACACAAAATTCCAGAAAAGTGCATATACTTTTTGGAAAACTAATTTACTAAAATTTCATAATGTGAGCTTCAAAGTAAATGATATTTTATGTATTCAGGGCCGTTGTTATGGATAGGCAAAATAGGCAAGTTTTTAAGTCATGTTTTATTCAGCCCCGCAGCGTGAAAATTCTACAGCAGGGGCCAGGCAAAAGCAGGGGGGGGGTCAGATAATACATTTAACTAAGTAGAGCAAATAAGCAGAGGGGGCCAGACAAATATTAATTAGGTGCTGATTTATTCCATTTTCCTAATGTGCAGAAATGACCTACATTTTATACGTCACAAATTACGTTTTACCCGTCAACGCAAATCAACCAAACCAAACCAACCAATCAAACTAACCAAAACAAACAACAAATTAAACCAGCTAACCAATAAACCAAACAAACCAACCAAGCCAAATGCGTCACAAATTACGTTTTACCCTTTGACGCTTACAAACCAAACCAACCGATCAACCAACAAAAGAAACCAATCACCTATTAAACCAACAGAGCCAACTAATCCAACCAACCAAACCAACCAAGCCAAACCCGTCACAAATTACATTTCCCGTCAACGCTAACCAACCAAACCAACCAAGCCGAACCCGTCACAAATTACGTTTTCATTATATAGCTCAATGTTAAATAATCATTCAAATACATTCTGTCCTTAAAAGGCACACCGCAGAAGCGGTTTTAAAGAGCAGCATCTGGTGCTTTGGACCCAAGATTCGAGGTTGGGAGAATCCCCCGCGTTTGAGGGACCTCAGCACTTGAGTTAAACCCTAGCTTGAGGGGAGTCCGCTACTGATTGGCACGCGCTTGAAAATGTGTCCATGGTTACCTAACAGTAGGAGAACGAAATGATTGTCTAAAGGTCCAGCATTTGACTCCAGTCACAGATGAGCTAATGGTTTCCCTTTAGCCCCCCCCCCCCCCTTTAAAGTCTTCTTCTGTATAAAAGCTTAACAAGCATACGCTAGTTGTTGGCATAGGACGTGGAAAAAATAAAATATGGAATATCTAGTCTTACCACGGATATTTTTTTTTGAGTTTTATAAATGTGAAAAAAACTTTAGGAAATGTAAACAGAGTTTTACTAGTTTTTGAACTGATATTTTCTACTCCTTTACCAATATTTTTATATATTTTGACACGACAATCTCCAAAAGAAATATTACCTACTGTAAACCTATATGTGATAGTCGTTGTGTGTGTGTGTGTGTGTTTGTGTATAGGCGTACTTTTTTTTTTACATTTTAAGATATTTTGATAACCACAACTTTTTATTTGCACATGTATTTTTGATAAACTGTCTGTAAATGTTTGTTTAAAAAATGTGTTTGTGTACAAAACAGAGATATATTTAGTCACAGAAAAGTCTTACTTTGTGTTTGTGTTTATTGTATATAACGTTGTGAACATGTGTATACTTGGCATGTCTCATTAGTAGGACACGCCGCTGTAACTGGGAGAATAAAATAAGCCACCTGCTATTTTTATAACTAAGACTGACTAAAGACGACTTTTATATTTGTATAAGCTGCGAGATTGAAATAAGCCTTTACTATTTGTTTTCATAATTGAGACCGGCTTATGACGTCACGTATATGTGTTTCAGTCACATAAGAAAGCTGCTAATTTTAAACAAAAAAAAAACATGGACGTACATCAGCCAACGTGTAAGATGTGTTGACAGGTCACGAGAACTAAACTTGAGTTATAGACATTCTAAATAGTTAATGGGTCAAATATCTATTGGTTCGCCGCAATAGGAACACGCTTCGCTCTATTAGCAGATGCATTATGTTCTATTATCAAAGAGGAAATTATTAATTCCTATAAGACCTTTAAAGGACGTAACATGTATCTAAACTTGTTTACTTTATTTTCAAGATAATTTATTTAAGTGGAGCACAGGGGATTCAAAGACCAACTCAGAAAAAAAATTATACAATGATTTAAAAAGAAATGAAAGAAATGGTACGATTTGTTTATAATTGTATTGTTAAACCCTCTAGTATGATTGCAGGATACAATCTCACGAAAAGTTTTTCTCTGTGAAATCCCAGCAATAATTAGATGTTTTTCTCTTTGATCATTTAAATCACAAAGGGACGGTTTTTTTCAGTGCCATATATTCATTTCCATTATAACCGATAGTTTAATGGCCATGGAGACATGTCGGAGCGCATTTTTACCATGACCTTGGTTCTCACCGGAGATTGAACCCGAGAAACTTGACAGGTTGAAAGTCAACCGCATTACCGCACGACCATCTGTCCATTCTTCTTTGTATTTAGAACAATGTATATTCATGGAGGTTAACTGCAAGTGATTTCTCGTGTTCTATTATTATTGTAATATGCGTATTATTTTATGTGTATAGACAAAGACCCAGTGAAAAAGCTAGTAAGGGAAAAAGAATAATATAATATAGAATATGTCGAGACCTCTCTCTGTCTCTCTTTCTCTCTCTCTCTCTTTCTCTCTATCACTCTCTATGAACTCCTCTCAGTTTATCTGCGGGCTGAGAGTCTCTTAGAGCCCGTGAAATCAAACACGCTGTGTTTCTCACCTTGTGTAAACGGTAATACTGGCCAATGGCAAATATCCTACCCTACTACTCCACCCTGCGGCCCACCAACCAGTGCACCCATCAGGCCCGCAGCCAGGTCAAAGTAAGCAGGGGGGCACCAATACCCAGCAAGGGGGCAGTTTTTCTCATTTTAGTTACGTTTTCTTTATTTTTTTCCTCTTTTTCTTTTTTAAGCGGGGGGGGGGCACTCCACACCTAGCGGGGGGCACGGTCCCCAGTGCCCCCCCCCTTGGCTACGGGGCTGGCACCCATAAAGGACAAGATCCACTGTTTCCTTAACTTCTCTTTAGAGGTGGCATAGGGAATCGACAACGTCCACAAGTACGCACAAATTGGGCGATTGACTGTTTGATTCTCTTTAGCCCCTCCCCCCCCCCATCATAGACCAGTCTTGGATGACCTTTGCTAATGTCTACGGACATTTCTGCCAGTCACCCCATCGTTCCAACTCGAGAACCACCGATTGCTTTCAAAATCACGGAACTTGGTACATGTGCCCCCTTGTTAACTACTTTTATCACCCATAAGGTGCCTCAGTGGTGTTATTAGCTAGACTGTACTACTTTGGCATAGAGTAATACAATCGATGTGACATTGTCGCAGCGCATATAAAACACATCGGTTGGCGCTTTAGATGCGACTTTATCTAATGTATATTGAAAACATCTCTTGGTATATGTGATCTCATAGCCCTTTTATAAGTGTATGTGAGGTAATAAGTAACATGTATCCTGAATCATGGACCCCACATTATGGATCTTACATTAAGGACTTCACATAATAGACCCCCCCCCCCCCACCATGCAAAAATCATTTGCTAAATAATATTACACAATCCATACTTGGTGTTCTATTTATTATTTTTTTTTGTTTTTTGTTTTTTTTTGTATTTATGTCTGATTATAATTTTTATTTATTTTTTTTCCTTACATTAAGGACTTCACATCATGAGCCTCACATCATGGACCCCACATTAAGGACCTCACATCATGGACTCTACATTATAGACCCCACATCATGGACCCCACATCATGGACCCCACATCTTGGACCCTACATTATGGACCCCACATCATGGACCCCACATTAAGGACCCCCCATTAAGGACCCTACATTATGGACCCCACATCATGGACCCCACATTAAGGACCTCACATCATGGACCCTACATTATAGACCCCACATCATGGACCCCACATTATGGACCCCACATCATGGACCCGACATTAAGGACCCCACATCATGGACCCTACATAATGGACCCCACATCATGGACCCCACATTAAGGACCCCACATCGTGGACCTTACATTATGGACTTTACATCATGGGCCCCCACATCATACAAAATTCATATGCTAAACAATATGACACTATTCATACTTTTTTTTCTATTTATTTTGATTTAGTTTTTTTGTATTTATGTCTGATTATAATTTCTATTTTTTTTGTTTTCAACTAAGACTAAACAAGTTATTTTCCATCGGGTTTGACCCACATAAGAATCAGTTTGTGGGGATTAGTGTCCATCTACATGTTATACAACTAAGCCACATCATCCCTGCCCTATATAAACGTTATGAATTTAACTACCACCAGATAGATCCCGGCTGTTGTGGGGATAAAAGAAAGGGCACTACTAATTGTCCCAATTAGGTGGTCGATTTTTCGATAAGGGATCGGATGGTCGTGTCGTAAAGCGCTTGATTGTCTACGTGATGGTCACTGGTACGATCTTCAACGGTTAAATTACTACTAAATGTCCCATGGTGTCTCACGTTAATTACATTAATAGCTAAGGTGGGGGTGAAAGAACGGCTCTATAAAACCGACCTGTTAGTGGCTTGTAGGATCTAAAAGTTTTCAACTCATTCTTACAGGGACTTCACACACCACCGGATAGTGTAACGTTATCACTAACAAAAAGTTACTTGACTGGATCGTCTAAAATTTACAAATGCAATAAATGTATTACAAACATATGGTAAAGAGTGAGATTTTAAACTTTATTATAATAACTAGCTGTAGCCTGCAAAACCTTTGCATAGAGTTATATCCCTAGCTTATTTTTGGTTGCGGACAGATCGGATTTTTTCATGATTTTTATTACTATTGTTTACGTTTGACGATATTAAACTGGAATACTTTGGTAGTTTCGATTTAAAGCAGAGCCCTAATCGCTTATATTATATATATATATATATATATATATATATATATATTATTGTCAGGGTTACGTTGATGGTCATGTAGCTGGAAAGTGGCAATGACGCGTTAATAGCAATGCAGTTGACCCCATCACCCATTCCCTGTCACAATTAGTCAAACCAAAAAATCAGTCCCTCCTGTTTGTTACACGTATTACAGCAAAACTCGACCTAAATCAATAAAAATGCTTTTGTACTTAATGAATGTGTCATGGATGTGTTGTGTGACTGTTAAGCTTTTCACGTGTTGAGTGTGATCGTGAAGACTATGTGGGTGAAAGTTCAGAGGCTAAGGTGATTCGTTGAGGGGGTGATATGACAAAGAGTTTACCAAGATGGCAAAACTATCGTGACCGTAGCAGTTGATGGACAGATTAAAACTCAAAATCTTGTCAGCCGGTGCACTCAATAAAAATAGAAGCTGCTTTCCATCGGCCCCAAAAAGACCCTTTTCGACTGCATTTAGCAGCAAAAAGAAATTCTTGAAACTCAGCATTAAAAGGTTCTTTTCATAATAGTATACGTGTACCTACAAATAATCAACACCTATATATTGTTACAAGAGAAAAAAAATATAAATGATATATAATAAAGATGAATATACCAAGACAATTCAGATGCGATATACTAACAACTTTAATAGTCAACCTGAATCTGCCAATTATTTGTATGTTGTTTCAAATCAAATGCATTTTATTTCAATCCGATGTTTTTATGAGAAAAATTGTTGACATACTCTTTTACGTAGCTTGTCTGGAATCGATATATGTTTAATTTTTAATTTTTGCTGAAGAAAAACGGGAAAAAAGAATTAATATTTCATTAAACATAAATATTTATCAAATCAATTGACTACTACAAATGTCAAATGGAGAAATTATGTTTAGTTTCAAATGCTGAAAATATTTCAATATTTAATCCTAACACTGTAATAGTGTTTTTTAAATAAACACATTATCTTGCTCAATTGATGAGAAATTGGTTTATCTAGCCGGCAATTTTCCTGTGTATCAGTATATTAATTTATGAATAATGGCGATCAGTTATTTGGGTCTTTATAAAATAGTTCTAATAAAAACATTAATTATCACATTCATTACAACAATAAAAAATGTGTCTTAAAATATCAAAAACATAATAAATATTCTTAAAATGACTGAATACATACATCATACATAATGTGAATTGTTATTTAAAAAGTCGTATACCATTGTCATAAATCGCATAAAATAACAAATGAGTGGGCAATCTAAGGCCCGCGGGCCGAAGCGGTCCGTCGTGGTATTTTATGCGGCCCGTATGCATGTATATTGTGCGATCATATGTCGATGCTAGTTTTCTTTGTTTTTGATTTTTTGATATATTTTTATTTTTTTTAATTCTAATCTAGGAATATTAAATTGGTTTTACAGCACTATAATATTAGTTAGAGCTGCCTGACCTACAAACACATTATGACGTGAAGGAGAAGTTCAAGTCAGATCTTTTGCTTGAGTTTTAAGGACGTTTACCAGCAGCGGCATTTCCACACCTAACATACACTGCTGTCAAGCTTTTGTCACTATTTGGCTCGTCATATTTTTGTGAGCAAGCTTTTTGTAGAATGAAACGGCGACCATTACTTTGGAGCATATAAAAATTGCAATTCATAGCAAACACCTTACAAAAGAAGGACGAAGAAATGAATACTTTAAAAAAAGGTGAACACAATTTCATCAATCAAAACAAGTACCTGATTAAAAGCTGAATAATGATTTAGAGTAAAAATATCGGTTCGTCGTATACAAATTAAATTACATTTAAATTATTATTTTTTTTTTTAATTTTCTAATTACATATAACAAAATGCTCGATAAATCTAATAACGAACCAGTATATGAATGACAATACAATATTAGAACTTAAGCATAAAAATATTTCGGATGTTGTAAATAGGGAAGGGTTTTATAGCCCCGTAGAAAACATTTAGCCTTTTATACAACATAATAATTATTTCTTATATAATAGAGTAATGTAATCTATTGCTCAAAATCTTTTGGTCTGCAATAGCGCTATATGCTGTTGATTCTAACCGTCTGGTGTGAAAATGTTACAATGTTTTAAATGGTGCCTCTCACCCTTATCCTTCTTGTGTGCATTTGCAATAGTGACATTTTTGTATGTGGCACATCTTTCACCATTAACCGTCTGGTGTACAATAGTTTACTAGTCTCCAATTGTATATATTTATAAATGTCAATATTTAAATATGTTGCGACTTGGAAAAGCCACGACATCATTTATATTTGAAACCAATCTGTTAAAGTCTTTGCAAATTGTACTTTGCATAGCTCCAAGAAACCTACCTCTTTTCCACCTTAGATCTCTTATGTGATATCTACCAGCTAGTACCAAACTATTTAAACGGCGACATACAGATAAGTATGACATATAATTTAATACAAATTAAATATTATACATTTCTACTAAAGAATGCGAAAATTATGCCTGCATTCCTTATAAACGGCTATTGATAGTTTATTACAACCTTTAATACTACTGTTATCATCGTCTATCATCCTATAAACTCTACAAAATTGTACTTAACAATGCTAAAGTTATACCTGCATTCTTCATAGACGGCTTGCGACAGTGGATTATAACCTAGTTTACAAGCGTTGCTAGCATCATCGTCAAAAATTTGATAAAGTAACACACCTCCATAGCCATTTGCTTTAACATATTTAACCTGTGAATTTTAGTTGGCATCTTGAATGGCGATATATCATAGACTGATTATTATTGCTTTTAAATGTTATGGACAATATTAGTATTATGTTATAATAGTTAAATCTCTTAGTGTGAGTGCCTCTTACCTTCTCTCGAATGGTATCAGGACTGTCATAAAAATTTCTCACCATAAAAAACCCACTATACGCAAGATAGTCAACTGCAAGTCCTTTCTCCGGTTCTAATATGTAGTGCTTATTATTTGTAAAGAATCGTACAAATTCACAAGTCTGTAAGTCAAAATTAACAGAATAATAATATTGATCAGCGCTTGGAACTTTTTTTATGAAAATTCAGATTTTTCAATGTAGTGGTATAGTTAATTCTGAAGTTATTATATCCATATTACACATAATAAAATCTTTTTTTGAGACAATATTTAATTGTTTATTAAAATGCATAATACGTTCATCTTATGAAGTGAGGATTATTTCATGAAAATTGCTTTTTATAACATGAATATATATTAGGGTGGCTCACTTTATAATGGGAAAAAGTTGTTTTTTTTTTATCATAAGCATTTTAGTTTTCTGGTTCACTGTGATTTAAATCATATATATACCAAATTTCACACCATTTGGGCTCTTATAAATACTGCCTCAGTGCACTTGTTACCTCGTGTTTTATGTTATTTGGCAATTGCATTACATGAAAATTTTGCAAGGTTTAAAAGGCTATTTTTTAGATACAAAGAACAATTATAGTACACAGTGGGAATTAAACAGTAAAATAATACAAGTTACATAACACATTAACTTGACTGTATTGCAGAGTAGTTCTTAGTACGCCATTTAAAAATACACTTTAAAAGTTTTTTTTTTAGTCTGTGCTTTCTGAGTCCTGAAGGTCTTTAAGTTGCGATCTCTTCAGCTCAGTTGATTTTTTGCACCTGGAAACTCTTCGCAATGCTGTTAAACAATTTGGAGCAAGTACTGCTTTTCCTCCTCTGATTTGGTGAGAGATGAGTCGAATGATGACGCCAGTGCAATTCCCCGCTCAGCACAGTCATTAACAACTTTCAAGGAAGAGACCACTGATGTTGTCTTCTGAAAGAATGGAGTTTGTTGTCAGGTGGAAGCATCAGTCATGAGAACATATGAGGGAAGCATAAGATCATTAAAAAAAGAGCAGCGATTAAGAGGTCACTAAATCATTTAATGTCACATTATGAAGTGCTGAAGGATCATTTGTACTGCGGATGCACCTATCTTCTTTCTAATCATCAGAAGATTTCTGCACAAATTGCCTAAAGCAAGCAGCAAGGCTGTTTATCTCATCCACTAAGACACGTTGAGAAAAGAGAACCAGAGGAATGAGTTATGCACTAAGTTACCAGAGAAATCGGCCAATTGTTTTCGATGCAGTCTGAGAAATGAAGGGAGAAAAATTCTTATATCAATAAGAAGCTTGATGATAAACAGATCATTTAGAGGTTTGTATGCTAAAATGGGACACTGAATCCAAGCTTTAATGTAAACCAAGGATGCAAAGATACCATATTCTGTAATTATCTGTCTTCATGCTTAGTCAGCTTGTATTTATTACGGAAAAGATACATCTTCATGATGTAGAATGTTTTAGACATCCACCCTGTATGGTGATAAGCTCTTGAACACGAAGCACCCCAAAGGAAGGGTGGGGAGATTCCTCCCAGGAAGATAAGATTCAGTGTCAGAAGTTCTTTGTAATCTTCACGTGGTAATTATCTTGAGTTGTCTTTCATTTTGAGGATATTGGAACAACATGTGATGACTTCTTATTTTAATGGCTTGAGATTTTGCTCCAATTGAACATCGTAACTAAATTCTGCCTGTCTTATTTTTGGCAAAAACGTCTTTAAACGCTCTAATAGCAGCATTGCCGGTCCAGTTGTACTACACACAAATGTCTTATTGAAGACGGCTGTGTTTGTAAATTTACCATTGGCCAGTGAACTAAATTAGGGGAAGTACCTAACTCAATAACATTGGCATATCCACTGGACAGTATACCAGCAAAGAAATAGTTCATGAAAAAATAGTACCAACTGACTGCCTGACGGCTGTGTTTGTAAACATACCATTGGCCATTAGGGTAAGTACCTAGCTCAAAAAACAGGAATTGTGTCAACTTCTATGCCAGTTAAATGAACAACGATTTTTGACCTAGTAGTCATAACTAAATGAATGATATTTATATAGCCGCAACATTTGATCTTATAACACTTGATTTGTATAACTAAATTGAAATACACTGGTGAAGCTGGCTATTTAAATGAAAATCAAAGCTTCTAGAGTTTTCTAGAATTTCCAGGAATCTTCTCAAGGTTTTCACGTTTTTCTAGAAGCTTCTAGAACCTTCTAGAGATTTCATAGAACCTTTTAGAACTGCATAATTTTTGTTTTAAAACTTTCCAGAACCTTCTAGCATTTCTGTGTGCGTTATATGTACATACTCACATTCAAAATTCATTCAAAATGATTTACAATTTCAGTGTCGATGAGGCAGTACTAAAAAAAGTAATATGTTCATGAAATTTTTTCTGTGCCGTTTTAAGTCAAAGGAAACACAAAAAACAAAATGCTCCAAAAAAATTTGACAAAATGTTTTTTTTTGGGCCACCCTAATCTATATATATATATATATATATATATATATATATAATATATATATATATATATTATATATATATATATATATATATATATAATGCAATTACTACCACCAGTGCTGGATTTAAGAAAAAACCAGAACCGGGGATGAAAAAAAAACATTCTTCGGAGCCGGGGATAAATGTCTAATGTTTTATCCCCGACGTGGATTTTAATATCTAAAGCAGAGCCGGGGATAACAATTCTCAGTACCGGGGATATTCCCGGCATCGCCGGAAATAAATTGAGCCCTGGCTACAACCATTATATTTTTAACTTTTAATTTTGATTTTTCCCGTCCATTAGTTATTAAACAAAATTGTACATAGATAACAAGCCATCCTAACCGACACAACAGTGGAGGGAGAGTGACACTAGTTTTCTCCACTTATCACGCCTCATCCCCTCACCTTATTGGATACTAAAGGTAATTGACTGCTTCTGTCACAGTCTATGACGGCCACTAAAATTACTCAGTAAGAGAGAGAGAGAGAGAGAGAGAGAAAGATAGAGAGAGAGAGAGAGAGTATTTATTGAACAGGATTAGCAACACACTAAGTCAATGGAAGATAGTGCTGACTCACCAAAGTGCTACAAGTGGCCGCACTATGTACAGAGTAACTGTAAGTTGGTTAGAATTTACAAAATATCGTTTATCAACTCCAAACTTACATGATAGGTAAATTCATAGAGATGGAATGAGGATGAGGAGGGGTGGGGGGAGGTGGCAGAACGTCAAAATAATTTCAGAAGCATCGCATTAGACTCATTTAGATGCAACACTTGATGTATCTATCTTAATACATTTCTACTAATGTATCTTTCTAAAGCAATTCTCGTTCATGTGAATAATCGTAACTATTAATACTAATGACTAACCGTTGGGTAGTTTGAAGTCAGTGTACTTAATGTATACATTTTTGTCTGAGGATTTCCGTAATATTTGGTACCCATGAATGAAAGACCGACGTTGATTTTGTCCTTTCTGACACCTTTACCAGCTACATACCGACACATGAAATCCTGAAATATAATTTTTTTCCAATTATTACTTCAAAGATTGACTGACTCAATAGATAGTTTAACCGGCTGCTAGTACCGGCCTCTAGTACCGGCTGCTAGTACCGGCTGCTAGAACAGGATTTTCAGAGAATCGATAGATAACTGTCTTATTAAGTGGCATCAAAATCAAAATAATAATTTGTTAACTAGATAATTGAATGCATATCCTCTGTATACAGATTTATACAATATAAATTAACCAATGGTAATTTAGATAATAATGAGTAATGGATTATGCTATATAGAATATTTCTTTAACTGAAAATTGTGGGATATATGTAATAAAAATTGGTGCTTTAGTGAGAAAACTGCCTTAAAAAAACAGGTTGACTCTGTTCGTTAATTTAGCTAGGAAGGAGGAATGGTGGGTGCAAGGATGCAGAGAGCAGATGATTCCAGGGAAATACTGGTGGTTCCAAGAAAATAGAGGGTAGTGATTCCAGGAAAATAGAGGGATTGTGGTTCCATGAAAATAGAGGGCTACTGGCTACAGGAAAATAGAGGGATTGTGGTTCCAGGAAAATAGAGGGATTGTGGTTCCATGGTAGAGCCTGGTGGTTCCAGGGAAATAGAAGGCTATAGGTTCCAGGAAAATAGAGGGATTGTGGTTCCAGGAAAATAGAGGGCTAGTGGTTACAGGAAAATAGAGGGATTGTGGTTCCAGGAAAATAGAGGGCTAGTGGTTACAGGAAAATAGAGGGATTGTGGTTCCAGGAAAATAGAGGGCTAGTGGTTACAGAAAAATAGAGGGATTGTGGTTCCAGGAAAATAGAGGGCTAGTGATTACAGGAAAATAGAGGGATTGTGGTTCCAGGAAAATAGAGGGATTGTGGTTCCAGGGTAGAGGGCTGGTGGTTCCAGGGAAATAGAGGGCTGGTGGTTCCAGGGAAATAGATGGTGGTTCCAAGAAAATAGGGTGATGGTGGTTCCAGGGAAGCAGATGACTTGTTGTTACAGAAAAATACAGGTGCATAATTTTTTAATTACATAGTAATCCGACAAGAAAAATCCACAGCGTCAGCTCCAGTAGAAGTGCAGAGAACAGCAGATGCCGCTGTACATCGCCTTCATCGACCTAACCAAGGCGTTTGACTTAGTAAGTAGAAGCGGCCTGTTCCTGTTAGTGAAGAAGATCGGCTGTCCACCCCAGTTGCTCAGCATTATAACCTCCTTTCACGATAATATGCAGGGAGTAGTCAGCTACGATGGGGACACTTCAGAACCCTTCTCAATCAAAAGCGGAGTCAAACAAGGCTGTGTTCTAGCGCCTACACTATTCGGCATATTTTTCTCTATGATGCTGAATTTTGCATTTAAAGACTCTACAGAAGGTGTCTACCTACATACCAGAAGTGATGGGAAGCTACTGAACATGGCCCGCCTAAGAGCAAAAACCAAGATCCGCACTATCCTTATCAGAAATATGCTGTTCGCTGATGACGCAGCCCTGACAGCACACACAGAGGAACACATACAGCTCCTGATGGATCGCTTAGCTCAAGCATGCATAGAATTTGGACTGACCATCAGCATCAAGAAAACCAACATCATGGGTCAAGGCTTCCCAGCTCCACCCTCAATCACCATCGACAACGAAGTTCTGGAGGTCGCCGACAAGTTCACATACCTGGGATCCACCATCACAGCAGTCTGTCCCTGGAGGACGAGATCGACAAGAGGCTTGCCAAAGCAACCAGCGTCATGGCCAGACTAAGCAAACGAGTGTGGACTAACAACCAATTGACACTGAACACCAATCTCAAGGTATACCAGGCATTTGTTCTCAGCACTCTTTTGTATGGCAGCGAAACCAGGACTACCTACACCAAACAGGAAAATCGACTCGAGAGCTTCCACCTCGCTGTCTCCGACGCATCCTTGGCATCAGATGGCAAGACAAAATCACCAACACTGCCGTACTCAAACAAGCCAGCTCACTGAGCATACATCTCCTTCTGTGCCAAAGACGTCTACGCTGGCTGGGTCATGTGCATCGAATGCAAGATGGACTCATACCAAAGGACATCATATATGGCGAGCTTGCCACTGGGCATCGCCCCGTTGGTCACCCGCAACTGCGATTCAAGGATGTCTGCAAACGCGACCTCAAACTGACCGGCATCAGCCTCGACAATTGGGAACAGCTCCCCGACGACCGGAGCGGGTGACGACAGGCTGTTCACAAAGGCATCCATAATGGTGAACAATTAAGGAACCAACAGCAGGAGACCAAAAGGCAGAGAAGGAAGATCTCATGGCAGAAACAGACCCTCGGTCCTCCATCCAGCTTCATTTGTGGCCACTGCAGAAGAGTCTGTCAGTCCAGGATCGGTCTGCTGAGCCATTCAAGGACCTGCTCTCAAAACACGACTAGATGACTAACCTAAAGCGCTACCATCATCTTTCGAGATGGACGGTTTGCCCACACATTTTATATACTACAGGGGGGGGGAATGTATAATAGAACATTTAAAATATGTTTTATACATTTTTTTTTAAATATTCCAAAATTGATATTCATCACTCTCGTCTTATTTAAATGATCTTCTTCAGATAGTACATAAATATTTATCAGTTTAAGAACCATAATTTGAAACTTGAGATTTTAAAACTTAATTTCTACCCACAGTTGTTTTGGTACTGGATGCATCTTTACTGTACAGTGGGCTGTGATGCTGTGGGTTAAGCAAACTTATTTTTGAATTCAGATCTACAAAATTATAAGTGGCTAGGTCAACCATATCGACGTATCTAGCAAGAAATTTAAAAATAACAGATGTAACATATGAGGATCATTTGAATATTACCTATCTTTTCATAATTAAAACGGCTTATTGTAGAACTTGAAAAAAAAATCATTTACAGAATAAGGCTAATTACTTTGATATTTCCAATACGTCATAGTATTTATCGAGAAATGTTTTATCTGATGGTATTCCAACAGACAACAGAAGTCGTTGTCTCTTAGTAGTTGACGCTTCTGCTGAGAAATCTGTCATTAAATCCTAATTGAAGGGAATAAAAGACATTAATTCCACATAGGTATATGGATATATATATATATATATATATATATATATGATTTATATATATATATATGTGTGTGTGTGTATGTGTGTATGTGTGTGTGTGTGTAAAGCATTCAATCAACTAAACAACTTGCATTAGACAAAAGACTTGAGTGTAAAATTACTTATAACATAAAAAAAAATTAACGTATAATAAAATTAATTAAATTCAGAATACCTTAAATAATAGAGTAAATTTCTCTTTATCTCCTCCTTCTTCTGGCTGCACATCGATTTCAACTCCGTCCAGCATTTTGCCACGTAAATATTGTATAATGTTGTAAACAAAATTGTTTCTATATTCATCTTTAGTATACATTTTTACAAAACTTCTAAAGTTCTTGTTTTGAATAGCTAGTATGATTTTCAAATGAGGATTCTGTTTCTTCAAATCAACTACCTGATTGAGTCTAAAAATGTTATTGCAATAGGAATAAGTAAATGTAATTGAGGGATGACCTATATATCGTAACAATAACTTATATTTTCATTCACATACATTGAATATTATTATTAATTTTTGTTAAAAATATAATATATATAAAAGCGATATGGGCTATGCGTTAAATCGAAAGTAAAAAAAAAAATAATACAACAGTATTCCAGTTTAAAATAGAATCATGAAAAATTGGGTATGTCCGAAACCAAAAATAGCCTAGCCTACTGAACTCATGCAAAGGTTTTGCAGGGTACAGCTGGTAATAAAATATTTCCGGTCGCGCATCTACGTTAATCGAAAGTGAAAAACAAAAATTCCAAATTGCGTATTGCCCGAGTACGGAATTGATTACAGTTTTTTTTTTTTTACATCTACAATGTTTAATAGTTTATGCGGTTGGTAAACATGACGCAAAGAGACCAAAATGTGGAATAAGTTAATGTAAATATGTGTTCGTTTATTGGTTGGTATTTCTACAACAAATTGCAAGTCAAGTTTATACTAAAAATATGAAAAATATCGTATCTGTCCGAAACCATCAATAGCCTAGCCTACTGATAAACCTAAGGGAAAATGTTTAAAAAACTTCTGACACCTTTTAAAAACTATAGATTAAAAAAAAAAGCATCTATCAAATCGAGACGCGGGCAAGACGCCATTTTTAATACTTGTTTCCGCTTTCAATTTAACGCAGAACCCAGACCGTTATTATTATATTAGAATCATATTGAAGCATGGTGGGATTAAAACCATCCCACCTATTTGAATTCACTTGCTGCACGGTGGGACACTTTTAGTCCCACCTAAAAAATCATCAGTAACTCATAGCACAAGAGGAGTTAATACATCCCACTTATTTCGGGAGTTTTCGTTTCTTTACGGGCAGGCGCTGTGATAACCGACAGGATGCTATTTTATTAAATTTCGGAGCAAAGCTAAAAATACTGAATGCTTTTTAACCTACGATTCAACGTTTCATTATACCGTTGCCATTTTAAAAGTAAGTATTCAATTGTATTTATTTGTTTATATATCGATAAAAGAACATAATTAGATATATATTCCAAATTATTACTATTTTTTATATTATATTATAGTTTTAAACATTAATTCTGTGGTGGGCATAAAAACGTCCCACCATGCTTGAAGTGGATCATTACAGAAACGCACTGGCTCCACGTCCGTCATATGACGGACGATGTATTTTTTTTTTACCGCTTCCGTCAACAATTGCATAGCCGAGCAATTATACTTTAAAATGAGAGGTTAGTTTGTGTGGCTCGCTAGTAATGTAGGTTGTTCGCTTGGCTGAGACCCAGTTTGGCTAGCTATGTGCGGCTTCGATTCCTGATAGAGACATACATTTTTTTGTTCAGATTTTATTTTTCAGGATCAGGGTTAGGGAATGGGTTAGGGTGTGGAGCACTTTCTATTGATGGTCATTTTTTAATAAATCATCATTTTTTTTTCAGGATTAGGGTTAGGGATAGGATTAGGGTTAGGGATAGGATTAGGGATAGGGTTAGGGATAGGGAAAGGGTTAGGGATAGGGTTATTGATAGGGTTAGGGTGTGGAGCAATATCTATTTATGGTCCCCGAAAAAAAAAATATCTCCGATTTTTAACAGTAAATGACGTCATCAACGTCTGCAGTAAATAAGAGTTCTCATTCATTCTGTTTACTCTTTAATTGTGTTAAAACGATCGCCGATTTTGAGCACCATCATTGTGTAAGTAATAATATCATAATATAAACTGCGTTTATAACTTTACATCATAAGAGTTCATTCTGTTGACGGAAGCGGTACAAAAAAAATACATCGTCCGTCATAAGACGGACGTGGAGCCAGTGCGTTACAGAAACACATGATGACACATGGCTTTTTTTCCTTTATTCTTTAACTTACATTTTTTTATAATTATTCGAAGAGTAACACCTATATTTTTTAATCATTACTATCTGTCAAAATATATATGCAACTATTTACGTGAAATATTTCATATTTTTTTTTCTAAAAGTGAAAATAATAACATTAGCCTTACTCTTAGAACCTCATATGAGAATAGGACTAGTAAATTATTATATGCCCAATATAATTACTTGATTGCTAGTCTTACATTGTTAGATATAATAATTAATCCATTCCCTATTGTTTCTTTATTTTTATTCTTATTTATTTTTTTTGTATCTTCTCAGTCTCAACATCATGAACCGACCACAAAGACCACTGACAGCAGGAAATATAAAGTCGTCTATTTGAGAACTCTGAAGATGATATGGTATATGATATACTTTCAGACCATGAATCTGTAGTAGACTCCAGTACCAAAGAGTCTGACATTAGTGCCATAAATGAAAAGATCCCATTTCTTTCTTTATCGGCTACAAAAAATGAAGACGAGTCAGATTGATATTCAACTTACTGCGCAGATTGATATTCAACCTACTGCGCAGGCAGAGAGTACTGAAATTTATGGATCTGTCTAAAACTGCTACAGTAAATCTGCCAGGTACGTTTTATGCTCAATGTGGTCCAGCTGAGCACATTTTACAGTTAAATAATCCTGCTCCATATGACATGTAATGCCAATTCCTAAATGATGGATTAAAATTGTTTATTGGTTTTCAAACAAACCTGTATGCACAACCGGAGAATAAAAGACATACACCAACTAATGCTGATGAAATATACACCTTCATTGGGACAAGTAATTTTGCGAGCATCAATTTGCTTCCTAGTTATAGGGACGACACGAGCTCCCTGCATTATTTACAGAACAGTTTTATCAGCAAGCTGATGATAGTCGATTGTTTTGGATCTGGTCTAAAACTGCTTCATTGAATCCGCCAGGTACATTTTCTGCTCAATGTGGTCCAGCTGTGCGCATTTTACAGATGAATATTTTTACTCCATATGACATGTAATGTCAGTTCATAACTGATGATATCATCAATTTGATTGTTTTTCAAACAAACCTGTATGCGCAACCGGAGAATAAAAGACATACACCAACTAATGCAGATGGAATACACACCTTCATTGGGATAATTAATTTTTCATACATCAATTTCCTTCCTAGTTATAGGGATTACTGGATCTCTCTATGTTATTTACAAAAGTTTTATCAGCAATCTAATGACAGTTGATCGTTTTAGATGACTTGTCTCACAGCCTCAACGACAATTCTCTCTTACCTCAGAGAAACAGACAAGACCCTTATAAGCTGTACAAATTCCAACTAACCTGTTAACAAAATTACTTTTAAAATATTTAAAGTGCAGTGTGCTGAGGGTTTCGTTTCTAACACAGTTTATACACTGCTACACCCTATGCTTCGCTCCTTCTGAGCCAGTAAGCACTACAAATTCCAAGGTTTCTCTGAAATTTCACTGGTGCCATTCAAAACACCTACCCAAAAGAATCAGTAGAAGACATTGTGCTGTCTGCAGCACATAATCAGAAGTTTGAACAACTTGGGACCCTCTGCCTCAGAAAGAGAAAGTGTTTCAGAGACTATCACTGATTATGTAGTAGTTGCATGGTGGGACTAAATATGTCCCACCTTAGAAATGTTTACAAAGACATTATTTTTTATTTTTTTTCCTTTTTTTGCCATATTATGTTATTATATGTCAAGAACTATTACTAGAACCTGTTTTTATATTGATTTGAAAAAATAAAAATTCCTGTGCAACTAGAGCTTTTTTCATAAATTTCTCTGTGCTTCAAAGAGT
>JAGDYQ010000031.1:1996839-2005858 GCA_021962125.1 Bulinus truncatus | reverse complement strand
TAGTTCGTCCATCGTATTCGATGAAGACCATCTAGTCATCAGAGGTTGGAGTGTTGGTTGGTGGGTGTCGGTGTGTGCGCAGATGGCTGACTAGTCCAATCCTTGCGTGGAAATGTCTATGACAGTGGGGACAGGGAATGGTGGCTGTCAGATGGTGGTCGGCAGCGCGGGCTTTGCGAACCAGGCGTCGCGTTTCAGCAGCAACAGTTCTATTTGCCCAGCGCCTATGTGAACAGAGTGACGCCACAAAGCTCTGTCCTGGGCATCTTCCTCCCAATCAATCAGGATCCATGTTGAAAGCCTTCAAAGAGGACTTCAGCGTGTCCTTGTAGCGCTTTTTCTGGCCGCCGCGAGAGCGCTTTCCCTGCTGCAGTTCTCCGTAGAAGATCTTTTGAGGCAGTCGGTGGTCTGGCATGCGAGCGAGGTGGCCTGCCCAGCGAAGCTGAGAGCGCATTAGTATGGTGTAGATGCTGGACATGTTGGCTCTGGCAAGGACTTCAGTGTCGGGAACCTTGTCTTGCCATCTGATCCTCATTATGCGCCTGAGGCAGGTTGTGTGAAAGTGGTTGAGTTTCTTGGCATGGCGCTGGTAGACTGTCCAGGTTTCGCTTGCGTACAGTAGTGTTGGGAGGACGATGGCGTGATACACCTTCAACTTGGTGGGTAGGCTGATACCTCTTCTGTTCCAGACGTTGGAGTGAAGTCTACCAAAGGCTGCACTGGCTTTGGCGATTCGTGCGATAACTTCGTCGTCCATTACAACACAACGAGAGAGAGTGCTGCCAAGGTAGGTGAATTTCTCCACCGTGTTCAGTCTCTGGCCGTTAACGTGGATGTTGGGGTCAATGTATTGTTTGCCTGGGGCTGGTTGGTACACCACTTCGGTTTTCTGTGTGCTGATGGTGAGACCAAAGTTGAGGCATGCACGTGAGAATTGGTCGACGCAGTGTTGCATGTTGGTTTCTGAATCTGCGTTTAGAGCGCAGTCGTCGGCGAATAGGAATTCTCTCGTGGTGTCTGTCAGGATCTTTGTTTTGGCTTGGAGCATTCTGAGGTTGAATAGGCCACCATCAGTGCGGTATCTCAGCCCAATGCCCATCTCACTGCCTTTGAAGGCATCTGTCAGCATTGCGGAGAACATGAGACTGAATAGGGTCGGCGCTAGGACGCAGCCCTGTTTCACTCCATTTGTGACTGCGAATGGTTGGGATGCTTCACCGTTGTCCTGCACCCTGGCCTGCATGCCATCGTGAAACTGTCGCACGATGGAGACGAACTTTGAGGGACATCCGTATTTAGCCATGATCTTCCATAAGCCATCTCTGCTGACGGTGTCAAATGCTTTGGTGAGGTCAACATAAGTAGAGTACAGATCAGTGTTCTGTTCCTGACACTTCTCTTGGAGCTGCCTGGCAGCGAACACCATGTCAACTGTTCCCCGTTCTTTTCTGAACCCACACTGACTTTCAGGCAGGAGACCTTGTTGTTCCAGGTGTACGTTGAGTCTGTTGAGGAGGAGTCGGGCGAGGACTTTCCCTGCTATGGATAGCAAGGAAATGCCGCGGTGATTGTCACAGGCATGGCGATTTCCTTTTTTCTTGTAAAGATGTATGATGGAGGCATCCTTGAAGTCCTGGGGTAGTGTCTCTGTTTGCCATATTAGAATGAAGAGCTGAAGGAGATTTTTTTGTCAAAGCTTGGCCACCTTCCTTATAGATTTCTGCCGGGATGGCATCTGATCCAGGCGCTTTGCCGTTGGACAGCTATCTAATTGCTGTGGTGATCTCAACAAAGGTGGGTGGATCAGCAAGTGTGGTATTAGTGGCGACCTGAGGTAAAAGCTGGATAGCTTCGTCGCTGATGGTAGACGGGCGATTGAGCACGTTGTCGAAATGTTCAGCCCATCTCTGCAAAATTTTTTCCTTTTCTGTAATCAGGTGAGACCCATCTAAACTGAGCAGCGGTAACGAACCGTTTGAAGTCGGGCCGAAGATTTCTTTCAGACCAGCATAGAAATTTTTCATGTCGTGCCTGTCAGCAAAGGCCTGAATCTCATCTGCCCTGTTGCTCAGCCATGTGTCTTGCATCTGGCGGAGTTTGAGTTGACAAGTTCTGCGCGTGTTGCTCAAAGCAACTTTCTTGGCCACAGACCCAGCGTCGTCCAAGTGTGTTTTGTGTGCGCGGTATTTCTCATCAAGAAGTAGCTTGATCTCCGCGCTGTTGTCGTCAAACCAATCCCGGTGGTGCCTGGGAGAAGGCCCCAGAAGTTCAGCAGCGGTGCTGTAGACGGTTTCGCGTAGTTTGGCCCAGGTTTCTTCCACGCTCAGGTTGTTCAGCTTCAACGAGTCTAGGCGTTCTTCCAGTGTCTGTTTTAGTGACTGTCTGATGGTTTCATCACTAAGTTTGTTAACGTTTAGTCGCTTCGGTGGCTTTGCTCCCTGAGGTCGTCTCTTAGGCAGGATGCGGATATTCATCTTAGACATAATTAGACGGTGATCCGTCCAGCAGTCTGCACCACACATGGCCTTGGTCACACGAACGTCCTGCCTGTCCCTCTTCCTGACAATCACAAAATCTATGAGATGCCAGTGTTTGGAGCGAGGGTGCATCCAAGATGTCTTGTTGCGCGTTGGGAGGCAGAAGATTGTATTAGTGATGAGGAGTTCGTGCTGGGAGCAGAGTTGAAGTAAGAGAAGCCCGTTGCTTTTGCATTTTCCAACTCCGTGTTTGCCAATGACTCCATCCCAGGACGTGTTGTCCGCTCCGACTCGGGCATTGAGGTCACCGAGGATGACAAGCTTGTCAGATTTGGGGACTGCTTTGATGGCTTTGTCCAATTTTTCATAAAATTGGTTCTTGACCTCGTCAGGATTGGTCATAGTAGGAGCATACGTACTGATAAGGGTTAGGCACCTTTTCCTGTTATCAAGGGGTAGCTTCATGGTCATGAGACGGTCATTTATCCCCTTAGGCGGTCCTAGCAGTGTTCTTGCAAGAGTGGTCTTGATTGTAAAACCTACTCCTGCCTCGCGTTTCTCCTCACTGCTTCGGCCGCTCCAGAAAAAGGTGTATCCCGAGGCACGCTCGCAAAGTTCACCTTCGTCGGCTAGTCGGGTCTCACTGAGTGCTGCAATGTCTATGTGGTACCTTGCAAGCTCTTGTCCTATAATGGCAGTTCTTCTGTGTGGTCTGTCGCTGTCGGTTTTGTCCATGAGTGTACGTACGTTCCATGAGCCGAGTTTAAGAGGAATGGTCCTTGTTTTTTTCAATTTGTTAGTTTTTAGACCACTAGAAAGGGGTTCCCTCCAGCTGCGGTGTGCTGGCCAGGAGTGGGTGGAGCAGGCAATGTTTGGGGCACCTTTTCTAGCCCGTTCCCCATGCTACGGGGGTGAGCAGTGCTGTCCTAAAGAGGGCTGCTCAGTCGCTCGGGGGGCTGCCGAACCTCGCTGCTGCTCCGGTACAGCATATATATATATATATATATATATATCACATACATGTTTATGTGATATATATATATATATATATATATATATATATATATATATATATATATATATATCCGTATGTGCTGATTGATTCCCTGCATCGTTGGTCAACGTATAATGTGTGACCAGGTTGTGAGTCAAGTGTAGTCATACTTCACGTCGATGACAGACGCATTCGTTTGACTCCAACAAGAGAATAAACACTTTGATTTGACAACATCTAGAAATTGCATTACAGAAAAAAAGAATGATTGCATTGAATCAGCCTAGTTCATCTGATAGATGTTTTTTTAAGATAATTGGCGGGTTATAGAGTGTTTTTTTTTTCTTTTAGGAGTAATTGCGGGCTTGAATGGGAGAAGGATTTTTCCTCGTTTTATATTACGCAAATACAGATATAACATGACGCATTCGATCATTTCATTTTAATTAATCTAGTCTGGCTGGTTTTCGGCTGGTTTCTTACTTCATTTCTGCCGTTTTCCTTAAAAAAACACCTGGCAATACTGAAACAACACAGTCACATTAGAGTTTCATCTGCTATGTGCAGTATTGACTGGTTTATTTCTAATGAAAGAACAAACATTGAGTACGTGAGAACTGTGGCCTATTTTGATCCCTTAAAAGAACTATGGCCATTTTACTGCCATAACAGAGATAAACGACACACACAGTATGTTGGATTTCTCAATAGTCTGAGTTTAAACTGTGATACGTAAATTTTTTTAATCATTATAAATGTGTGCAATAAAATCTATTGCGTTCATTACTTCAGAAATATTTTAAAAACCATCATGAATTTTTTGAGGCAAATGTTGGTATTGGTTCTATTTTGCTTTGTTTACTCAGGTACATTTCTCACTTCATATTTAGATGTTTAAGAGTTACAAAATACGTTTAAAGACCAACTAAATCAATAGTTTAAAATGTAATAATAGGTAGAAATCAATGAAACAAATATACATTATTAATTTTCTAAAAATTTCTGTAGAAAAACAGTATTTAATTAAACAACATGTTTATAGAGTTCCTCACTCTGTGTATCTATATATTTATTGAAGATGTCTTATATATCTGTTCTTTGCAGACAAATTAAATAGACATATGTTCATTACGAGATATTTTAGTTTTCATTGTTGTCTTGGTTTCAAAATAAAATGTAATATACTGTATTTAAATGAGATTTTAATTCATAGATTTTAAGAGAAATTTGTATTCGTTAACTTAAAGAACTCTCAATAGCTTGAATTTTGTTATTATTCAAGAATCGTTATCTGAACAGGCCGATTTTAAAATATTGATTGGGACGGATGGCCGAATGGTGTAGATACTCGACTGTCGACCTGAGAGTCCTGGGTTCGATCCTCGGTGAGACCCATGGTAATTTTTCCAGGTGAAAATTGTTTCAAAGTCGTCCCAAAAGTCCACCAAGCTTTAAATGGGTACCTGACTTAAAGTTGGAGAAGTATAGGCGGCTGGGCGGCATTGTGCTAACCACACAATCCCTTCATATGCCGAGGTTATAGAAACAGATGAATTCTACACTTCATCTGCCCCGATGTCCCGTTAGGGCTAAGGGAACTTTTTTAACAGTGTCAGCACTAATGATAGTGACGCCACTGCTTAGAACCGTGCTAATATATCAGCCACACTCTTTCTCTCTGAGCTCCCACAGTGACCGGGGCACTTGAATCAAAGGTTTCCTCAACATCTCTGCAGTGATAGCAAAGTAATTAACAGTGGGCCTCAAATCTCCCAAAAGTACGCACCTATAGGACAGTGCCCAATACGAAACTAAACAATTACTGTCGGCTCGATTCTTCTGAGCCCACCAAATGTCAGTCTTCTGACGGCCGCTCCATCTGACCGCGGTCGTTTCTGCCCGTCACCGCATCTTCCCATCTCCAAAACCATCGAGTTCGCTCAATGTGCTTGATCTCCGCACACACTTCCTCTTGTGAGATCCTTTCCTCACCCGCGGGGTGCGCCAGGGCATAGAACGACTTTATCTCTTTAGCTTGAATTATTGGTATAATTTATGAATCTGGGACAGGCAGAATATAAATTATTGATTTTAGAACCCGTGCTTAGAATATCAGCCGCTCTAGAGCAACATAAATCTCAACGCCCCTCTCACCTTTCCCCCATCCATAACCAAAAAAAATACATAAAAAAACGACATTCAAAAGTTCTTTGATTTTTTCTTAATTATATTCGATAGGTCCATATTAAACTAAGCATTTTATTTCAAGAAAATATTTTCCATAAACATTTTTAGAAATTAGTTCCGATTGTTATTCTCAGAATGTTAATCTTTTAAAATATTTCTTTGATCATAATTATATTTTTATTTTATAATCTCATCATGATTATAATGGTTAACTAATGATAACACTAGTAGAGAAATATTACATTGAAGTATAATAGAGAAAGAGGCGATTACATTCAGTGCTAGAAATATATTTAGGACTTTTGTAATGAAATATTTTTTACCTACAAAATCCAAATCCGATCTATCATTTTCATTTCACTTTCACTGCTACCATTAACAAAGTCATACATCTTTAGTTACGAGTCGAAATAAAAAAAAAATATTTCCTATCCTATTGCCTAACATCTAATGTTATTTCAATGAGAAAGTAATATTTATATACATTCTAATTGATAAATTTAAACTTCTAAATTACACTAACAAGCAATTTTTCTATGCTTCAGGTGCTAGCGATTGTTTCATCAGAAATGGACAGTCTTTACATGTTTACTGTGATACGAACAGTTCTAGTTCTGAGATCGATTCAGTTATTTGGAAAGTTACAAGATTCAACACAACTTTGACTTTATTTAACTGCAATTTGTCAAGCTGTGTGACATTGAATCCTTCAGATTTAAATGTGTCTGCTACGGTGGATGTAGACACCTCTCAAGAGTCGATTGTTACCAGTAATATTTCGGGTTCGATTGTAAATATAACTAATTATAACCTACAAAATTATTCTGATTTGACGTGTGAAATTACAAACAAAAGCTTCAATATTTGCCCAATAATCTTAATATACGGTAAGTTAAACAATTCTTCTTTGCTAATTTTGAATAACAAAATATGAATAACAATAAACGTTGATTTTATAAAACATGTAACTCGTTTTGTTTAATTATAATATCATTTACAACTTGAAATTTATTTTCGCATTATTTTAATATTTTTATGGAGATTGAAAATATTTATTTTCAATGAATAATGGAAAATGATAGTGTGTAGACTATTGTCAAAAATACACCATGTGTTAATTTAGAAAGAAATTATGAATGGGACATTCATTTTTAGTGCCGAAAAAATGTTGTTTACGAATGTAAGTTGTTATTTGTAAACATACGTATATGTTGTTCTCACCCTATTTTAAAGAAAAGGATATGGTATAAAAATGTAACCTATAAATTTTCTGTTAATATCACTATATGTTCTTCTTATCCTATTCCTACAGATAATCCAGAGAATATAACTTGTTATCTCAGTGTTGTGATAAACGACATAATGGACATAGAGTGCAGACTATACCCGAGTGGTCAAATCAAGGAAATAAGAATTAAAACAAACGTCAGTAATTTATAATATATTCAAATACACTTTTATACCGGAATCATACATGGATAGAGGCAAAATTATGACCAGCAGTGCAAATGTGGCCCATCGGGCTGCTAGATCCGCCTGAGCATTGATCCGATTCGCTAGATGACATCAATGGTCACAACATTTAATTTAGACTATCTGTGCCCTGCAAAACATTTGCATAGAGTTATATCCCCTTGGTTTGATCGGTAGGCGAGGTTAGTTTTGGTTTCGGAAAGATCCGATTTTATTTTATGATTGTACATACATTTTAAACTGGAGTATTATTGTATTAATTTTTTTACGTTCAATTTAACGCTAAGCCAACATCGCTATTATATTATTACTTAGTGAGCCCTGCAAAACCTTTGCATAGAGTTATATCCCATAAGACTTGATCGGTAGGCTATTTTTTTTTTGGTTTCGGGCAGATCCGATTTTTCATGATTGTATTTTAAACTGGGATACTGTTGTATTAATTCTTTACTTTCGATTTTACGCAGAGCCCAATTCGGACTTATATATATATATATATATATATATATATATATATATATATATATATATATATATATATATATGGCCGCGATTTAAAAAGCTTCCCCCCTCACCAGATATACAATGTACAGTAGCAGAGATGACTCATAATGGTTCTATCCTACGTATAGCACTATAGGGGAAAAACAAACGCAGGGATGTCATTTACGAAATCTTAAAGTGCCCATAACAAAGAGGGATTTTTTTTTGGTAAAGCGCTTGACTTTAAGCCTGAGGGTATCTGGTTCTACCTACTGTGAGATGTCATGGCTAAAGTTCCCCATCACTACATCTTCAGTGGTGCCACTATCATCAATGGTGGAGTTAAAGAAGGGCGCTCAATGATCATCCCTTTAGTGGTTCATGGAATCTGAAAAAATGTATCTTATCTTTACATGGTAACACCGGTTCAATCGCATGAATAACAACAATTGATACGAAATTAGTTATGTGCATTATTTTTTTTTTCTGATTCAACAAGGAATTATTACGAAAAAAAAACGAATACATTTTTATAAATTTTATTGCACATTAAACAAGCACAATTCCTCCCCCCAACACACACACACACACACATAAATAATTATAATAGACAACTGTACACGACAGCAGCCATACAGCTGTGATTCCTAAATATTCGATATCTTCGAGACCAAAAGCTTTTTTTCTTTTATTCATTTAAACATGATCCCATTGAACATTTTTTTTTTCGGCTGAGGATAAATTTTTCCTTCCACTCTGTTTAGTTAAACGTTAATTTAATCGGTTTTAAGGATTATTTCAAAAATTGCATTATTTTTATCAGAAAAATATTCACGCTTTTCCAACGGCGATTATTCTTTTCATGTAGTTCACCATTATTCTGAACACTACTTAACATGTATTTTCAAAAACATTCTAAAGTATAGTTTGATATCATATATATTATATAACATTGTTTGTACCATGAACAAATCAGATAAAAATTCTTCTTGACCGTAAATTTATCATCAACGTCTAATCATATTTGAAAATATACTACATTATCTCACCATTTTGAAACTACTAATTTTGTGTTTGTTTCAGAATGTATCGACTAGTAACGAATCAATCATTGAATCTTCTTGTAGTTTAAACACTCTTCAGCCTAGTGAACGCTACTATACCTCTGAGTGTAGTATAGTTTTAAATTTCACAAAACTAGGCCCAGGAAATCACCAAATTAGCGTTATAGCATCACCCTATGATTCGAGCTCTGACTTAACTATTTCCAGCAATGATGTGTCTATTCAAATCTATGGTCAGTTTTAGTGTTAAGAAGTTTAATTATGCATAATATATTGCAATATATATATATATATGTATATATATATATATATATATATATATACATATACACATATATATA